>OX276376.1:35185004-35645004 GCA_946251855.1 Alsophila aescularia
CTCGCCTCGTTCTGCCATAAGGTTGAGTGTATGCTCAGATAGTTTCTGTATTCTATTTTTGCGGGGGCTATTACAGAACTCCGACCCGACCGCGTGAACAATTTCCATCAGCCCGTTGTTTAGTTCGTCCACTGTATCGCATTCGTTAAGGATTTGGAAGCGATTTTGGAGCTCCAACTGAAAGCTCTCGGGGTTTTGTATTTGGGCAGGACTTGGACGAAGAGTATATCTCATCAAACGAGACCTTTCCAGCTTTACGATGATATTCAATGAATCTCTTACTAAGCGGTGATCACAGCTGGTCTTAACCCTGTTGATCACAGAGACATCATTGAATATATTATGCCGATTGGTCGTTAACATTAAATCTATTTCGTATTTATGAACGCCGGGGTGCAGCCAAGGTGCTTCTCGAAAAAGGACTTCTTCATAAAGAGTCCCTCCTTCTCCATGAAGTTGGCCAATCGCTGACCCCTTTGGTTCCGCTGTCTAAATCCAAATTTCCCCACTCTCAGTTTATCGCCATTCCTCATGCCCAGCTGTGCGTTGCGTGCTGTTTTCGGGGCATGTATGGCATTAGAAATGTCGTCATTCATAGCCTCCATTTCATTGTCCGGGCGTTTCGAGTGTGGGGCGTTCACCTGTATGACCTTCAACGAATACCGTTCGGTAATTCTGAGTATAAGGTATCTCACCCTGCTCGAAACGCTTTCGATCTTCACAACGTTGTTGACGAGGGACTTGTGGACGAAAAACCGGATACCGTGTTGGGACTGCTGGTTGCCCTCCCGGTAATAAAGTAAGTTTCCAGAATTCAGGGTCATCGTATCCTCTCCCTCTCTTCGGACTTCTGATAACCTTATAATATCCTAGCGCAACCTACTTACTACTTCTTCCAGCTCTATCAACTTTTCATCGGTCCTCATTGTGCGTGCGTTGTATGTTGGGTCTCTGCCTGGGATTCTTAGCACCCCCTGCTCCGCTCCACGGTTACAGAATATAATAAATTAAATTGCCAGGTTCAAAATGGCCTTCATTTGTAACTCAACTAAATTCCATGTGGATATTACGAAATCGATCAACCTTCGCCGTACCAAATATCATAATGGTTTGATCTTACTTGAATCAAAGACGACAATTTTCTGACAAACGTGCCTACCACGTGGCGACTGCATGTCACTCGGCTGCAGCGACTGCATGCCATACTGTTGTGGTGAGCGCGCACACGCTGCTGTGGTGAATGCGCAACGCGCACTCCACTGCCTCGAAGACTGCAAATCACGCCATACTGCCCGAGAGTATAAGCGGTGGTTGCGGATGAGGCGTATACCCCCACGACAGGTCGCGTGTTCGCCAAACTCTTAAGCGTCCGCTGCATGAACGTTGTCTCTGCGGACTACGTGGATGCTGCCCACGCAGTTATTCATACTCTAAAACCAGAATTTAAACATTGTGCACACCAATGATTAAACACAAAACAGTACAAAACAGTGAAGTAATTAAAACGTGCTTAAAAAAGTTGTGTGTGCGGTGCTCGCTATCTCATATTTTTCTCCAGTTCAAATAAGCAAAACAGTGGGCACGTGAGACAGAATCACAAAAGTTCGAATCCCACTTCTGTTATTAGCAACCAGAAGCAGGTTTAATAAAAAAGAATACACGGTCACACACACAAAGGTATATCAAGGTATATGCACTTCATATTACTTCACAAAGTAAACTTAATCACTTTTACAACATTAAATAGGTGGAAATTTAAGGAATGCATTAGAGAGATTCAGGAACGTCCGACTGCTTTGACTGCTGACAAAAAAGTGCACACGTCGCCTCGCCGACGAAATGTCTGCTCAGCTACTCACGCCATCTTATCACAACAAGTCACAACCAGCTGCCAGGTTCCGCCTTCTGGCGTAATGTTCCTTCCAGATAGGATATTGGATACATTCAGGCCAGTTGCGGTGGCTGTCCACCACAATTAAAGCTAAATAGCTGGTATGATTCGCACGACTTATGTCAAAAAAGAAAAATGTCCAAAGCCAATGTCAATTTTATAAAAATGTCTAATGATAAAAATGACCATTAATAAAAATGTCCAATGATCCCTATCATCTATAGGAGGGGTAAAATACCCTTAATATTGAAGCTAACAAATTTCACTCAAAGGAAATATTTGCTTATTTATTTTCAAAAGTATAACTACGGTTAAACTATTTTTTTAAAGTTTCTTATTTCAGCCGGGTATCAAACCGGCACAATGACCGTATGACCTAGATTTTTTAGATAGAAGAAGAGGAAAAACGAAAAAAAAAATTTTTTCAACACACACATTACAAAAACATCATATATAAAACATACACAAAATGTGCTTATGAGTGTGTTGAGGGGGCTTATAATCAGCACAAATGCCCAGTGCAACACAATAGACGCTGGTTTTCATATAAATCCCGCGGATGATGTAAAAAATCGTGCGAAAAATGAATACAATACAATATACATCCATACCAATATATAAAAGTGAACGTTGTCTGTTTGTTTCTTTATTTGTTTGTTTGTTTGTTTGTTTGTTTGTTTCTTTGGGGAGCTTTTACACGATAACCGCTGGACGAATTTGGAATGGAGATAACTTATACTCTGGAATAAAACATAGGATACTTTTTATCCTGGAAAATTGTAAGGTTCCACGGGAAAACTGCTAAATACTCGCTGTAAGGAACGGTTGCCATGGAAACGAAATAACAAGTCTGTCAAAAAACATCAAGAGCTTTGGTGCCACAGATAAAGTAGTTGGTGCTATACCAACAACAAGCCACAGAGGCCATAACCAAGAAGTCAAGTCTACTTTTGCATTGGTTTTTAATATCCTAGAAGAACATGGGATGCTTTTTTCGCAAAAAACTGTAGTCCGCGTGGACGAAGTTGTGGGCGTGTAAGCTAGTAGTTCATAAAACCTATATGTATATAGTTCTATGAATACAAAACGATAAATGTGAATAGAAATAAAAATAATCAATCATAAGGATCAAATCTTAGGTAGGATCAAATCTAAGAGAGGATCAATCATAAGGATCATATCTTGCTTATACCTTGTCACGAGGCGGTCCCAGGGTTTGGGCCTGCTCCACCAGCCCAGGGACCAAGCCTCAGTGGACAACAGAATTACAGGAACTATTGGAAGCACAGGAACAGGAGTAGATGATCAGACTTTTGTATTTGAATTAAGAGATCAAAAGAGTATTATTATGAAAGAGGTTTGGACCTCGTCACAACCTGATCTAACTTCACTCTGTATTATGACGAACCACGCTATTATGTCACCTCATTAAAATTACAATCTAGCCATATGACTTATTAATTTCACTTTAACCTATACTGCTAAGTAGATAATAAAATAGTAAGGCTGAGTTGCACCATACTGTTATAGTTCACATACGGTAAACAGTTAACACTGTTATCGGTAAAAGTGGCCGTGGCGGTCTCGGCTTAGAATAAGACCCCTCCCAATCCTCCCGTGGATGTCGTAAGAGGCGACTAAGAGAATACACACCGGAATATGGGCAACAGCGTCCTCCGAGTACCTACATATTTCGCCCTATCCGGTACTTTTCAAGGCGAAATAATTAAACCAATGAAGAGACTTCGTGAACGTGAGTAAACAGATGATTTTAGTTAAGTAGTACTTATTTTAATAGAAATTCAGGTCTGACGTCAGCATTAGGTACCTGCTTAGGTATATTCAGACCGTCCTATGGGCACACACTGAATAACATCAGACTTCATAATGTACAATCAAATAAAACTCCTAGGTACCAACCTAATCCAGGGACTTTAATCTACGTAGGTATCTAACCCGCTTGTTAATAAAACACCTACCTAATCTAGGGACTTTATAGACCATTTAAGCAAGGTCTTATCACCATTTTTGAAAAATAGTACCACCATATACTCCTGTCCCATGCCTCGAGTGTTCTGCACAGTTGACAACGGAGTTAAAGAAGACCTGAAACTCCTTGAGAATAGGTTTACGTTTAATAGCTCCCATGTAACTCCATCTTCACCGGAGGCTTTTCTATTTTATTATCACAGGGCCATCTCCATCTCTTCTAAGCTGACGTCTGGTAGCTCATCAGTATAGAGGCGAGTCAACGTGGCTCTTGAATCCTCACAAACAGTCTCTGGCCGAAGAGCATGCGAAGCGTATACTGCCGTTCAGTCCCTAAAACGCAGTATAATGGATTTTGTCGTTTATGAACTAAAAATACATCCTTGATGCCCATAGCCTAGCGGATCTAATTATGTATCAGATTTGAAAATCGAATAAATAAAAGTGTCAAAAAAAAAATGGTATCGAACACGAACCTCTGCAATTTTATGCAATAATGTCGAGAAACACCAACTAAAGTGCAGTAATGATAGTTACGTCTACTACGATGCATCAAATTTGCCGAGTAAAATGCAGCAACTTTGCGTACTTACGGAAAAAAACTGTTTACTTCTCTGTAAACACTAATTCAGCATAAAGCTAAAATGCAGTAAATAAGAAATGTAGGCAAAATATTTTTACTGCTTTATGCAAAACCTTGAAAAAAACTTAATAATGCAGATTAAAATGCAGTTATTTGTTGGTATATTTCATTTTACAATGTAAAAAGACTAATTTTAACAAACGTTAAACCGACTAAAGTGCAGTCAATAACAAGTTACTGCATTTTAGTTGTTATTTTCAATGAATTCAAAAAGCAAAATGCAGACTAAATTGCAGTTTTTACATTTTATACTGCGGAATAGATGGAATAATCCTAACAATTATTACAGTAATTTGCAAACAAAATTGCCGTATATCTTGTTGTTGCTGCATTTTATTTAGTTATTTGAACAGATTTGTAAAGCTTTACCAATTTTGTTGCAGTGTTTACTGCATTTTAAATACGTTTCTCGCTTTCCTTCATTCAGTCGTGTTGCGGACGCCGCGCAGTGAGTACATAAGTTACGTGTTGTGTGGCGCTCTTGATTTCAAGGTAAGAACGAACGATGAAAAGAACGCGGGCGCTGCTGCTCAATTTAAAGTATTAAAAATGTTACATAGCTTACATATTAACAAACCCTTTTATCGCAATGCGTGAAAACGGCTAAAATAAAGCGCGGTAATAATGACCTCGAGATTTATAAGTAGGTACAATATGCATCGAGCACTGAGGTCCCGGGCTATTTGCTTGAGTTTCAAGACTTTCAAGTGAAAGTTTTGTGATGCTTTGTTCGTAGCTCCCAAATGAATGGATCAATTTTGATGTAGTTTTTTCTGTTTGAAAGCTGATTTGAGTGAGATGGTTCATAACTAATTATCGTTGCTTCCAAACGAACGCACCGATTATTACGTATTTTTTTTCAGTTTGAAAGCTGATGTAATCGAGATGGTTCTTAGCTATTATAATGGGGGAGAGTCGAAATCGTAGATCCCAAACGAATGGACCGATTTTGATGCGGTTTTTTATGTTTAAAAGCTTATGTGATCGAGATGGTTCTTAGCTATAATAGGGAGTCAAGGAGGGGAAGGTCGGTGATTATATATTTTTTGTGCGTGTTCCATACTCTACAACGAATTTATTGATTGTAGATTACACACAGATTATCAATTTTTAGATAATATAGAGGAAAATAAATTAACACAGGGAACGTCTGCTTGATTTTGTTAGTAACTTGTAATTATTTTCGCAGAGACGAGAATAATGATTACTAGGACGGGCAGGATATTAGCCATTACAAAAGGCTTAGAAAAAGAAATGAAAAATTGTGATAATGATGAGAATGATTCAAGACTCGTTCAGCCTCATCAAGATCACAAAGTAGATAATAATTCTAGTCATATCAAGGTAAACAAATTGTGGCAACCAACTGAAAAAGATAAACTTGATGACAGATCAATTTGGTCGCTGCCTGTGACGTTGCAGGATATGAATAAAATTGAAAATATGAAATTTGGATATCAAAACTCATTTGAATTCATTCAGGATGTTGAAATTGAACAACTGGCCACGAAAACCCAGTTGCGAACGAAAACCAAAGCGAAGACAGCTTGCGATCCAGCAAAATTTGTTCCAGTAAAATCTCCTACAGTCCTTGCTGTGCTACAAACAGTCTCGACAAAATCAGTCCCAGTGCAGTGCACAACTATAGAACATACAGCTTTATCCCATTCAGCTTCGCCATGTCAGCTTGCTCCGTTACAAACAACTTAAGATGAACTTGAAACCGTGTTTAATATATTGTGCAATGAACAAAATGTACCGTCCTCAACAGAGTCATTGCAGAGTGGACAAGAACCTCCACCTACATCGCTAAACTTAGCTGAAATATCTTTTCATTTTGGCTCAGATGATTCTGTGAAAGACAAGGACTATGTTCCATCTCCCTGTACTGAACTTCCATCAGACAGTACTCCTGAAGCTAACCTTATTGTAGAGAGCATACAAGTAGGCCCAAGTAAAACAGCACGAAACAAGAAAAGAAAAATGAATTCCATTGATTACATCTTGAAAAATAAATTAAAAGCAAACCTAGAAAAATATAAAATAAAACCACCTTGTAACAACCTTTGTAAAAAACTATGTTCTATTAACTTTACTGAAGATGAAAGAATTACTAATCATGCTAATTATTGGGCAATGAATTGGTAAACTAGAGGGGTGTTTTTAAAAGGTTTGATTGATACTCAGAAATGTAAAAATCCAAGATCCAAGAACGCAAAAAAGAAACGCACTGCAACAAACACTTATCATTTTCAAAAATATATCCAAAGAACAGAAGTCTGCAAAACTTTTTTCTCGATACTTTAGGCTATGACAAAAAAAAATGATCGACGCGTTCTGTCAGCGTTAAAAAAAGAAACATACCAAAAAGACCAAAGATGTGGGCGTAATTTAAAGATAGTCGCGGTCAATAAAGATGTGCTTACGGGGCATGTAAATAAGATCAAACCATGCGTACATCATTACAGAAGAGCACATGCACCAAACAAAAAATATTTGCCAAGTGACCTAACAATAAGGATGATGCATGAAGACTTCAAGAAAGAGCATCCAGATGTTAATTGTTGTTTCGAGACATATCGAAATCACGTCACAAATGTAATGAATATCTCATTCGCAAAACTCGGTCATGAAGAGTGCCAGACGTGTGAAAAATTTGATCTTCATGACGATAACCATGTAAAACAGGGTTTTGATCTTGACTACGAAACATGTCAAGAGTATACCAAACATAAAGAAAGATACACCAAGGCACGGAAATTATATGATCATGATTCTAAAATAAACTCAGATATGGATAACATTTATCAGCAGACCTCCAAAAGGTCATAATGCTCCCCAGGCTAGACTCATTTAAAAGTGCTATTTTTTGTCCGAGGATAGTAGTTGAATGAATGTTTGTGCCTCTTCAAAAGTATACTACAAATAATCGAGTTTATGCTGTAGTATGGCACGAAGCGATTTCAGGCAGAAAACAAGAGGACCTTGTTAGTACTTTTAACGCTTTTTTATTAAGCAGAAGAGACGCTACCACAATTACAATATGGCTTGATAACTGTTCCGCTCAGAACAAAAACTGGTGTCTGCTAACGTACCTGATAAGAATTATAAATAGTAATAACATTTCTGCAGCACAAATCACGTTAAAGTATTTCGAACCCAGACACACTTTTATGTTAGCTGATGCATTTCACCACAATGTCGAACAGTCACTACAAAAGAAGAATAAAGTTTACGACTTCCAAGATTTTTTCAGCGCAGTAGAAGGCGCCAGTTCGGGCAAAGTAAATGTAAAAAAATGGAAGTTTCCGACTTTTACCTGTACAAATCGCACATATCACAACAAAAACTGAAGGATCAAACAGGAAATAGAATTTATTTAAAAGATATGGTCGAGATAATGGTAAAGAGGCATAAATATTATTTATATTACAAAAAACATTTTGATGCCAACGATTACAAACAATTAAATTGTTTTCCAAAAAAATCTCCAAACCTGACGTAATATCTGTTCCTCAAGGAGTGAGTTCTATTAAAAAGGAAGAAATAATAAAAAAGCTGGAACCTCTCATGCTCGAAAACCGGCAGAATTTTTGGAAAAAATTATGTGTCTGATGCAGTGGATGATTCAGAAACCTTTAATTTTGATAATATTATAGCGTAAAAACAAAGAGGCTAATTTTATATGATAAGTAAATGAAACATGCCAATGAATCTGCCATTCTAACAGATGGTTAAAACTAGTTATAATAAGTTTTGTACCTGATATTTATCTGTTTGTTGTTTAGTTACATTATTAAAGTAAAACAAGCTGATCTCGGAGATTCAAAGTCTGATTAAAATTTAAGTGTTATACTCACATATTGTTAAAAGTAGTTATAATTTTGACTACATATTTTTATAAGTTTTTAAAAGTACCCATTTATCTGTGTTGTTTAATTAAATTATGCTGATTTCAATGTTATTTATAAGCTTATTTTGGAGATTCCAAGTCTGATTAAGGTTAAAGTGTTATGCTCACAGATTATTAAAATTGGTTCTAATTTTAACTACTTAGGTACATAGTTTTATTCCTAAAATGTACCCATTTATCTGTATGTTGTTTAGTTGCATTATGCTGATCTCAAAGTTATTAATAAGCTGATCTCGGAGAGTTAAAGTCTAATTAAAACTCAAGTGTTATGTTATAATAATAATATGTATTTTTAAGTGATGACACTGCTTGAAAAGCATAGTAGTAATATCGCAGAACATCAAAATTTTCAAAAAAATATTTTTTTAATAACTGTATGTTTTATTTGTCTTTAATTTCTAATGAGATACATAAATTATGATCTACCGAAAAGTCGCAAATACTAATAATCTTTGTTTAGAATACTAACAAAAGCGCAGTTAAGTAACGTTTATACTGCAATTTAATTAGCAATGTAATACAAACTTGTATTTTTTTGCAGTATTAACTTCTTATACTGCATTATAATCGGTAATTTGCGAAAAATAACTGCAGTAAATGCTACATATTATGAAAAAAAAAAATAATAAAAAAAATAGAGGTATTTCGCGGTTTTCTCGAAACCGCCTTTTTTGTCTTACTGCGTTTTAGGGATTGCACGGCAGTATAAGTGTCCGTAAAAATCAAAGGTGAGTGATGACCACGAATAGAGTGATGTATTCGCCATTGATGTTAACACCATATCTATTCCAGTTCAGAATCTTGAATATATCTTCCAGTGCAGAGGTGAACAGTTTCTGAGAAATAACGTCTCCTTGTCTCACCCTTTTTTGCAACTGGATAGAATTCGTGCTCCGATCCTGAAAACGGATAGTCATGGTGGCCTTGCTGTACAAACACTTCAACACTTCGATGTACCGGTAGTCAATCTGGCACTGCTGTAATGACTGTAGCACTGCCCAGGTCTCGACTGAATCAAAGGCTTTTTTGTAGTCCACAAACGCTAGACATAGTGGCCGATTATACTTTTTGGTCTTCTGTATAATCAGCCGGAGCGTAGGATGTGGTCTACGGTGCTAAAGTCTTTCCGGAATCCAGCTTGTTCGGGAGGCTGTTAGTCGTCAAACATACGAGCGAGACTGTAACTACCCTCGAAAACAGCTTATAGATGTGCAGCTAAATGGGCCTATAATTCAAGAGGGTATTACCACCTTTCTTAATGAACAACACCACTACGCTCCTGTGCCACGCCTCTGGCGTAGTACACTCGAGGATGACGGAGTTAAACAGACTCTGAAGGACTTTAAGTACCGGTGTTCCACCCGCTTTCAGTAGCTCTGTCGCTATTCCGTCCTCCCCAGTTGCCTTGTTGCTTTTACGCTGTTTGAGAGCCATTCTGATGTCGTATAGGCTAGTCCGGGATATCTTCGGTATAATGTAGGGTCAAACGGGCTTTTGTATCGCTAGTCGTGCTAAGAGGACTGCGCGATAAGGTATATCATTGCCTATACAGCTTCTCGAGCTCACTCAAAATCTCTGGCTTCGACGAGACGATGCTGCCACTGTCCGTCTTCAGCTTCGCAAACAGGCTTTGCCCAATAGACAAACATTCTTGCAAACATTTTGGGGCCCTTGTTCTGTTCTATTGCGTTCCTAATACAATTAGAATTATAGGAAAGCAAATCATGTCGCATCGACCTGGAGATCTGTTTATTAAGCAAGCTGTAACTCGAAATATCCAATGAAGACTGCAGCCTCATCTCGCCTCGTTCTGCCATATGTTTTAGTGTATGCTCAGAGAGTTTCTGTGTTCTATTTTTAGGATGGGTCTTAAAGAACTCCGACCCGATCGCGTGAACAATTTCCACCAGCCCGTTGGTTAGTTCGTCCACTGTGTCGCATTCGGTAAGGATTTGGAAGCAATTTTGGAGCTCCAACTGAAAGCTTTTGGGGTTTTAGATTTGGACAGGACTTGGGCGAAGAGATCTCATCAAACGAGACCTTTTCAGCTTTACATTGTTATTCAATGAGTCTTTTACCATGCGGTGATCACTGCCGGTCTGAACCCTGTTGATCACAGAGAAATAATTGAATACATGCCTATTGGTCGTCAAAATGAAATTTAACTCGTGTTTATGACCGCCGGGGTGCAGCCATGTCCATTTCCAGGACGTACACTTCTTGATTCATCATAAAGAGTCCCTCCTTCTCCATGAAGTCAGCCAATCACTGACCCCTTTGGTTTCTTTGTCCAAATCCAAAAAACTGCCCCACCGTCAGTTCATCGCCATTCCTCATACCCAGCCGTGCGTTGAAGTCCCCAATCACCACTGTGAAGTGTGTTTTCGGGGCATGTATGGCAATGGAAATATCGTCGTACATAGTCTCCACTTCATGGTTCGGATGTTTCGAGTGTGAGGCGTACACTTGTAAGATCTTCAACGAATACCGTTCAGTTATTCTAAGGTATGCCACCCTGCTCAAAACGCTTTCGATCTTCACAATGTTGTAGACGACAATGTTGACAATGTTCTTGTGGACGAGAAACCCGATACTGTGTTGATACTGCTGGTCGCCCACCCGGTAATAGAGTTAGTTGCCGGAACTGAGGGTTATCGTATCCTCTCCCTCTCCTCGGACTTCTGATAACCCTATAATATCCTAGCGCAACTCACTTACTACTTCTTCCACCTCCATCAACTTCTCATCGGTCCTCAAGGTCGCATATACCGCAGAGCTTTCATAAAGTTTATAATCAGTGCGTGTTGCCTGCCAGTGATGATATACGGCACAGAGAAGTGGTTGCTTCACAAGCTCAAAGTAGCACAGCATGCAATGGAGAGAGCTATGCTCGGTGTTTAACTACGTGATAGATTCCGAAATGAAGAAATTCGTACAAGAACCAAGGTTAAGGTAGCTCTCAGAGTTTGCAAGTTATTGTTTTAAGTTAAGTTTGAGTTTGGCAGTAGGTAGGCCATATATGTAGTTCATAGAACTGACAACCGCTGGGGAATAAAGGTTCTCAAATGGTGACCATGAACAAGCCAACAAAGTGTGGGGAGACCCCCACACGATGGACCGACGACATTGTAGCCATTGCAGGAAGTCGATGGATGAAGGTGGCACAAGATTGCTCGTCATGGCGCTCTTTGGGGGAGACCTATATTCAGCAGTGGATTTCTAATGGCTGACATGATGATGAAAAAGTTACAATTATGACGTTATAAAGCAATTGACAAATGGTGCAACTTTGTTGATGTTTGTTATTGCTAAAGTAAAATGTTGCAACCCACCCTAAGAATGTGTCCATGTGAACGGATACTTTCTTATTGTTTATAAGAGGATGGCACTTTGTTCCTGTAATGATTAGATTTGAATACTATTACAACACTTCACATCACTTAACGAACTCAAATGATTTTGTACGTGTCTTCTCACTATGTCCATGTTGGCGAGAACGTAGTAAGAAGCAGAGCTCTGTATATAATCATTATTTTCACTGTTGAATTTCGAAGACTTTGGATTTTAAACTGGTACTTACAAATTACCTTTATTCGGCAGGTAGACACAAATACTTTTAAAATAAGCTACTGAACAAGTTTTTTTTTTAAATCGGGTTTGTCTATTTATTTATCTATATGTTTATTCGCGCATCATGTAAAGCTACTGGACCAATTGCGATGCAAATTTTACTATTGTTAAGCTTAGGAGGAATGTTTGAGTTCTTTTCAAATCAACTATCGACCTTTTTCGTCCAAAAAGTTTCTGTCTCTGTTTTGTGTTTAACGAATTCGAATGATCCTATTTGAAGGGTACGAAATCTTTTCAAGTCACTGATACTAATAGAGCGCACTCGATTCAAATCAAAGTTGTTTTGAAAAATATATTCACAAAAAATTATCTATCTTCGTGAACTAAAAGAATAGTTAATGATTCTAAAAAATTGCTGATTTTTAGGGTTTCATTCATTAGAATGCAAAAAACAGGACTCATTTTAGGGATTACTCGTGTGTCTGTCTGACTGTTCGTCTGTCACAAACAATTTGCACTGAATCTACTGGAATGATTAAGTTGAAATTTGGTACAAATATGAATTTCTGTGACCCGAATACGGACGTGTTACGAAAAATATTAAAATAATGTTCATATTCAAAATATAATTCTGTAAACAACCACTAAAATGAATAAAATAATTACAATTAAACCAGAACAATGTCACTTTTTCAAACTAACAAATGTAATGTCATTGCAAAAATCCAACTTAAGATAACAAAGAGTTTATCGAAATTGGTACCACGGTTTGGTACTCAAATTTTTATAATGCCTGAGCTTAGTATTTAACAGGTACTTGACGTGATCAGTGGCGTGCATTAGAAGAAGCCTACGTCCAGCAGTTGATATTGGCTGATGATGAAGATGAGTTTATTCAAAAAGTTGATGTTTTAAACGACTTGACATGCTAACTTAAAGTAATAAAAAAAAGTAGTATGAAAGTAATAATCTACAAATACTTTATCATTTAGGTACTAGATTTCTGTAGATATAGGTACGTTTCAATCGATTTATGGACGTGTGCAAGTCATAATCCGTTCATGTGACTAGAGTCAGTCTAGGGAACATGAACACAAAAACAAATGGATTTCCTGATTTATAAGTTTTATCTATAATAGAAATAAATTATTTAAGAAAACATAAAACCATACTATACATCAAACTAAAAGAGGCAAACAAGCTTTAAGTTATTGATTTTTAAATATAACATGCAGTCGGAGGCTTCATGCATTTCATTTCTCCTTTGACGCTATCAGCTATAGAACCTGGCTTACTAACGCTTCATGCCTCCGACTGCATCTTATATATCAAAATCAAAAATTTAAAGCTTGTTTGCCTCTTTTTAGATTGATTCAGTCTGGTTTTATGTTTTTGTAATAATTTATTTTGATGAATACAAACTTTTTAGTTTATATGTAAATAATTAGTGAGAATGATTGCTAACCAACTTTAAATCGTTACAGATCCTAAATGGTCATTCGAAATGAAAAATAATAAGAAAAACCTAAAGTTTTTTAATTACTTTCTCGGCAAACTTTTGCCTAAAATCTCACCTGATGGAAAGTGATGATGTGGTCGAAGGTGTAGCATGCTTGCCTAGATGATTTTCAAATACCTGTGTTTATGATACCCTATTTGACATATTTCGGCGATTTTCAGTTTTTTCTTATTTACAATTGGCCCCTAGTTGTCGCCATATTAAATTTTGATTAATTTCATGTCTTTAGTAGCACTCGCAAGATTAAGACAAATCGATTGACATAAAAATCATCAAAATCGGACCAAGCGTTTTGTCTCTATAGTGCCACAAAGGAACAGACATACATCATAGGCTGATAAATACATTACCGTGCCTTTGGGTTGCGCAATCTCGTAAAAATTAAAGATGTAACGGATATCCGGTATCCGGCCTATGCAGCCTAAATTTACTATCCAGCCGGATACCGGATAGTAAGCGAGTATTCGGCCAGATACCGCAAATTTATGTACCTTATTTAATCCAAAAATGTTATCAACAAATTTTCATTTTTCATCAAAAATATTGTAATCGTACTGCAATAGGGGCAAATTGTGGTAAATCTTTTAGAATTAAAAAATACTTTTATAATAAACTCAAACTACAATAATAACAAGTTTGCAATAACCTCAAATGATCGTGTTTGTAATAAATTCAACAAATCCATGGAATACTCGCTAACTTCGCTCATGAACGAAAAGACCCGAATTCATCCAAGCAAGCTCGATCGTTCGTGCGCCACCTACGTAAGCTTGCTAGTTACAATGCGGTAATTGGCAATGTTTGGACGGACATCCGTCTATCTGGCTTCAGTGTTGGCTGGATATCCGATATCCGATATCAGGCTAAACAGCTACCCATGTCATCTCTAGTAAAAATACTATATATCTTTTACAATTGAGTACTGAGAACTTATCGATACCAATCAAATAAGTATAAAATCGTACGGGTTCAATCACTTGATATGTTCCTGTGGCTACCTTCCGGCTCCATCATCAGTCCTTGGATACCATATGGGCCCAGATAACTAACTCATCAAGACAAACCGAATGAGCTCAAACCCGAAGCGGTTCCATCACGTCTTGATTGTTAAGTTTTTGTGATTACCTTCTGGCTCCATCATCAGACCCTGGATATAACATAAGACCAGAAAACTCGTTAAGACAAAACAAACGAGCCCAAACTCGAAGGAGTCGACCATTTCATTGTTGAGTTCCTTTGACTACCTTCCGGCGCGATCATTAGACCCTGTATGTCACATAAACCAGATAACTCGTCAAGACAAACCAAATGAGCCTAAACTCGAAAGGGTTCGATTTTATTCTCATCAGAACTACATCCGTTTGCTAAACTTCACCTTCATTGTAAGTCATAAAGTAGTTCAAAATTCACTTGCAAGATTGTTCCCAAACATACTTGAGTTAAATGAAAGCTTGTATGAAATATTGATGAAATTTATGTTCTGTCTAAACGGTTTATTTTTTGAACTAAAAATAAGCATCTGATTGGGTTCAGATGTCCCAAAAATACAAGTTTGAGAGAACTAGCTGCGGTGAGGGATGATGATGATGATGAAAAGAATTATATGTGTTATTTCAAGGTATAAGCTATCTCCATTACAAATTTCATCAAAATCAGTTCAGCCATTTGAGAGTGAAGATGATGATGAAAATAATTATATGTGTTATTTCAAGGTATAAGCTATCTTCATTACAAATTTCATCAAAATCCGTTCAGCCATTTGAGAGTGAATTATGATCTTGATAAATAGTATCCTATGTGTTATTCCAGGGTATAAGCTATCATCATCCAAGTTTCTTAAAAATCCGTTCAGCCGTTTGAGAGCGAAGCATGATCATGATGATGTAGTTGATGATGATTACGAAAAGTATCCTATGTGTTATTCCAGGTTATAACCTGGAACTAACTTATTAGCTTATAAGCTATCTCGATTCCAAATTTCATCAAAATCCGTTCAGCTATTTGATAGTGAAGTAGTATGATGATGTAGTTGATGATGATTACGAAAAGTATCCTATGTGTTAACCCAGGTTATAAGCTACCTCGATTCCAAATTTCATCAAAATCCGTTCAGCTATTTGATAGTGAAGTAGTATGATGATGATGATGATGTTATGAAAAAAGTGTCCTTTTTGTTATTCCAGGGTTTATGTTATCTCCAATCCAAATTTCATCAAAATACGTTCAAACATTTGAGCGTGGAAGATTATGATGATGATGATGATGATGATGCAAAGTATCTTAAATATTATTCTAGTGTATAAGCTATATCCATTCCAAATTTAATCAAAATCTGTTTGCCGTTTAAGAGTAAAGTATGATAACGATGAAGAAAACTATCCTATGTGTTATTCCAGTGTATAAGCTATTTCCATTTAAAATTTCATCAAAATCCGATCAGCCCTTTAAAAGTGAAGTATGATGATGATGATGATGATGATGATGATGAAAAGTATATGTGTTAGTCCATGGTAAAAGCTATCTCCATTCCAAATTTCATGGAAATCCGTCAAGCCGTTTAAAAGTGAAGTATGATGATGACGATGATGATAATTAAAAGTATCCTGTTTTATTCTAGGGTATAAACTATCAAAATTCGTCCAGCCGATCGAGTTTAAATAGTTTTCGAGTTAAAACTCCCCAAACAAACAAACAGATAACGTTTCACTTTTATATATTGGTATTGATATAAACACCAAAACAAATAGATATAATAATAAAAAAACTGAACCTGATTTGATGAAACTTATATGAAACTACAATTAAAGTTTACTTTTAAATCTAATAATAATCATTCAAATCGATTCAGCAATCTTGCATCCTTGTCCTCGTGCTAAACAACTACTGAACCAATTATTATAAAAATAAAGGGACCTAATCGGGGTCCTACCATTTCTAGTTTTTTTTTCTATAAAAGTAAAAGAAGTAAAGTAATTTTTATTTTTACTAAAAATAACAAATTAGATGCACACCGTATAGATACAAAAAAAAATAGAACATACATACAGTGTAACATATAAGAAAGAAAAAAAAAGAAAGAAAATACATTTATTCAACACACACAAAAATAAACGATACAAATAATTAGAAAAATTAAGTAGGAACAATAGAAAAGGAAAACAAAGAAAAGGTAAAAGTAGATAATTAAAGTGGTGATGAATGGGCCTTAACTCAGCATTAGGCTGTTTGCCGAAGGCACGCAGCGCTGGTTTTCAGCTAAAGCCCAGAGGGAGCGGAAAAAATAAACTACTATAGGAGTATAAAAAATGAAATTAAAGATGATTTATTATACAAAAAAAAATGTATGTACAAAAAAAAAGTATATACAGTCGAACATCTAACCGTCTCCTTTTCTGAAGTCGCTTAAAAAGATCTAATATAAGACTTAGAGCAACGCGGCCCCGTTTCGCTCTCGCTACGGGTTGCTCTAAGTTTAAAGACAAAGGGGGTAACGTCAGCATGTGCGGCGTTCCCATTCTCATGTGAACTCTACGCTGTTTTTCAGATACCCACAAATTATCCAAATCGGTTCAGTAGTTTTAGAGATATGAGGTAACAAACATAAAAATAAATAAAAGATACGGATGACTTTATAATCTCCTCCTTTTAGAAGTCGATTAATAAATGAATTTTGATTATGAGGTTCACTTTTAGAAAGCAAATACGAATAATAAAAAAAATGATTTGGAAACTGTCACACGGTACTGTATGCATATCACCTTTTTAAGCAACTTCAGAAAAGGTGACGGTTAGATGTTCGAATGTATATACTTTTTTTTTGTACATACATTTTTTTTTGTATTTCCGTCGATATCTCCGTCAATAGCAGACCGATTTTTAAATATATTTTTTGTTTGATAGGGTATACTCTCCAGGTAATTCCATATAAATTGTATCAAAATTAGAAGATTTTCGAGGATTAATAGTTTTTTTGTAATCCATTCGATTTTGTGTTTATATTGCCTTGATTTTGTGATTATCTGTAAGATTTCTAAACCGATTTAGATAGATAGATAGATTAACTCTTTATTGGACACCATAAGCACGTGTTCTCTAATATCTTGGGATTTCTGAACCAAATTAGATGATTGTTTTTACTAGAGTAAGAAGATATCTAGTGTGGTACTGTAAAAAATACCTCAAAATTGGTTAGTAGCTTTAAACAAGCTTTAATTTAATTCACTGTGTTATAATGTTTAGGACTGGACTGCAAGTCAATTATGAACAATTTAAGGACGCCCAAAGACGCTGAAGTTTTGCACAAGTGTGTAGTTCTGATGACTATTAAAAATAAACTACAGAAGTAGTCAAAGGAACTACACAATCGGATGATGGAATCCCTTCGAGTTTGGGCTCATTTGGTTTGTCTTGGTGAGTTCTCTAGTGTTATGTTGTATTCAGGGTCTGATGATGGAGCCGGAAGGTAGTCACAGGAACTCAACACCAAAATGATGGAACTCTATCGAGTTTAGGCTCATTTGGTTTGTCTTGATGAATTCTCTAGTTTTATGTGGTATCCAGTGCCTGATGATGGCGCCGGAAGCTAGTCACTGGAACTTAACAACAAAAAGAAGGAACCCATTCGAGTGTGAGCTCATTTCATTTGTCTTGATGCGATCTCTGGTTTAATGTGGTATCCAGGTTCTGATGATGGAGCCGGAAGGTTGTCACAGGAACCAAACAACAAAATGATGGAACCCCCTTCGAGTTTGGGCTCATTTGATTTGTTTCGATGAATACTCTGGTGTTATGTGGTATCCAGGGTCTGATGATGGAGCCGGAACGTAGCCACAGGCACTCAACAATCAAATAATGGAACCCCTTCGAGTTTGGTTTCATTGGGTTTGTCTTCATAAGTTCTCTGATCTAATGAGGTATCGAGGGTCGGATGATGGAGATGAAGTCATAGGAACACATTACCCAACCATCAAATGATGAAACCTCTTCAAGTTTAAGCTTAACTGATTGGTCTCGATGAGTTCTCAGGTCTGGTACTGGTTGGTGGTGTCTTGTGAAATATTGCTTTGAAAATGGTCACATACATCATTACAGCATTTACCACTTATAAATCAATTATATTTTGGAATTATGTTTCCTTATATCTACGAGAAGTGCAACAATTTTTTTAAAGAGTTCCATTCATTCCAGTGAAATCATAGATAATTTTCGTAAAAACTAATTTAGTTGTGTATGTATCATTGGTTTTAATTTACCAATGGTTTGAGTCTAAAGTGAGTAAGTGTCTACTATTTTCTTTGGCATATACAAGTATTCTTTCCAATGTTTGCTTAGCCCACTAAAAATCAAAAATTAAACATGTTCCCGGAAAAAAAATTTGACTTCATAAAAATATGTTATTTTGTAAACAACCACTAAAACGAATTACACCTGAAACAACAATTACAACAAACAAACTACAATTTAGCCAGAAAAGTATTACTTTTTCGAAATTACCGACGTAATAATAATAATGCAAAAGTACAACAAAAGAAAGAGTTTTTTTGAAGGAGGTGCCAAACCCACGCATCATTTAAATGTAATATCTTTACAAAATTAATACATACCTATCTACGTACGAAGTAATATGCAGTTGTCTATGACGCACCCTCATACAAAACATGAAACGCAGAAGAGACAAAACAAGAGACTCACACGAGCAGATTTTGACTTTCACACGTTCACAAACCGATTGACACGAAAACAGAAAGAATATAGGCGGAATTTTATGCAATAAATCTTGCAGCGTCTTGACATATCATTTCTACAGAACTTAAGTAATTATTTTTCTACGTTTTTTCAACATAGCCTGTAAGCTAGAAAAACCCAGGTTAACAAATAAATTTAAAAAATCATGAAATTGTAACTTCATTTCCTTCCTACAATGTTTAACCGGCCTTGTTGCCTGCCCAACGGATGAAAAAATATTTATAATACAATGACGTTTCCGGTTTGGAAGTCAAAATTTTCAACACAGTATACTTCCCACCCAGTTTTTTAAACCAAAGGAGGTTGAATTACGCTTTCTTCCAACCCGGTTTTTTAAACCAAAGGAAGTTGGATTAAGCTTACTGGCGTTAAATGTTTTAATAGTAAGCGTAATTCAACCTCCTTGCGATAAACAGAATAGTAATATAGACTGTGCTATAGACAAAATGGTACGGAAATATAAAACCTCTATACAAAACTTTGTACTCGTAGCAAAGGGAATACAATGCATTTTATTTTATGGAGGAAGTGTAAAGAACTGTTGTTATAATAGGGTATCCTAATTTATTTAATTACTTTGCACAAAAATAGTGTAGGTACAAGGAAGGACTTAATGCTAAACAGCATTATCTACCAGTCATCCAGGTCGTGAAAGAAATAATAGTACATAGGACGTGTTGGTTAAAGTATTGAACAATAAATACGAGAGAAACAAAGGTTTGTGTAAATAAAATATTTAGTGTAAGGAATTGTTGCAAAATATTTGTGCTAATATGGGACAACTGTTTCCTTGCACAGTAGCAACACATCTAGGTAAATATATTGTTATGTAATCTCACCAGGCAGTAACAGATTGAAAATAATTCTTATTCAAAAGCCTAGTCTGTTACACGAGATAGGTAATTGAATAGGTAGGTACCTACAATATCTTGAAACATTATATTTATCACGCATAAGTACTTACTTGCCTACCTAATTAAGCGGATGAAATTATTAAAATCTCTAAGACTTGTTTCAAAGGTCATTAACAGTAACATAACCTACAAAAGTTTGAAGCCTAAAAATTATTCCTGGCCACCCAAAAAAATGTATCTTAGACCAACAATCTCTGTAAATGATGCTGAATTACTAGTGATATTTTTTGTCTAAAGACGCCGTGAATTTGACTGACATAAAAGTATGTATAGGAGTTCGCCATTGTTATTTAGTATATGATAAAGTTTTTGTAGATAATTACTTTAAACGCTTATTATTTTATATAGCACGTTAAGTGATTTTAGACATTATCTCTTGAATTAGCTCAACCATATTAATAATTATGGCTCGGTTTGGTACCGCCTTCAAAAAACTCTTTCTTATGTTGTATTTTTGCATTATTATTACGTTGGTAATTTCAAAAAAAAAGGTACTGTTCTGGCTCAATTTTAATTATTTTATTCCTTTAAGTGGTTGTTTACAAAATAACATTTATATTATAAAGTCGTTTTTTATTTTGAAAATTATTTCGTTTTTATAAAAGAAATACAGGTAGTTCTTTACTTTTAGATTACAGAAAAACCTATTAGAAGTATAGTAGTAACATAATAAAGGATCAGTGGCCCAATTACAGAACTTGGCTACAATCGGATTATCACTTTTTTCATAGCAATTACGACTCTATCGCAAGGCATTAGTGGTTGCGATATTGAGAATTCCATTGAAGCCAAGTTATGTAATTGGGCCACAGATCCCTAATTAAGAAATAAAACCATGATTACTCTAGCAAGGTTTTGTTTTATAGGCTTATTCGTATAGAGACAAACATGTGTATCGCTCTATCCACAGATCATCTATCCGTCAGTCATGACCATTCGATATTGACATTTACATTAATGAATTCACGTTTGATGGTTACCATTGTAATAAAATAGATACAGATACAATATAATTAACAAATGTTACTTCGCACAGGTGAAAACATGGTAATTAGTATAACAATAAATATTTATCCCTCTCCACGCACTTGTCCGGTATTTAGAATTACTTAATCTACAATGGGGCATTATTATGTAACAAAAGGTAAGAAAAGAAAAGGTAAGGTAAGAATATACTAAATAAGTTTTATAAATAATATTTTTTTAAAGCAAGCTTAATAAAGCCTTCAACAGTAGTACCAGCTGGTTGAGAGAAATCAAATGACTCTAAATTCGAAGAAGTTTCATCATATCATTGCTGGGTTCCTGTTACTACCTTCCTTCCATCTTCCATCTCCATCATCATACCCTGAACCAATTATTTATCAAGGCAAAACAAACTGGAAGGGGTTTTATCATTTGACTGTTGAGTTCCTGTGAATACTTTTCAGCTCAATCATCAGACTATCTCAATGGTACCTATTGTATTCTTACATGATCTACACGTGGACGTTATTAAGTGGCTCAAATATAGACTTGCGTGATGTGTCCCAACATACATACGTTCGTACTCATCCCTACAATTAATACAGGGAGTTAAATAAAATCGTATAATATTCGTTAATAATAAAAACCAACACATTATTGTAATGACTGCAAATTTTTAAACTTAGATCAATGTAACCGATACCGATTATTTAATTTTGTTTATAAGCAAGTTTAGTACTGAACCGAAATCAGTAAGTATAACATTACTGTAGTAAATAGTGACAGATAATATAAAATAACACTCAAGTAAAATAACACTCAACACAATTCGCATAAACCAACTTCCCAAGCATCTATTTATGATTGACTGCTAGTTTATAGATTGTCAGCAGTCGAACCACGTACCTTCCTCTACTCTTTACGCAGTAAAAAAAAATGCGATACATCGCGTATTCCATAAACTTGCCGTAATCGGATACTTATACCCTATCTGGTGAATAAAGTGCGCTGTTGGATTTTTATATAGCCTGTTTAGGAATGGAATCACGACCGAACAGAGGGCATCTGTTACAGCTACGCCATTGACGCTGGTTTTGTTTCAACCGTTTGTTACCCAAGTAAAAGAAAAGCGGGTTGTGTCAGGGTGCACGGCGGTTTCTTTGTAGTGAAACATCTACGCCACGTACAAATCGCGAGCTACACCAAATAAGGATCACAAAAACACCATTTTTTGCTGATTCTGAGCGGGACACCCACGTCTTTGCCCGCGTGGTTATTTCTCTGGTATAAAAGTAACCTATGTGCTAATTCAGGACCAAAAGTACCCATAAATACAAAATACCAAATTTCACTCAGCCGTCGAATTGTTACTCGCATTAGGATAGTAACGATCCACATTAAAATTCGAACCCTCATCGTTTTCGCGCTCTTTTTGTTCGACCAATAACCGCATTGCATTAGTCGAACGAGAAGTTACCCACTTACGGACAACTGACATGGTGGTCAAGTTATCGTAAAAAACTGTTTTGAGGTGTAACAAGTTAGATTTAATTAGTGAAGAACTTTTGTTGTTATCAGCAAAGTATAAATAACAGGCAATTTAAGTTTTTTCATTTGTAATATCGTTGTTATTAGCATTTATCAACATTAATTACTTACTTCTAACCTCTTATAGTTCTTTGGATCGGGGTTTAAGTGCTGGCATCCATCTCAGCGATGAATTTAGTGATTGTGTTTCCAAACACGCATAGTCTACGACGTAGAAGCAGTTTAATGTATTTGTATTCAGTCCTTGAATGTACGTGTATGTAATTTGCTATAACGGAAAGATCGAAACATAGTTTCTAGTTGATTATTTATGTTGTAGCTATTATTTTTATCTATTTTATTGTTTTCATTAATTTTATATATGTGTACGTATACAGGGTGGATTTTTGAGAAGGGACAGTAAGGACAGGTATTTTAACCGTTATAGTTACAGGAATACGTTCTTTGAAGATCTTCCATAACTTTTTCAGATATTCTGCTGCATTCACAAATTTTGCAAAAAAGTCAGCAAGAAAATGTAAATTTTAAAAAACCCTTATTTTATGCCAATCGATTCTATTTCTTATAAAGGTCAAATATCTCTGTTGGACCGACTGAGGTTTGAGTACTAGAAATGTCCGAAATTTTGAAATTTTTTCCCATACATTTTGCACGAAATTACCTTAAACGTAATAGCTACAGGAAAACGTTCTTAGGAGACTGTCCTTAACTTTTGGAGATATTTTGACCTACATTCTTAGATTTTGGAAAATATGTACAGTCATCAAGAAAATAGACATATTACAACAAAACAAATGCCAATCGATCCTCTTTCTTCAGGATCTATAGTCTATTTCGGACCGGTAGATACTTTTGATCCTTATAAGAAACAGGAACGAATGGCATCAATAAAATAGTTTGGGTAAGTTGTTTATTGTCTCGATGACTGCACATTTTTAACAATATCTGTAAATGCAGGTCAAAATATCTCCAAAAGTTAAGGAGATTCTTCTAAAAATGTTTTCTTGTAGCTACAACGGTTAATGTAATTTCTTACAAGATGTATGGGAAAAGTTATTTGCAATTTCTGACATTTCAACTTCTCAAATCTCAATCGGTCCATTAGACTTTTAATCCTTATAAGAAACAGTATTGATTAGCATCAAATTTTTTTTTTTTTTTTGTAAAATTTGCATTTTTTTGTTGTATGTACATTTTTTTATAAAATCTGTGAATGCAGTTCAGTATATTTAAAAAAATTATGGAATGTCTCCTAGGAACGTTTTGAAGAGTGAAGCCGCGGGGCGCAGCTAGTAAATAATAATACTAGATAGTAAGTCAGCTGGGAAAAAACAATACATTGCCACCAACTTATCTGTTCAGTCGAGCGGATATTGTGTGTTTATGTGGCATTACTGCCTGCTTAACTATTTTAATATTAAGGTTTCATGTCTATAGTGACAGGTGTCATAGTGACAGGTGTCAAAGTGACATATCATACTTCAGTCATACTTCAACACTCTGTCAAGATCTCATCGATATCTTCGTTTTGTAAGACAACTGTCAAACTAAAAAGAGCTATAACTCTGAAACTATTGATCCTAGACTAGTACATAGTTTCTTTACAGAAGTGGTAGATCTCAGAGATATCTTTATTTTGTATGACAGCTGTCAAACTTAAAAGGGCCATAACTTTGAAACTATTGATCCTAGACTAGTAGTTTTTATACAAAAGTGATAGATCTGACCGGTTGGTCTCGTGGCTAGTGATCCTAGGTACGTAATCAAACGGTCGCGGGTTCGAATCCTGCAAGGTGCATTAATTTGTGTGATGAGCAGAAATGTTTGTTTCCGAGTCATGGATGTTATAATATTCGTATCTATGTATGTTTATCCGTTATCTAGTACCCATAGTACAGGGTATCCTAGTTTGGGGCTAGGTAATTGGTGTAGAATTGTCCCGAATATATTTATTTATTTATTTATTTTATCTCATCGATTTATTTGTTTTGGATGATAGTTGTCAAACTTAAAAGGGCTATAACTCTAAAATTGTGGATCCTAGACTAGTGATTTCCTTACATAAAGGATTGATCTCATCGAGATCTTCATTTCATATAACAACTGTCAAACCTCAAAACATCTAGTATTGACAACAGATGTCAAAAATGACAGGCAATGTCAAAATTACATAGTTCTCGGATTTCTACGAAATTATTCGTAGTTATAGTTGTTGCAAATTATCTTGAGCTCTCTGAACTTAGTCCGAGCGCATGGTACAGTTGAGTGCACATCGTTATGGTAAAAGGTGTTTTTTATGGTACCTACCCTATACCTAAACTAAAAACAAAGTTCATTTAAAAACTTGAGCATAATATATGATACATATATGATTCATATTGGAACGTCCGGGAGCCATGATTAACGAAAATATCAAAAGTACACACTACACTGCGAGTACCAGTAAGAAACAACAATAACAGAAACAAATAGCGGAAATAGAGAACAAAAATTAACAGCAACGAAAAATAACAGAAGATTATCGCACTCGTCTCACGACTGTACTTTAGAACGGCAACACGCATGTGCAGTTTACATACGTAGCACTAACACAGACGCGCGGTGCTGCAAGACACAAGCGGGTGTGCGGTGCGGGGCGAGCGGGCGGTGCCCTTCTCGGTGCACTTCCGCGTCCCTCTGACACCTAAAATATGCGTACTGCGCAGCCAATCGCGCTATCTTCCGAGAGCTCAAGAAAATTTGCGCGAGCTATACCAAAGGCAATAAAATGCCCTATAAGTAAGTAATTTTTCATTGTTTATATTTAAATATCAGCTGTAAATTTTGACATTGCCTGTCATTTTTGTCATCAGCAGTCATTTTTAACATTGGTTGTAATTTTGACGTTGCCTGTAGTTTTTGACATTGCTTGTCATTTCTGACATCAGCTGTAAATACTAGTGCTGTGGTTTAAATTGCACTTACAGTGCTGAGACTGCAAACACTGCTAACGATAGGTTTAAATTGTTGGTCAACATGTGCACGCTAACAAATTAAACCGCCGATTGCATGCATATGTCATTTGAGTCAGCTGTTCTATAGTCTGTGAGGTGTACTGTCGTTTTGGTTTTGTTTCTAGTGTCATCAAACAGAATTTAATCACTACGTTCTAAGTTATATTCTCATTTCATTGCTCATTCCATAAAAAAAGTTCTCTTGAGTTTGACGCTTCTGATAAAAAACTATGGAGGAATCTATAATAATGGAACTCATAAAAACTGACGAAGAAGATGACAGTGAGGATGAAGAAACATCATCATCATCGTCTTCGTCAAGTGATGATGAAATAGACATTATTTTTAAGCACAACCAACGGACGATTACGGAAAAAAAACGTAAAAAGGAATTCATAAATATAACCATTCCTGGATATAGTGGTGAAGACTTTAAAAGTCATTTTAGGTACAAGTGCGGTTTATTTGATTTGCCTGACATGATCATAATTATAATATGCTTGGGGCCCTTTATCGTCTATACGAGGCGGAACCAAAATTTCCTATTGTTTAATAAAATTAAGTATTTGATATGTGTAATTTCTTGTTCAGAATGTATCCAGCAACATTTGACTACATCCTGAGTGTTATTGGACAGAGCCTACAGGATACAAAATATATCTCAGGCAGAAAGCGAATACCTGCTAAAGAACAACTGCTAATAGCAATTTGGATCATGGCAACTCCAGATAGTTACAGGTTTAAATCTTGTATAAACAATGCATGAGTGTGAGTGCTCTGCAGAATTAACTTAGTTTTAATCTTAATCTATTTCCAGATCAGTCTGTGAGAAATTTGATGTGGACAAAGCCACAGCTATTAGGTCAGTACACCGCGTGTCAGAAGCTCTGTATCGCATCGCCCCAAAATTTATTAAATGGCCCAAAGGCGAGGAAGCAAAGGAAGTGATGGATGATTTCGAAAAGTTCAGTGCATTTCCGAAAGTTTTGGGTGCGATAGACGGGACACATATAAAAATAAATCCACCTAAAGATGACAAAGAATCCTATATATATTAATCGTAAAGGATATGCATCTGTTCAAGTACAGGTAAAGTTAACATAATTTATTTAGTATTATCATTCATTATTTATTATGTTTATACAAACAGTGATGAAATATCCTATATACAAGAGCAAAAAATCCTTTGGATTTGAATCTCAAGTGGCCTCATTTTTGTGCTTTATTGTAATAACCAATTGATATCTTCTTGTTTTTAGGCTGTGTGCAGCAGGAATCTGTTATTCACCAGTGTGTTTGCTGGGAACACAGGAAGCGTTCACGACGCTAGAGTGTTCCGGTTATCACCAGTACAAAACTATTTAGCAGAACCAGAGTACTTCCCAGACGATTCCCACTTAGTGGCTGATGCTGCATATGGGATTCATCCAAATATTATGGTCCCTTTTAAAGATAACGGTCATCTTTCAATAAGACAGAAAAAAAATAATTTCTGTTTATCATCAGCCAGGATTTCTATCGAAAGAGCCTTTGGGATGTTGAAAACAAGATGGAGGAGACTCCGAGAGTGCCTGCCTATGGTGAAAATTGATAAAATTCCGGAATTTATAATTGCAACATGTGTTTTGCATAACATGTGCATACTCAAACATGACTTTATTGTAGTGGCAAATAATGTTCTTCGAGACACAAGACGAGGTGTACTAACACCACAAGAAGCAAGAGCTATAGGGTCTGCAAAACGTATGCAAATTGTAAATTCATTAATATTAAGAAATAATTAGTTCCATTTTATCATATTTTACTAAGGTAAATGCCATCAAAAATAGCAGGTAAAATGTATTTCATCTGAAAATGTATATCTTTACTACCACACACATTTTCTTACCACTCAAATAACCCCCCAGAACCTGACGACTGACGACGACTGGTTGGTCTCGTGGCTAGTGATCCTAGGTACGTAATCAAACGGTTGCGGGTTCGAATCCTGCAAGGTGCATTCATTTGTGTGATGAGCAGAAATGTTTGTTTCCGAGTCATGGATATTATAATATTCGTATATATGTATATTTATCCGTTATCTAGTACCCATAGTACACGGTATCCTAGTTTGGGGCTAGTTAATTGGTGTGGAATTGTCCCGAATATATTATTATTATTATATATTATGACCCTTCAGAATAGTAATATAACAAATTACAGTTGTTGCAGTGTGTAGCCTCTTGAGATTGGTTTAGTAAAACTAGCTGCTCTACCCTACGGCTCCACGCATAGTTTTCCCATTACCCCACTTTGTATTTTCCCGGGGAAGAGTAGCCTATGTCCATCTGGAATAATGTATGTAGTAGTAGTTCCAAAGATCTCCGGTCACAAATAAACTTTAACTCTTTATAATATTAGTGTAGAAGTATTGTGATGAATATTATAGCTGCCTTTTGTGATGGCCTATATTCGGCAGGTTTAACAAACATTTGTATCCAGCTAAAATGCCGAACATTCTACAGCTGCTGTCTGAAGTGGTGAAATAACATAATTCTATCAACTTTTCAACGTAAGCATAGTGTGGTACCTCATCTTATCATCGATTATACTGCTTTCTTTTCTTAATCAAATATTGTAATGGAATAAATAAAAGGGGTAGGTTTGTATTGTATTCATTGTTTCTTTATTCAAACATTAATCAGTCTTCGAAAATTAGGTCATAATAATCATATTTATAATTAGCAAGCCTAAGTTAAAAACAGTCTTTTAAATTAGAGGTACTAGCTGCGACCCACGGTTTTGACCGTGTGGATATTTTACTCTGATAATTATCCTGTGTTATTCTAGGACTAAAAGTACCCATAAAGTAATACCAAAAAATACACATCAAAATTTGTTCAGTCTAATTAAGTACCAAATGCTCTTAGCTTCAAGTTGTGATGCAAAAAGACTTATTTATTTATATTAAAAACTTAAATCATCACAGGTTTTGGAAATAAATGTTTATATTTTATTATTAGCACACTTTTATTGCCTCTTACCTTTTACCAACGGTACCTCTAACTACATCTATCAAATTAGAGAATGCCTTTAAAGGCCATAATGACATTAACAATCAAATTAAAAATATTAGATAGATTCAACTGTTACAATAACAACATATAAAAATATTTAAAATTAACACAACATATTGTTTAACTATGAGTTATAAGATAGATTGCACTTTTATTTTGATAACAGATATTCACATTTAGTGAGAAATAATTAAATTATTAGTCTAAGTACCAAATGCTCTAACAGCCGCACTCATATTTGTCAAGTAACACTAATCAAGCATTAAATAGTCAAAATCTATACAAAAGAAGTGATTTAATGCTTGTTTGTTTGTTTGTCATATGAGGTAGTGCTTGCCTCAGATGTCAGAGTTTGTCAAGCCGCCCAAGGGCCTCTGACATGGCTTGACGAATGCTAATAATCAATAACAGCCGGGACCAACAGGTTGACGTGCCCTCCGAAGCACAGAGCGATGGAAAACCGCATATAACTTAGAAAAGTCATTGGTGCAGAGACTAGGTTTTGAACCCGGTATCTTTGGATTCTAAATTGCACTATAGAACCTTTACGCCACCATCGCTCTATTTAATGCTTAATTAGCGTAAATTGATCATAATTAAATCAAGCCCAAAACTAAAAATATATCAGTTAAGTTTAACTGTTACAATCAACATATAACACTATTTAAAATCGGGTACGGACCCGTGCTCCACCTAGGTTCTCCACCTGGGTGAAGCATGGAGTACTTAATGTCCTCATGCTCCAACCAGTAAGTACTAAAATATTATCGGTAGGAGCATGAGGATGTGTAAGTAGTCCATGCTTCACCCAGGTGGAGCACAGGACCGTACCGTTAAAATCAACACTTAAAATTATTAAATTAAAGCAAATGGTTAAGGATCCCTATCAGTTTTTCTATCTGTAACTGAATAATTTTCAGGAAAAAATTAGAAGGGTGAATGATGATAATAAATTATTGATATGATAATACACTGCTACATACTCACTGAGCTTTGCTAATATTTTCTTTTGTTTATTAGAAATGGACAGACTTTTCTACTATTTTCTTTTCTCTAAAAATAGCTCTAATAATTTCATCTTTTCTTTATGTTGCCTTTCCCTCATTTCTAATAGCTTTTTAAACCTATAGTCTTTCTTTGCTTCATTTTCATTGTGTCGGTTTTCTTTTTCCTGCATCCTTTGACGTCTGTCTTCTTTCTTTTCTAGTAAATATTTTTCGATGGCATCTTTTTTATTAGGCTTTGTTGCTTCTTTTTCTTGGCTTTTACCAGCTGATTGATCTGCTGGATCAGATGACGCTAATGCTCTGGGCAACCCAGAGCATTAGCGTCCCATCCTGTTCGACCAAATATCTCGTCCATCCTCTGTAATTTAAAATTCTTATTAGCATTCCGAAGAAACCATTTTGTGAAAATTAAATCAGAAACAATAAGTAAGGCAATAAATAATAAGGCAGAAAACAATACCAGAATTCATCACAGACATTTTTAATAATTAGCATCATAGAGATGAAAGCAAGGGTTGAAGTACAAGGAGTATCTTATATAGAGGAATTAACTTAACTAGCTACCCGCACTGAAGAATTTTTAAATTGGGTCAGTATTTTGTGAGTTTATCCATTACAAACAAACAAATCTTTCCTCTTTATAATATTAGTGTAGATGTAGATATACGAAACTTACATCAAAAAAGGGCCAGGTTGCTCTATCATTTCCTGACTTCCCATTGTGGTCCAGAATTTTCTTGTATGTGCGCTTTAGGCCATTTAGTTTTGTCTGGCATTGCAAGCCTGTTACTTTGTATTTTGTATTTATCTCTCCCATTTTTTTTGCAATTTCTTCCCAAATCCTAATGTGTCTTTTTGAGCAATTTTTAAAATCTTCTGCTTGCTCCTCATATATGCTCAGGAGAAGAAGGACACATGGAGTATTCCACATGAACAATGAATGTCCTGTAACAAATAAAGGTACAAATTGTATTGTTATATTTAACAAAAATAATAAACAAATATAGTATCTATCTATGCATTGAAAACATATTATTATTTTATTACTTTGTAGGGCTAACAAATCTCAAGAATTACTAAGTAAATGGCTAACAATGAAAACTTTGCTATTGTAAAAATTCTCAAATGGCAAGGCAAATAAGTGGATATAATTAGGATGAACAGCAAAATAAACAAACCTTCATGAGATGGTGTTGCTGTAGTGCTTTGAGTAGTCTCCGTCGCATCCCGTGTAGACAAATCTTCATGAGATGGTGTTGCTGCAGTGCTTTGAATAGTCTCCGTCGCATCCTGTGTAGCTTCTGTCGAATCCTCTGTAGCTTCTGTCGCATCCTCTGTAATGTTCTGTTTTTTGCGTTCTTCGTCCTTGTGTCTATTGACAATCTGTCTTAGATATTCTCCATCTGAAATTGCATGAAAATTCCGTGAATACTATTAACTATAAGTTATTTATTGGGAAAAGGCTATCATGTAAACTGCGTAATCTGATGAAAGTTTGATTTGCACAACAACTCACCTACTCTTGCCCTATCATACTCATTCCTCGTCAAATTGATAATTAATGTTTCTTTTTTCTCTTCGCAGAATATTTTGGTCTGAATTAAATCCATTTTTGAAAGTATTTTGTTAAAAATCTAAAATCTTAACTTTTGTGCTCTAATTCCCATTTCTAAACTGGCGGGGATTCCAAGGATTAATAAAACAATGACATATGTCAATTGAATTTGACGTTACCGCATACGCTGCTCTACCTCTTTTTTGTGAGCGTCGTTTGCACACAAAAATGACGTCACTCCTGACGTCATGTGTCCGATGTGGAGAATAAATGCGCATCTTAATCCGACTTTGTGCTCGCTGACAGTACACATAGCGCACATTGGTGCAATTTAAACCACAGCATAGATGTTTTGAGGTTTGACAACTGTTACCTATAAATTTGACAGCTGTCATATAAAATGAAGATCTTGATGAGATCTATACATTATGTAAAGAAACTACTAGTCTAGGATCAATAGTTTCAGAATATAGAAGATAGAAGTCCAGCCCTTTTAATTGGACAGCTATCATCCAAACCTAAGATATCAATAAGATCTACGAGTTCTGTAAATAAACGGCTAGTTTTGGATCAATAGTTTCATATAGATTTTCCGTACTTTTTAAGTTTGACAACTGTCATCCAAAACGAAGAAATCGAGGAGATCAATCACTTCTTTAAAGAAATTTCTAGTCTAGGATCAATTGTTTCAGAGTTATTGCCCTTTTAAGTAAGACATCTGTCATCCAAAACGAAGATATCGATGAGTTCTATCAATTCTGTAAAGAAACTTCTAGTCTAGGATCAATAATTTCAGAGTTATAGCCCTTTTAAGTTTGACAGCTGTCATCCAAATGAAGATATCGATGAGGTCTTGACAGGTGTTGTTGATGTCAAGGGGCAATACGCTGGTAAAATGTCCAGACACAAAAATCGCCAGATCGTCTGCGTAGCCAACCGTGAGGAAGCGTTGGTTATTCAGCTTTGTGATTAGGTCATTTACAACCATGTTCCAGAATAGAGGTGATAGGACTCCTCCCTGTGGGCACCCTCCTGCCACCATACCCCTGGTAATTCCACCTAGGTCGACGCGAACCGCCCTAAGCTTCAACATGTTTAAGGCCCAATCAATCAGAGTTGAATCCACTTTGGGCTTCTGTAGCGCTAGGTTAATGCTTATAAAATTCGTTTTGTCAAAGGCACGTTCAATGTAAATGAAAGCGCCCAGACACAACGTCTTGTTGTTAATGTCTTGCTCTATGGTGCTTACCACTTTATGCAGGGCAGATTCTGTAGATTTACCCGAACTGTAAGTATGTTGTTGTCTATATGCTTTTGGGTCCGTATAGTCCTTCTTTTCCGGTTTAGGGATAAACAAAACTCTGACCTCTCTCCATGCCAGAGGCACAAACCGAAAGGCCAAATTTCTGAACCAAATTAGATGATTGTTTTTACTTGATTAAGAAGACCTCTAGCTGAATAAATTTCATCAAAATTTGTTTAGTAGTTATATACAACCTTTAATTTAATGCACTGTGTTTATAATGTTTAGGACTGGATTACAAGTCAATTTTGAAAAGGACGTCCAAAGATGCTGCACATGGGTGTAGTTCTGATGACAATTCAAAAAAAGAAGTAGTAGTCAAAGGAACTACACAATCGGTTGATGGAATCCCTTTGAGTTTGGGCTCATTTGGTTTGTCTTCATGAGATCTCTGGTTTTATGTGGTATCCAGAATCTGATGATGGAGCCGGAAGCTAGTCACAGGAACTCAACAATAAAATGATGGAACCCTTTCGAGTTTGGACTCATTTGATTCGTATTGGTGAGTTCTCTAGTTTTATGTGGTATCCAGGGACTGATGATGGAGCTGGACGGTAGTCACAGGAACTCAACAACAAAATGATAGAACCCCCTTCGAGTTAAGGCTTAATTGATTGGTCTCGATGAGTTCACAGGTCTTTTGTGGTACTGTTGGAGACTCGTAAAAGATTGCTTTAAAAAATGACACACATCATTACAGCATTCACAACTTATAAATCTATTTATTATGGGTTTATGTTTCCTCATATCTACGAGATGTGCAACCACTTTTTTAAAGAGTTCCATTTCATTCCAGTGAATTCAAAGATAATTTTCGTCAAAACTAATTCATTTGTTATATATGTAGGTTTATTCATCCTTGGTTTTAATTTACCAACGCTTTGAGTCTAAAGTGAATGAGTGTCTACTATTTTCTTTGGCATTATATTCTTTATATTCTTTCCGATGTTTGCTTAGGCCACTGAAAAGCAGAAAATAAAACAAATTCCCAAAAAAAAACGACTTCAGGATAAAAATTATATATCATAAACAACCACTAAAATGAATAAAATAATTAAAATTGAGCCAGAACAGTATCAGTTTCTCGAAATTACCAACGTAATTATAATGCAAATATACAACATAAGATAAGAAAGAGTTTTTTGAAGGCGGTGCCAAACCCAGGCATCATTTAAATTTAATATCTTTATAAAATTAATACATACCTATCTATGTACGAAGTAATATGCAGTTGTTTATTACGCAACCTCATACAAAACACGAAATTCAGAAGAGACAAAATAAGAGACTCACACGAGCAGATTTTGATTTTCACACGTTCACAAACAGATTGACACGAATACAGCAATCTAGTAAATGTTTTTTTGTTTTTGTAGATTATTACTTTAAAAGCTTATCATTTTATATGGCATGTCAAGCCGTTTAAGACATTATCTTTTTGAATAAGCTCAAATGGCTCGGTTTGGCACCGCCTTCAAAAAAACTTCTTATCTTATGTTGTATTTATGCATTATTATTACGTTGGTCATTTCGAGAAACTGATACTGTTCTGGCTCAATTGTAATTATTTTATTCTTTTTAGTGGTTGTTTATAAAATATCATTGTTAACATGATGTCGATTTAATAATTTTTGGATAAATATTTTCTTTTATGTACCCTAGACAATTGTTTTTTATTATCTTACTTGTGCAGACTTTTTCGTACCTATTGCTTTACTAGCTGTGCACGGCTTTGCACGCGCACTTCGCATTTCTCTGAGCTAAAAGTACTCTATGTGCTATTTCAAGACCTAAAATACCAATACGAGTATACCAACATTTAATCAAAATTCCTACAGCCGTTAAAAATATTTTATCGTTTGCTTTCTACTCATCGGATTTAGATACCAAGTACTCCAGTTTTTTAATCAAAGCCTAAGCTATCCAACAGTGAAAACCGCATCGCAATCGGTCCAGTACTTTTTAAACGATGCGGGAACAAACATACAGACAAACTAGCAGACAAACAATCAGACACGATTTAAAAAAATGTTCTATTCTTGTTCAGCAGTTTATTTTAAGTACCCTAGACCATTTTGGTTTTTATTATCTTTGTACAGACTTTATTGTTCTTATTGCTATATTATAAGTATATATTATAAGTAGTCTGAAGCCGGTTTGAAATTTACAATGGTATGGCTGCTGCATTCCGGGTTGGCTCCTGATTAGGAAACGCCTCAACGGTTAACAGCATAGACACGAAATAGGCCGTTCTACGTTTCATCAATGCTACTATAAAAAAGCTTTTTTTAAATTATTTTATATTAACTTTTTTTTTCACATTATGGCGTCTGGTTTCACCATATTATATTTTGATTACTGTCATGTCTTTAGTAGCACTTGCAAGATTTAGAAAAAATGATTTATGTATTCTATTATGTGGTCTATATAGTGCCACAAAAGAACAGAGTTACAAACATACATACTCGTACATACATACATACATACATACATACATACATACATACATACATACATACATACATACACAGGCTTATAAACACATTACCCGGGCTTTGCGTTGCGCAGTCTGGTAACATAACAAGTGGATGTTCTCGTCTTAGGGTATAATGATATTCGCGCAATCTAAAACTTCCCTGCATAATCCAGACATGCATCTAGTTTAACTTCACTGTGCCATCTAATTCAGCCAAACTCTGTTTGTTTCGGTTCATCGAGTTATCCATATACGCTATTAATAATACTTGTTTGTTATTACCTTGCACTAGTACTAGCTGTTGAACATACTAGCTTGTACTATCATTTATTCTGTGATACTAACTAGTTCAAGTAAAGTTTTTGATTAACTCTTAGCATTGCCCGCTAGTGCCACAGCTCAGTCGCAATCAGTAAATCATTTAAAAAAAAACAAAGTATGCACAATTCTGTCGCCTGACGAACGCCTTCAAGGGTGTAAAGTGGATCAACAGCTAATATCTGCTTTTCGCCTTTTTATCACTTGTACCATTGGACAGTACCATTAATATAAATAAAATGGCTAAAAACTCATGCAATTGAAGATTCTCAAAATGAATTTCCCTCGCGTTAGTTTTCAAAATCAAGTACCATTAATGGTACTATTGACTCTACTTTGTATAGCTTGTACCATTAATGGTACTAGTGACACTACTTGGTATCGCTTGTACCATTACTGGTACTAGTGACACTACTTTGTATCGCTTGTAACATTAATGCTACTAGTGACACTACTTTGTATCGCTTGTACCATTAATTGTACTAGTAACACTACTTGGTATCGCTTGTACTATTAATGGTACTAGTGACACTACTTTGTATCGCTTGTACCATTAATGGTACTAGTGACATTACATTGCATCGCTTGTAACATTAATGCTGCGAGTGACACTACTTTGTATCGCTTGTACCATTAATTATACTAGTGACACTACCTGGTATCGCTTGTACCATTAATGGTACTAGTGACATTACATTGTATCGCTTTTAACATTAATGCTACAAGTGACACTACTTTGAATCGCTTGTACCATTAATTATACTATTGACACTACTTGGTATCCCTTGTACCATTAATGGTACTAGTGACACTACTTTGTATCGCTTGTATCATAAATAGTACTAGTGACACTACTTTGTATAGATTGTACTTGAATTAGTAGAAGCCAAAATAATTTAAGTGAACTTCAAAAATGTTTAAAAAATATAAAGTGAGTGAGTGACTTGAGTGTACAAAGCGGTTATAACCGGTATTCCAGTACAAGTTACGTTGCTTTGGCGCACAGGATGATCAAGTGGTTAGATACCTTAACGCCAAATAAACTAGTGAAGCATAGCAAATGGCAGCTGCGTCCATGTGCGTGAGTGGATAATTTGTGGTTGATACACAATTTTATCACTATTGTCTACCGTGGAGAAAAAAAAAGCTGAGGTAGCGCCGCAAAATCACGGCGTATATAGTATATAGTATGAAGCATTACATCATTATATATAGGCGGCGATGTAACTTTGAGTGAGTGGATGGAGGGTGGCTATGTGAAACAAATTTCTCCCCGTAGTGGAGAAGAGTATAGACTATACACTAAATAATAAACAACAAATTGTCAATTGCCAGAAAGACAGGAGTTAATAATGCCTCAAACCTGAAATGGGAGATTCGCCTATTAGCACAAAGAAAACTAACTCTATGCTATGCAAATAACATCATTAGGAAAGCTTTTCTGTACATTAATTATTAAACTGTGCTATACAAAACTAACATAGATTCAACATCTGTTCTGGAGTATGCTTTTTATATTGGGAATCCTCACTTCAGAAAAGATGTTGAGCTTCTTGAAAGAGCTGCAGAGCAAACAAAATGGTATAAGCATTAAAAGATCTTACGTATGAAGATCGCTTAAATAAACTAGGATTAACAACTCTGGAACGTTGGAATTGAGGAGATCTTATAGAAACGTTTCAGATAATAAAGCAGTATCATAATGTACCACACTTGACGAATATATACACTCTTAATACATATAAACACCTGAGACGATACTCGTAAAAGCTTACCACCATGCAAAGTACATGTAGCTAATTAAAATAATATTTGGGATTTAAACGTACGACACGGCTAGATAAAATGATAAGAAAGTTATGACCGTGACAAGGACTGTTCTTGACCTGATTTCCCTCTTTATGTTTTTAACCCTGTTGTGGACTCTCATATTTCTACAAGTACTTAACAAAGAACTTGTAACCTTATAAGCATACCTATCGAGATATATGGGAATGAAACAAAGTTCACACCCAAATATCTCGGAAAGTAGGTTTATAAGTACCTATATCACTTATGCGATCACTTATAACATATAGAATACTATTTTGCTTATAATTATCCATATCGATTGACACTAGTTTCATTTATGGCCAAGAAATCGAGTTTATTTTTTAAATGGTGGAATTTAAGGTAAAAAACTAGGTCCCATACAAAAATGTTATATACAGGTTAGGTTAGATCTTTCATAAAAATCAAATCATTGGTTTATTAGCGTCGAAAAAACATATATTCATTGTAGACGATGGATCGCAAGGTCTACACGCTAAGTACTGTAGAGTTCGGGTTCCTGGCTTCGATGTGGACTGTAGTTCAATAAAACACGATGTTGTTGGTTCAAGATCCAAATGTAGACTGATCGATTTCCAATATTTATTTCTCAACTTATTCTATATATATACAAACTTAAACTATGACAATTAGTACGCTACGTATCCCACGCATCAAAGTGGGCGGGGCTACGTGTTCGCGCCTGCGCAGTGGCTAGTTTGATACAGGTAGGCTCGGCGTCCGTAACATTCATACAAACAAGTATACAATATACAAATGTCAATTCATCCAAGTTAATTTGGAGACCTCACTTCAATATGTATAAACAAGTATTCAATTTTAATCTGTACTAAAATATATATACAAGTGCTGTACAAAATACCATGGTACAAAAAATCGACTTCAAATGGATTAACTCATAACTAAAAAAAATGAAACTGTTGATCCAATTTTGATACAATTTATATAGGACCAACCTGGTGAAATACTCTTTTTTAAATACAATTTAAAAAACAAATCAGTTGGCAATTGACGGAAAAATCTGTGAACGTATGTAAAATAAAAGCTACTAAACCAATTTTACAATACCACACTGGAGGTCTTTTCTCTCAAGTCAAAACAATTATCTAATTCGGTCCAGAAATCCTAAGATATTAGAGAACATAAACTAATAATATTACAAATAAATTCTCGAATAAAAACTACTAAACCAATTTAAAATAATACAATGGAGAGAGCTATGCTCGGATTTTCACTACGTGATAGAATCCGAAATGAGGAAATCCGTAGAAGAACGAAGGTTACCGACATAGCTCTCAGAGTTTGCAAGTTGAAGTGACAATGGGCAGGCCATATAAGTCGCAGAACCGACAACCATTGGGGAATAAAGGTTCTCGAATGGCGACCACGAACAAGCAAGCGAAGTGTGGGGAGACCCCCCACACGATGTACCAACGACATTGTAGCCATAGCAGGAAGTCGGTGGATGGAGGTGGCACAAAATCGCTCGTCATGGCGCTCTTTGGGGGAGGCCTATGTTCAGCAGTGGACTTCTTTCTATCATGATGATGATGATGATGATGATGATGATGATGATGATGATGATGATGAACCAATTTTGATGACGTTTATATGGGACTACACTTAAAGTTTACCCTTTTAAATAAAATAAAACCATCCAAATCGGTTAAGATCTCAAATCTTAGAGATTTGAGGCAATGTAAACACAAAATTAAACGGATTTACTAAAATAAACTATTAATTCTCGAAAAACTACTGAACCAATTTTGTAACAATTTAAACAGAATTAACAAAAAAAAAATTAAACAAAGAAAAAAAAAACATATTCGGTCCGCAATTGACGGAGAAATTGGTGTACATACATAGAAACACAGAAAAGATAACATCATAGAGTCGAATGTTACATTAACCTCCGAGAGAGATGGCAGTCTACTCGTAGCGGTAAAAAGTGCGGCTTAGAGTCCAACGATACCGGGTTCAATTCTAGACACCACAGCAATGACTTTTCCAAGTTATGTGCGGTTTTCCATCAATCCGTGCTTCGGAGATTGTTCGAGTCGGTCCCGGCTTGTATTGATTAATAGCAGTCGTTAAACCATGTCAGAGGCCTTCGGGCGGCCTGATAAACTCTGACACCAGAGGCCAGCACTACTTCATACGACAAGTAAGCAAGCAACAGTCTGAAGTAGGTTAGTAGATTAAAAAGTAATTCATATGCATACATAGTAAACATTTCTAATTGAGAACACCCTCCATTTTTGAAGTCGGGTAAAATTTCTTTAAGTACTCAATAATTCAATTTGTGAAAGTTTATAAGTTCGACCTTTACTATTTTTGATAAAGTATACACAAAATTAATCTCCCATTGTTTTTGAGTAATTTACCCATTTTTTTCCTGATAACACCCCTACGTATTGCTACGAGTATTCAGTGCTATTGTACTCATTACATACTTTAATGCTTTGGTACTAACAGTAGTTAATACCCTACTTGTTAGCTATGTACTTTTTATTTAATTTATTTACAAACAATATTCAGTCTAAAGCGAAACCAGTTCCATATATTATTATTTACTACACCTACTCACAAAACTTCCAATACTGAAAAGAGCGGCAAATGTGATTACTCTATAAACCAAGCCTAGGTCACAAAACCAGTAGTATCTTATAGTTAATATACTATTACCTACCTACCTTACTTATATTATTTTAACGTTCTAACACAACGTTTACTATGTACATACACGTACATACATATGTGCTACAGGCATGTCGTACCCTAAGGTACGTGTAGCCATTTTGGCAAACTAATTGTATATAAATATACACATACATACATTTACACATCACACACCACACACTCACCACACATACACATACACATACACACATATACTCACATAATCACCCTAATCAGCGGTTAGTGACTGTATAAATAAGCCTACACTATATTGTACCTTTATATTATATAAGGTTCCTCTTTCTTATAAATGAGTTTTATTTCCAAAGAATGGGAATAAGACTATGAATGATGATGAATGAATGTTTGATTTATGAATTTGAATGCATCTAGGAATCCAATCAATTGTATATTGACATTGTAAATAAACATGTTCACCTAAAAATTAAAAAGACTTCTCAGCATTTCCATTATTTAATTAATTATTTTACTATTTTAATTTATTACCCTTATTAAATATATTTTTATTATTAACTACTACTATTTTTTTTCCTTTTTTCTTTATTTTTTTTTTCTCCTTTTTTTTAAAATAAACTTAATGTTTTGGGAACCCAATAACATCAAAATTTTTACATACCATATTACAAAAAAATAATTTTGTTTACTAAAATAAAAATAAAAAAAAAACTCCTGGGAGGCGGGGTATTGTGACGAGGTCCAAACCTCTTTCATAATAATACTCATTTGATCTCTTAATTCTTTCATAATCCATTTCTTTTCATTTTTGATAGTTGGTCATCATTGATTCATTCTAAATACAAATAACCTGTCATTCGAATATTATTTTTTGGAAAAACCGAAATAATATTATAAAATTCATAGATAAGTTTATTTCAAATATATATGAGCCTTTAAATATATATATACGAGGAGGTTACGAAGGTATTCATATATATATATATATATATGAATACCTTCGTAACCTCCGCTGTTTTATAATCATCTCCTCCTGTTCCTGTGCTCCTAATTGAATCCTGACCTTTTGTGTTGTCCACTGAGGCTTGGTCTCTGGGCTGGTGGAGCAAGCCCAAAGCCTAGGACCGCCTCGTGACAAGGGGTTCAATCTTATTTTGATTGTTGAGTTGCATTGACTACCTACCTGATCTATCATCAGACCCTGGATACCACATCAAACTAGTGAACTTATCAAATCAAATCTAATGAGCACAAACACAAAGGGGTTCGTTCCATCACTTCCATTATTTGATTTTTAAATTAATTTAAAAATCATATGATGGAATTGATTTCATTGGACCAGCTTAATACTACCATCATATTGTATTATCATCATAATTTTACCCGAGTGCAAAATTTCAGCTTGGATTGGACGTCATAAAGTACTTTAAAATTCACTTTCACTGTTCCCAAACACACTAACATGGTGAGTTTAATAAAAGCTTGTATTGAACAAATAAACCAATTTTGATGACATTTATACAGAACCAAATGGTAGGTATATTAAGTAATAACTAAAAAGCTAAAAAAACACGCCTGCCCTGCCAAAAAAGAAAATATGCCAATAAATTATATACTGTTCAAATGTGCTTATTAAGGCCTTCAATTTGCACCCATATTGAAAATTTGAAGAAAACAGTTTTTGTCGCATTTGAAAATGGAGGCATACTGCCATCATATTGAATTTTCTAAAGATACCAGGATTCTAAAGATACCCTATACGGCTAAATCTGTTCAGGCATTCAAAAGTTATAGTGGAATATATAAATTCACATACATACACACATACATGAATCCTAAAAATATTACACTCCTTTGTTTGGACTCTCGTGTCAATAATAAGTTCTAATTTAGTACAGGATTCCAGAAATATGAGAAATAAAGATCAAAACAATTCTATTTGCTAATAAAAAACCAAAACATTTTTGATGAAACTTATTTAAACTAAAATGAAAGTCTTCCCTTTTAAATCAAACCGATTCAGACATTCTGTATCCTTATCCTCCTACTGAAAACTACAGAAACAATGTAGATTAAAAAAATGGGATCTAATCGGAGTCATACCCTTTCAAACAAAAAAATAATTATCCAAATTGGCTCAGAGGTTTTAGAGATATGAGATAACGAACACACAAAAATAAAAATATAGATGCAGACGAATTGAGAACCTCCTCCTTTTAGAAATCGACAACAATTAAGACATAAGTTCAAAAACTAAACCCAAATAAGGTCGGGTAAATAATAGCCTATGACACTCTTGTGATGAAGACAAATCGATTGATACCTTGCTTGTCAAGTTTTAGTTTGACCACATTTGAGCACATAGACCTTCCTTTGCATTACTGTAGTCGGGATAAATAATTGCCTATCGTCTTCATTTACACAGTGTCAACTGTGTAAATGAAGACGAATCGACTGATACCTTGCTGGTCGAAATTGGACAAAGTTTTAAGTTTGAACACTTATCCATTATTTTTCTTCGCCGTATTCGGGTAAAAAAAGTCTGTGACTCTCTATACCAGAAGACAAATCGATTAAAACCTCGTTTGTCAAAATCGGACCATCGGACTATAGTGGAACATCCACATACCCACATACTTACATAGACTGGTAAACGCTTGCTTTGCCGTGCTCGGCTAAAAATAGACATTACCTACGCCTTTTTAAAATCTGGATAAGGTTGACATATATTTAAATTGGTTGATATATGTCTACTTTATTGATGCTCAAAATCATACATCCTAAACACGAGATTAACATCGTTTTCATGAAGACACGTTGGTATCGATTAAAAATATTCTAACATGCAAGTCACCTACACTACAACTATTTGAGATTATAAAAATATTCAAAAACAAATTAAATAAAGCAACTTTCGTTATTCGTTCAGAGCGATAGGCACGTATTAAGTAAGATAGAAAGAGACGATCGCGAAAAAATTTACACGGTTCACACGTCGCGTAAAGTATTTTCATTGCACACGTCCGAACGCTTCGACCGCTGAGCGGTCACTGAGAAATTTTGTCGGTGATTTTTGTATAAAAATGCGTAAAAATGCATTATTTATGAATTGTAATAATTATTTTTATTATACTTCTGCATACATACTATTCATGAAATTCAGTAAATCAATACTTATGAAATTCAATTGATTGACTCAATACGCTGACTTAATATCAACATAAAATCAGTTTAAAAACTGTGAAAATTGTCGATATTGTGGCATCACAATTATGAAAAAAAAAGTTTTGAAAAAAAACTATTCAGCACATATTCAAGGAGAGAATTTTATGTTACTTATATGTTATTATACAATTTTTAATTTATTGTTTAGATTCTCTAACTTTGAGCGCGAACATGGCGCGAGAGAGGTATATTTAACGTTTGATTTACTTATCAAAAACTATCCAAATGAACGTAAAAAAATACTCATCTTTAGCTTATATTACGTTTAATTACATACGGTTAACATATTTGATGTAATTACATTACTTTCTTAGAAAAAGGTTCATAAGTAAGCACGTAAAATTGACGAAATTCATTGTTGACCCAGACTTAGCAATAGGGGTTAAAACAGCACTATTAGTCATAATTAAATAATAATGGTTATGGTTTTGTTTTTGAAATCATACTGTTTCGGCACTGTGTTTGCAGTTTTAAGAGAGTTTTGCAGAGTCAAAGAGTTATTGTCTAATTACACTGTTACTCGTATCATCAATAACTAGTTTACCCGCCCGCGACTTCGTACGCGCGGTCTACTGTTTATCGCGAAAAAAAGCATCCTATTTTCTTCTAGGATATTAAAAACCAAACCAAAAGTAGGTATAGCACCACTCTTGATGTTTTTGACAGACTTGTTATTTCGTTTCCATGGCAACCACAGACCATTCTGTGATGACAACCGTTCCTTACAGTGAGTAATCAAGATTTTCCAGTTTTACCGTGGAAACTTCAATTTTCCGGGATAAAAGTATCTTATGTTTTAATCCACGGTATAAGCTATCTCCATTTTAAATTTCAACAAAATCCATCCAGCCGTTATCTCGTGAAAGCTCCCTAAACAAACAAACAAACAAACAAACAAATAGACAACGTTTCACTTTAATATATTGGTATGGATATCTATGCTTATGACTTACTTGTTTAAGTACTGTTTAGAAAAATTTGGCAGCAAATGGATCACTTATTGAATTTTAAAGTTTTTAATCGACTTCACAAAAGGAGACGGTTATATGTTCGGCTGTATGTATGTTTTTTTTTATGTATGCCGTCAATAGCGGACCTATTTTAAAAATTCTTTTTTTGTTTGCAAGGGTATACTCTCCAGGTGGTCCCATATAAATTGTATCAAAATTGGTTTAGTGTAATCTTTGTATGTAGTCCCATATAAACATCATCGAAATTGGTTCAGTAGTTTTAGAAAATCAATTTGTTTTATAGTTTATGTTCTCTAATGTCATAGGATTTCTGGAACGAATTAGATTATTGTTTTTACTTGAGTAAGAAGACCTCTAGTGTAGTACTGTATAGATTTCATCAAAATTGGTTTAGTAGCTTTAAACAAGCTTTAATTTAATTCACTGTGTTATAATGTTTAGGACTGGATTGCAAGTCAATTTAGAACAATTTAAGGACGTCCAAAGATGCTGAAGTTTTGCACATGGGTGTAGTAGCAGCAGCAGCAGCAGCAGCAGCAGCAGCAGCAGCAGCAGCAGCAGCAGCAGCAGCAGCAGCATCAGTAGCAGTAGTAGCAGTAGTAGTAGTAGTAGTAGTAGTAGTAGTCAAAGGAACTACACAATCGGATAATGGACTCCCTTCGAGTTTGGGCTCATTTGGTTTGTCTTGGTGAGATCATGTCTAGTTTTATGTGGTATCAAGGGTCTGATGATGGAGCCGAAAGGTAGTCACAGGAACTCGACAACAAAATGATGGAATCCTTTCCAGTTTGGGCTCATTTGGTTTGTCTTGGTGAGTTCTCTGGTTTTATGTGGTATCCAGGTATGTTGGAGTTGGAAGGTAGTCACAGGAACGCAACAACAAAATGATGGAAAATGGTAAAAACGAATTCAGTTGTTATATATGTAGGTTTTATTTGAGTCTAAAGTGAGTGAGTGTCTACTATTTTCTTTGGCAAATATATATCCTTTCCGATGTTTGCTTAGGCCACTAAAAATCAAAAATCAAATATTTTTCCAAAAAATTTAAATTGACTTTATAATAAAAATGTTATTTTGTAAACAACCACTAAAAATAATAAAATAATTACAATTGAGCCAGAATTTTATTATGAAGTCGTTTTTTTTTTTTTGGAAAAATATTTTTTTAGTAACGAGATGTTACGCTCTGCGCGATGGGTGCGTGCGTCCGTATAGATTATATTAAAAGATTATAGATTGTTATATATATATATATATAGATTATCTATACTATAATAAAACTGTAACAGGTCCAATTCTGTACATTGAAGATATTTAGTTTTCTTTTATTGGAGGATACTCCGTACTCGATATTGTAGCCAAAACAGTTATTTTTTTCATTTTTGTCTGTCTGTCTGTATCTTGGCTTCGCATCACGCCGAAACTACTGAATGAATTCAAATGAAACATGGTAGGATTTGAGTTCATACTATGAAGTAGGACATTGGATACCATTCATCCCAAAAATCAAGTGGTCCCGCAGGATATTGCTTGAAAGTTATTTATAAGAACACGTGCTACGCTGAAACTACTAAACGGATTTTGGTGCAACTTGGCACAGTCGTAGTTTAAATAATAAGTTAAAATTGAAGATACTTTTTATCTTGAAACATTTCCACGCCTTGCCACTGGTTTGTATGTATGTGAGTTTCTTTAATCCACCATAACTTTTAAATGTCTGAACAGATTTAGACCTATGAGGTATTGTTAGAATCCTTACATCCAACTGAGTAACATAGGCTATATTTTTAGTGAATTGAAAACATTCTTATAGCCCCGCGGAAAATAAATGTGACATGACGTAGTATTAGGTCTAAATTTGACTCCGGAATCCTAAAAAAGGTTCCAGACTGGGAAGCTCGCCTAACTAATATTAGGTGAAAAAGAATGGGCCTTTAACGAGATCTCATTTCTTTTATCGCTGAATAATCACATGAGCCTTGACCCCATTTTCTAGAAATGGGCAGACATTCTGGCAAAAACAATTGTTTCCCAATTCTACATTATATTTCTGAAATGAGCAGGCAATGGCTAGACCGACAACAAATGGCGATTGATATAATTTATAAACAAGACCTAATTTATTCATGTCTTCAAAATTATCGTGAAACAAGGCCAACAAGAGTTTTTTATTGTTCCCTCGCTAACAATATATAAAAAAAAACTACGCCCTTTTAAAAACTTTCATCACTTATAAGTATATGACTGAAATAGTTACAAAAAAGTTTGGGAAACATTTGAGGTATGGCTGAATTCCCGATAATTCAATTATTGTATTCCTTTTTGATCGCACAATGGTCAACACGACTCTACGTATTCTGGCTTAGTAGCTGCAGTGCACATTTAGGCAATTTAATAATTATATGGCTTGCTGGTGTATATTTTTAGTGTGAAAGTGATCCAGATTCTTCAATCAACTGATTGCTCGTGACTACCAACTGTAATTCAATTAGTCTAGGATAGCTAGTGAGACCCCTGAGACTGTTCATTTAAAGTTAAGGCTTGGATGTAATGCGGAGGAGTGCCTGCAGTTAGTTACTTAACTGGACAAGTTTTAAATGGAAGGTTAGTGAAAACATTTGTAAAAAGCAATAAAGCGGAAACAAAATAAAAACTAATCAATTCATCTAACATTTCAAAGACTCTCTAAACAGACTTTTCAAAATGGCTTCTGTTACTAAGTATGTTTGTTGGATGATCAATGGATCAGACGTGCTGCAGCTGTGCTGACCTTAGACTGTTCAAAGAAGTCTTGGCTCCGGCTTTAAATAACCGTTATTTTCTTATAAAAGTGTGACCTAGCTATTATCTATTTTATACTAAAAGGCTTCCTCTATAAAAAATACATATAAAAAAGAACTGGTTAACTCATATCTTCCGAAGACGAGTTCTACGCCTCCCGAGACTCTGCTGATTAGTTTCCGAAGTACTGCGGCTATTACCGCGCTATTATTGGATAATTCGCCGAAGGAGTTCTGATTAAAGTTCCCAGCTGCAGGCGGAAGATAACTCAGTTACGGACGTACCATTGACGCTGGTAATTCAATTACAGGGCTGGACGGCACGGTGCGAGTGGACTGCACTGCCCGAGCTGTAAGCGGTAACTACCTATGTTTATTCCAACCCCGTGATGAACAATTTCAAAATATTTTTCCTTAATACATGTTTTGTGGTTAGTAAAGTCAAGTTTTCACAAAGATCTCATAACAGACCGAGGGGTTACTGGATCTATAATGCGGCACCAAATGGGAACAAGCTGAACATTATTATGTCTTGTACGATTGAATTGACCATAGTAAATCACTAATAGAGACAATTTTTCAATCTGACTTCAAAAAGGAGGAAGTTTTTTTTTTGTATGGTTGTACCTCATATCTCTAAAACTGCAATGCTACCGATAGGTAAATATTTTTTGATTGCAAGATTAGGACCCCAATTTGGTCCCATTTTTTTCTTATCAAAACTTGATCAGTAGAAATTAAATAAATATTTTTTACAATGATTTTGTGTTTAGATTGCCTCATATCTTGTAAGATTTTTAAACCGATTTGGATAATTAATATTTTATTCAAAAGTTTAGTTTGGTGCAGAATTTTGTTGAATAAAGAAAACCATATTTTTTTAATGTAGGTATATGTTCTCTCAAATCTTCGGGATTTTTGAACTGAATTAGATAGTATTTTTTTCTTAAGAAATTGTTCTTCAGTGTAGTACTGTATAAATTTCATCAAAACTGGTTCAGTAGCTTTTAATAAACGTCTATGTAATTCATTACAATAATAATGATGAAATTCATTACATAGAAGTTTGTGTTAGTGCTTGGGACAAGTTTGCAAGTAACATTTAAACCATTTAACGACGTCCAATAAATCTGAAATTTTGTATATTAGTGTAGTTCTGATGACAATACAATATTATGGTACTATTGAGCTGGCTTGATTATGGAGCAAAGGAACTCAACAATCAAATGATGGAACCGCTTCGAGTTTGGGCTCATTTGGTTTGTCTTCGTGAGATCTCTGGTCTAATGTGGTATCCAAGTTCTGATGATGGTTCTGAAATGTAGTTACAAGAACATAGCAGTTAAATGATGGAACTCCTTCGAGTTTGGCCTGATTTGGTTTGTCTTGATGAGTTATCTGGTCTAATATGGCATCCAGGGTCTGGTGATAAAGCCAGAAGATAATTACAGGAACCCATTATACAACCACCAAATAATGAAACCCCTTCGAGTTAATGCTTATTTGAAAAATATTGTTAAATTGTCAATAAACTCTTGACAATAAAGTCATTGTTTACAACTAACCTTTATCTTTTTTTTACCTTTCACTTACAACTTACCTTTAACGGTTTTGTGACGTTAAATATTCTTTGTTACACCCAACAACATTTTTTTTCATATGTTTTTCAGTTCAAAAAATACTACGGTCATTGCTGCCAAAGATTTTGAATTACGCTTACTGGCGTTTTTTTTACAAGTTACGATAAAAATGCTAAAAGTATGAAAAATACCGCGGTGTGAGCGCTACCCGTGCGAAGCCAGGGCGAGTCACTAGTAAATGATAAATAAATTAACTAGAAACTCTTCACAAAAAGTTGCTCTTAAGGCATATCATGGCTATGTAGCATCTGTGTTAAGGTACGGCTTAATAGTCTGGGGTAGTGGTATATGGGTGAATAAGGCTTTCATAGCTCAAAAAAGTGTGTGTGAGCTATCTGTGGTGTTAACCCATGTCAAGAGCTATTTCAAAAAATTCGTGTACTTACATTGCCGAGCATATACATACATGCCTGGCTATATATGTACGCAGTACACTGAGTACACTGAGTACACACACTGTGTACGCAGTTGTTAAGAAATATCTACTATAACAACTATACAATACAATACAATACAATACAATACAATACAATACAATACAATACAATACAACACAATACAATACAATACAATACAATACAATACAATACAATACAATACAATACAATACAATACAATACAATACAATACAATACAATACAATACAATACAATACAATACAATACAATACAATACAATACAATACAATACAATACAATACAATACAATACAATACAATACAATACAATACAATACAATACAACACTTTATTGCACACCGAGAAAAAGGTAATATATAGTAAAAATGAAAAAATTAAAGTAAAAAAAAATGTTAATGAAAAAGCTATTTGAGTGGTTACTAGGTAAAAACATTTTATTCAGTGAAAGATTTTTTGGACATGCACAAGAAATGGTAAATTTATATTATGCATTTTTTCATTGATATATGATAAATGATCTATTTGTATTAATCCTTCACATCAATAATTATTTGTAAAATTGACTCTAGTATATAAGTGTCATGTGTATGTTATGTAATTTTTAATATTTTTCTTTGTATTAATTGCACGTCTTCATATACAAAACACGGAGATATATAGAATTGTTATAATTTTGACATATTTTTTACCTGTATTTTAAGCAAATAAATGAATCTGAATCTGAAAGTATTTGTAATAATTACTTTAATAGGTTATTAAATTTGCACTTCAATCGGTTTATAAAAACATATTTTATTTAAATAAGTTTAAACATATTATAAATGATACGTGATACGTGATACGTGTTACGTGATAGAATCAGAAATGAGGAAATCCGTAGAAGAACGAAGGTTAACGCCGTAGCTCTCAGAGTTTGCAAATTGAAGTGGCAATGGGCAGGCCATATAGTTCGCAGAACCGACAACCTCTGGGCAATAAAGGTTCTCGAATGGCGACCACGAACAAGCAAGCGAAGTGTGGGGAGACCCCCCACACGATGGACCGAGGACATTGTAGCCATCGCAGGAAGTCGGTGGATGGAGGTGGCACAAGATCGCTCGTCATGGCGCTCTTTGGGGGAGGCCTATGTTCAGCAGTGGACTTCTAAAGGCTGACATGATGATGATGATGATGATGATGATGATATTATAAATGATGGGCTCGGTTTGGCACTGACTTCAAAGAACTCCTTCTAATGCTGTATTTTTGTATTAGTATTACATTTTTAATTTTGAAAAAGTCATATTGTTCTTTTTGAATTGTAATTTTTTTATTCTCTTTAGTGGTTGTTTACAAAAGATCATTTGTAAAATGAAGTCTATTTTTTTTGGGGTTTTATTTTTATATACCAAGTTAACGATATCGAATACCTACCCTGGTAAAAAGATATACGATATTTCTCAATGTTTTATTTTTGCTCTCTCGGCATTTCATCTGAAATACACTCATGCATAAAAAAATAATGATCCACGCGGGACAAGTGGCGTAAATCAAATTGCTCTCAACTCCAGTAGACCAAGATTCTACAACCAAGATGGTTCAACTAAAAATCCATAAATCTCTATTTTAATCTAGATTAATCTTTCAAGCGGTTTCATAAAACATCATAATACAATCGTATTACTCCGATAAAAGTTTTGAGCCGCGTCGTAAACCCACCATACCATGGTGGAGTGGCGGGTGAGTAGGTTTCCCTGTCGCGTCAGTTAATTTTAATCGCTCGTAAAAGCGCTGATGTGATCTCAACGGCTGTGCAGTGCTGTTAGTAGAACTATGGTTTTGTATGCCTCACTTCACAATGACTCTTCAAGTGGAGCAGACGTGAGTTGAGTTTGATGATATCCTTTAGAAGACGTGTTCGACTACGGTGAATCCAATATATAAAAGTAAAACGTTGTCTGTTAGTTTGTTTGTTTGTTTGTTTGGGGAGGTTTCACGCGAGAACGCCTGGATAGATTATGATGAAATTTAGAATGGAGATAGCTTATACCCTAGAATAAAACAAAGAATACTTTTTATCCCGGAAAATTGTAAGTTTCCACAGGAAAACTAAAAAATGTTGATTACTCGCTGTAAGGAACGGTTACCATGGAAACGAAATAACATGTTTGTCAATAAACTTGGTGCTATATCTACTTTTGAATTGGTTTTTAAGCTTTTTTTGTAGTCCGAGTGGACGAAGTCGTGGGTGGGAAAGAAAGTCGATAATGATTTTAAGTCTATATTTGGACTATTTGGAGTAATAGTTGTCGTTAGCCAACTAGCTCAATTTCAAGTATATTAAAGAAGCTTAGTCGTCATATCTGAAACCAACTAGGATGACATTATATGGAATATAGTGCTTTTTAATTGGCCTTGGATCATAAGAGCGTCAGATGATAGATGTAAAAAAAACAACTTAAATAGTGGCATGACTCAAAAAAAGGCTGTGGTGGTGAGTACTCCATAAAGGAGGTAGGCAACTTACTGGCAATGCCTATGATCACGTACCATCAGATGTGCCGCACATATCTGTTTTGCCACTCTTTATCATATACAAAATATTTTTCCAAAAAAAATTACATCGACTTCATATTAAAAATGTTATTTTGTAAACAACCACTAAAAAGAATAAAATAATTACAATCGAGTCAGAACAGTATTACTGTATCGAAATTACCAACGTAATAATAATGCAAAAATACAACATAAGACGAGTAAGAGTTTTTTGAAACTAGTGCCTAACTGAGCCATAATCTATACTTATAATAAAACTGTAACGGGTCCAATTCTGCACATTGAACATATTTTGAAATTTTCTTTTGGAGGGTACTCTATATTGGATACTGAAGCCAAAACTGTATTTTTTTTCCATTTTTGTCTGTCTGTCTGCCTGTCTCTCTGTATCTTGGCTAGGCATCACGCCGAAACTACTGAATGAATTTAAATGAAACTTGGTATGATTTGAGTTCATACTACGAAGTAGGACATAGGATACTTTTAATCCCGAAAAATTAAAGGGTTCCCGCAGAATAGGCATAGAAAGTTTTTTGAAAGAACACGTGTCACGCTGAAACTACTGAACGGATTTTGTTGCAACTTGGCACAGTTATAGTTTATATAATGGATAAAAATTGAGGATAATTTTTATCCCGAAAAAATATAGACTTCCTGCGGGATAATGTCCCAAATTCTGTAAATTGAAGATATTTTGTATTTTTTTTGGAGGCTGTTCTATATTCAATACTAAAGCCAAAACTGTGTTTTTGTAATTTTTGTTGGTCTGTCTGTCTGTACGTCTGTCTGTATGTACCTTGACAGCGCATCACGCCGAAAATACTCACTGAATTCAAATGAAATTTGGTACGATTTGAGTTTTTACTTCGAGGTACGACATTGGATACTTTCATCCCGAAAAATTAAAGAGTTCCTGCAGGATAGGCGTTGAAAGTTATTTTAAAGAACACGTATCAACTTAAAACTACTGAACGGATTTTGTTGCAACTTAGCACAGTAATAGTTTATATAATGGGTAAAAATTGAGGATAATTTTTATCCCGAAAATATAAAGATTTCCTGCAGGATAATGACCCAAATACAGTAAATTGAAGATATTGTGTAATTTTTTGGAAGCTCTTCTATATTCAATACTAAAGCCAAAACTGTATTTTTGTAATTTTTGTCTGTCTGTCTGTCCGTCGGTCTGTCTGTACCTTAGCAGCGCACCAAGCTGAATATACTCAATGAATTCAAATTAAATTTGGTATGATTTGAGTTCATACTACCAGGTAGGACATAGGATACTTTACATATAGAAAAATTTATGGGTTATTATTTAGGGGTTGAAACTTATTTAAAAGAACACGTACCACGCTGAAAATACTCAATGAATTCAAATGACATTTGGTATGATTTGAGTTCATACTTCGAGGTAGGACATTGGATACTTTTCATCCCGAAAAATTAAAGAGTTCCTGCAAGATAGGGGTGGAAAATTGTTTAAAAGAACACGTAGCATGCTGAAAATATCGGACGAATGTTGATGCAACTTGGCACATACATAGTTTATAAGATGGGTGAAAATTGTGGATACTCTTTGTCCTGAAAAAATAAAGGGTTCCTGCGGGATATGGGTCCAAATTCTGTACACTGAAGATAGTGTGAATATTTTTTGGAGGTTTCTTTATATGCAATAAAGAAGCCTAAACTGTAATTTCTGTTTTTTCATTTCTGTCTGTAGGCTGTCTGTTTGTATCTTAGCCGTGCATCATGCGGCCGAAACTACTGGATGAATTCAAATGAAACTTGGTATGATTTGAGTTCATATTATGAGGTAGGACATATAATAACTATACATCCCGAAAAATTAATGGGTTCTCGCAGGATAGGGGTTGAAAATTATTTAAAAGAACACGTACCACGCTGAAATATAATGGACTGGTTTTGATGCAACTTGGCACCGTCTTCAGTTACATTATGGGTTAAAATTGAGGATACGATTCATCACGATAAATTAAAGGGTTCCTGCAGGATAAGGGTGGAAAATTATTTAAAAGAACACGTAGGTAGCATGCTGAAACTATGGGACGGATGTTGATGCAACTTGGCACATACATAGTTTATAAGATGGGTGAAACTAATGGATACTTTTTATCCCGAAAAAATAAAGGGTTCCTGCAGGATTTGGGTCCAAATTTTGTACATTGAAGATATTGTGTCTTTTTTTTGAGGTCACTCTATTTTTGATAATGAAGCCTAAACTGTATGTTTATTCATTTTTGTCTGTATGCCTGTCTGTCTGTATATTGGACGCGCATCACGTTACCGGAATAACTGGATGAATTAAAATGAAACTTGGAATGATTTGAGTTCATACTACGAGGTAGGACATAGGATACTTTACATCCCGATAAATTAATGGGTTCTCGCAAGATAGGGGTTGAAACTTATTTAAAAGAACACGTACCACACTGAAACTAATGGACGGGTTTTGATGCAACTTGGCATCGTCTTAATTTATATGATGGATTAAAATTGAGGACACGTTTTATCCCGAAAAAGTAAAGAGTTTCTCCGGAATATGAGTCCAAAGTTATGTTAATATTTAAGTAATAAATAATATTTTTTGGATGGTTCTCTATATTCGATACTGAAGCCAAAACTGTTTTACTTTTTGTTTTTGTATGTCTGTTTTTCCGTATCTTGACCGCGCATCGCACACAAACTACTGAATAAATTCAAATGAAACTTGGTATAATTTAAGTTCATACTACAAAGTAGGATATTGGATACTTTTCATACCGAAAAGTTAAAGGATTTCCGCAATATATGGGTTGAAATTTATTAAAAAGAATACTTATCTTATTATTTGATGCAAATTGACATAGTCATATATCTATACGTATAATAAAGCAATAAGTACGAAAAAGGCTGTAAAAAGAAGAAAAATAAATATAAGCTCCCGGCTACTTAAAAAGGGTATTGAACACGAATATAATTTATTTTTTAATCGTGCGTCTCTGTCTGTTTATCTATGTTTGTTCACGCATCAGGTAAAAACTATTACACCCTTTGCAATGCGGTTTTCATTGTTAGATAGCTTAGGGTTTGATTGAAAAACTGTTGTAATTGGTATCTCTTTCTGGTGAGTTAGCCGAGAAATTAATAAAAGTTTTTTTGACGCATAAGAAATTTTGATCAAATGTTGGTATATTGGTCCTGGCATAGCACATTATGGTTCTTTGAACGTAAAGAAAAGACCACGCGTGCGAAGCCGCGGGTGCAGCTAGTTATTAATATGGTTGAGCTTATTCAAAAAGGCAATGTCTTAAATGGCTTGACGTGCTATATAAAAAAATAAGCATTATCTACAAAAACTTTATCATTTACTAGATTGCTGTATTCGTGTCAATCGGTTTGTGAACGTTTGAAAGTCAAAATTTGAAAGTCAAAATCTGCTTGTGTGAGTCTCTTGTTTTGTCTCTTCTGCGTTTCGTGTTTTGTATGAGGTTGCGTCATAGACAACTGAATATTACTTTGAACGTAGATAGGTACGTATTAATGTTTTAAAGATATTAGATTTAAATGATGCCTGGGTTTGGCACCGCCTTCAAAAAACTCGTATCTTATGTTGTATTTTTGCATTATTATTACGTTGGTAATTTAGAAAATGTGATACTGTTCTGGCCCAATTGTAATTAATTTATTCATTTTAGTGGTCGTTTACAAAATAACATTTTAAATATCACGACGATTTAATTTTTCTAAGAAAAATATTTTATTTTTTGATTTTGAGTGGCCTAAGCAAACATCGGAAAGAATATATGCCAAAGAAAATAGTAGACACTCACTCATTTTAGACTCAAAGCGTTGGTAAATTAAAATCAAGGATGAATAAACCTACATATTATATAACAACTAAATTAGTTTTGACGAAAATTATTTATGATTTCACTGGAATGAAAAGGAACTCATTAAAAAAACCCGTTAAACATCTTGTAGATATGAGGAAATATATGAGGAAACCAAAAACAAATGGATTTATAAGTTGTAAATGCTGTAATGATGCATTTGTCCCTTTTTAAAGCAATGTTTTACGTGACACCACCAGTACCACTTAAGGTCGAGACCAATCAAATAAGCCTAAACTCGAAGGGGTTTTATCATATGATGGCTAGGTAATGGGTTCCTATGACTTTTTCAAGTTGAAAGAGTCGTCCTAAAACAAAGATACTTAAATGCCAAAGCTGCCAAGATGCAAGAATTCGAGCACCTCGGTTAACAGCCGTTTGGCTCTGGTTGAACGGGTATTGTATGCTGATCTCTTGGCTACATTGCCAACTACGTAACTCAGATTGCATTAGCGTGACTTCCAAGCTATTTGACTATTTTTATGGCTTTATCTTCCACTATGAACACCAGAATGCTTTAAAAAACACATAGAACACCTTTCAAACCAGTGTGTAGTGCCAAGGTTTAAGTGAATATTATTCTAGTGGCATCAGTCGTCAAATTCTATGGGTTTATTTTCGAAACGATGATAGACCTGCTTTACATTTTAAAGTTTCCTAATTTGCACTGATCAGCGTAGCAATTAACAGGATAGCTCACACACGATTATTATATAATACTAGCTGCGCCCCACGGGTTTGCACGCGTTCAAATTTCTCACCCCTCCCTCACGCTTTCTCCCCCTTCCCGTGTCCTCCCCCCTCCACCCTTCTCCCTCCCCCTTCCCCTATTCCTCCCCACCCCTGTCCACTCTAAAACCCTACAAGAACCCCCGAACCCGCCTCACAAACTATTTTTTTTTATTTTTTTTTTCTGTACTTCCTTTTTTAATGAGCGAGGAACCTTCTCGAAACAGAGATGAACAAAAAAAAACATCGAAATCATTCAATCTGTTCTCAAGATATCAAGTTAATTAAACATCATATACAATAAGTTAATTTAAAAACGTTTAAATATAAGCTTTTATGCAGTTGCCATGTCATCATGAAACTTAGAATGGACTTTAACAATTAAATGCGTATACAACATTTCGTGTCAGAGCTGTTAGCCGTTGAAGACTTTCTTAGTCAGGAGCCAACCTGGAGTACAGCAGCCATGTCATGGTAAAATTACAAACAAGCCATATTGATATAATGCGTACACAAAATGTTGTGTCTGTGCTTTTAACCGTTGAGGAGTCCCCAAGGCAGGAGGCAACCTGGAAAGCTACGGACATGTCATGCTTAAACTTAAAACCAGCTATCATAATAAAATGTGTACACAAAATTTGGTAACAATGCTGTTGACCGTTGAAAAGTTCCTTTATCTGGAGCTGCAGAGCAATTCTGTAAAAACATCGTTTGGGTGAGCGCGGTCACTGAGTGACCGTCCTCACTTCACTTAGGCTGTATCGAGTTTATTGAATTGGTATTCAGAACGCAAAATCTCGCCAAGTGATGTGAGATCGAGCTACGAAAATGACGTCACGATCGAGTTTCGTAGCATAATGATACCAAGATAAAAATTGTTGCTCGGCAAATGCCGGTTTTTTAGTTTGACTCATAGTATTTAAAATAAGGTCAACAAATATATTATCTGATTGACAGAACATTACTTTTAACATTTTGAAATTGTTTTCGAATAAAATAACCATTAGAATTGAAAAATAAAATTTAATATTATGCATTATTTTACTATGGCAAGAGACGTTATCTTTAACGAGTGTTTGAAAGTGTTGATAGCAAAATTAATTTACCTATTTGTGTGGTAAAATGTTAAGATGTTTGTATGATGTTTTTTAACTAATAACTAAAGCAGAATTAATTGTTGAACTTAATACTTAATGTAATGACACATAGACAGTGCTCCTATGAGTTTGCATCAGTCTTTATTCTGTATGTACGTTTCAATCATTCTAGCTACCTATTGTAATGATTAAAATTTATTTTGTGGAAACTTAAATTTACATAATATTTTTTGTTGGGACACAGGTCTAGAAGTTTCTTACACAAAATGTTTGTATCTATATTTGATTTAAAAAAATATCAAATTTCTACTGCCTTATTTATTGATCTCTACAGTAATATTCCCTAGCCTCCACTCCGTTTGAGTTTCACAGACTTGTGCCCGTTTTTTAGTTTTAGAAATATATAGTTTTTTTTCTATTGTTTAGTAAGGTAAAACTAGTCATAGAATTCTATTGAAATGAGGAAGAAAAAAACGGGAAATTATTCATTTTGTTGGGGAAACATTCGAATCGATCATCACAAATGTGTAGGTAGGTACTTAGGTCAAACAAAAACAAGTGGTTTCTATGAAATTAAAAATCGTGCATCATGCACCACTTGATAGTCTCTCTACGTGCACCACGCATTCCACTTGAATTCTAGTTCAAGTGTTAAAATACCAATGTGATTCAAGTGGTTTTTACCTGATGCGACCAATGTGCCCTATTTTTTTCATCACTAACGTTTGAGTTGAATTTAGGTTGATTTAGGTAAGCTCTTAGCTCGTAGCTGTAAAATTCTTTACCATTTTGTGTCGAGTCTTCCTGGTGTTGTGTTGTGTTCGTTTGATTGTTTACTTTGATCTCTTAAGGAAAATGAAGTAAGTTTACTTAATGTAACATTTATAATGTAACTTTATTTCCATAAAGAATTTGACAAACTTGTTTTCTATGAAAACTAAGTAAAAAGTAGAATAAAGACATATTTGTCACTATAATACAACTATTAAACCACTTCATACCATCATATAATAATATGACAGATACAAAAAAGCAAACATTGTAATAGTGTTCTCTATTTACAGTCCAAATGAACGCTCTCCATACCCATCAACTGCACAAGTAAATTCTCTTGTTGGGTACATGGAAAAAAATCCAATGCTGGCCAAAGGATTTCTAAGGACGAGTGGAAGAGATAATGCACGGATACTGTGGGAGCAACTGGCCTCCCAATTAAATAGTACTGGTGGAGCCATTAAAACATGGAAAAAATGGGCTAAGGTATTGTAATTTTTGGATTCTTTTAACAGAATTGGTATACTAAGTAATTCACATTATAAGTTTCAAAATATATATTAAAATAAAATCAACATTTAAGCTTTAAAATAGTTGTTTAGGTGTGTTCATAATAGATTTATGTGTTTGTAGTACTGGGCAGATAAAAAAAGTGCAGTAAAAAAAGGAATGCTGCGTTCAGCTGCCATGAATAGAACAGGTGGTGGTAATGAGCTGGTGGTCGAGCTTTCTGAGGTGGAAGAGAGAATTATTTCTCTTATGGGTGGTGCAGGTTTTTATGAAGGAGATAGACATTTAGGAATCCATCTAATTCATGTAAGCTATATCTTTTTCTTTTTTCTATATTTTAAATACTGCTTCCGAAATTATTAAATAGAAGGTGATGGTAACAACTTAATTATTTATTTATTTATTTATTTAATAAGCACAGCCATATCACACATATTAAAACACTCACAATATAACAACAATAATATGCTATGCTGATATGAGTGACATAACATTGTGCATAACATTGGCCGCATGTACTCGTAAACAGAAAACAAAACCAATTCTAAAAAATTAAACAAAATAAATTAAAAGCAGTTTTAAAGATGAAAATAAAAACAAATCTAAAACTTAAAATGTTAAATTATAAAACTTAAGTCTTGGGAGAGGAACTGTGCATTTGAGAATAAATAAAAAAAAAAAAATTTATTATACCGACATAGCTCTCAGAGTTTGCAAGTTGAAATGGCAATGGGCAGGCCATATAGTTCGCAGAACTAACAACCGCTGGGGAATAAAGGTTCTCGAATGGCGACCACGAACAAGCAAGCGAAGTGTGGCGAGACCCCCCACACGATGGACCAACGACATTGTAGCCATCGCAGGAAGTCGGTGGATGGAGGTGGCACAGGATCGCTCGTCATGGCACTCTTTGGGGGAGGCCTATTTTCAGCAGTGGACTTCTAAAGGCTGACATGATGATGATGATTTATTATGAGTACATTGTGCTAATTCTTTTTCAGGAACCTGTTCCCAGTTCCTCCACTCAGTCCACAGAAGAGGCTACCTCATAGCCAATAGTAATAATAATATATGTGTTATGTTTTAACAACACAACACCAAGATTAGGATATTGAATCAGTGACAATCTATTGCAATGTTATTAAGAATTATTTTTTCCATATTTCAGCAACTACAAGAAGAGGAATCGCTGGTTATTAAGATTATGGATCTCCCAGTGCAGGTACTATAATGGATTCTCTTTTAAAAAAAACTACTACTACTATTTTTTTTTTTTTTTTTAAAAACGTTACACAATATTGATAAAATTTCATTATATATATATATATATATATATATATGTTTTTGCAGGCCAGTGCGCTGGGATTATAATCCTAAATGGCCGGCAAGGAATTTGATTAACTTACAACAATCGGAATAATCATACAAAATTGTGTTTGCTTTAATTAATATTATAGTAATTGAAATCATTTTTACCAGACTGCGCAACGCAAATGCCTGGTAATGTGTTAATCAGCCTATGTCTGTTCCTTTGTGGCACTATATAGACCAAACGCGTGAACCGATTTTAATGATTCTTACTTCAATTGTTTTCTCTTAATCTTGCGAGTGCTATTAAAGATAAGACATTAGTCAAAATTTTATGACGGGAACCAAATGCCATATAATGAAAAAGAAAAAAAATTGTTGACGAACTATGTCAGGTGGGGTATCATTAAATAGGTATTTGAAAATCATCTCTAGGTTTCTTTTTGAATTACCATTTAGGACCTTTTACGATTCAAAGTTGGTTAGCAACCATTTTCACTAATTATTATAAATATAAACTAAGAAGTTAAAATAAATTATTATAAATACAAAAAACCCGACTGCGGACAAAACTATAAAGAGGCAAACAAGCTTTAGATTTTTAATTTTGAAATATAAGATAAAGTTGGAGGCATGAAGAGTAGCTCACCAGGTTCTAACAGTTAGTTAGAATCTAACTGATCCCTTCAAAGGAGAAATGAAATGCATGATGCCTCCGACTGCATATATTTCAAAATCAAAAATCTAAAGCTTGTATGCATCTTTTTAGTTTTGTTTGCAGTCGAGTTTTTGTTTTTATAATAATTTATTGAATAAGTTTTCTAGAATGCAATTATTATAGAATGTACATTTCGTTTTCAGGTTTCAAATGATGCAAGACCTGCAACAAGCCCTGGGACAGTAATAAGTACTGAATCTAGGACTTCAACAGTAAGTATGGAACTAAACTATTTAAGTATTTTCTATCTCTGCTTGAATGGTACACAGCCAGCAAAACTAATGGACCTATGAGACATAAAACTAATGTCGCTGGGTAACCAGCTACAAGACTGCAACTCCAAGATCTGGTCATAAGATTTTAAACTGTCGGTGTAAATAAAATAAGTATCATTATCTCTAGATATCGCAGAACTCAAAACAAATAAAATACATGGTAAATATCCTGTTTTCTAAAGATAATTCCAAAATCTGGGAACGACTGTTAGACCAGGCTTGGCGCTTTCTATCAATTGCAACCGGGGTTTCCTCTTTCTCAGTTGTATTAAAAAGCGGGTTTAGAATAGTATTTTCTTTATTAAAATCTATTTGGTGAAGTATGTTATAATAGGCTATTTAGGTCCTGGAACAACAAACGCGAGGCGCAGCTAGTAGTTTTAATAGTCCCAACAGTACACTTTTTATAATTATGACAAATCATATTTCAGGTATCAATCTTCGATACTAGGAGGCACCATCGTCTGGAATCGAAGTTGCCACCTCCTGAGCCAGATGTGGTACCATCACGCCCCACTAGCATGTTGTCTCCTGTCCGCCAATCTCCGTCACTTATGCCATCTCCTTCACAGCGTACTCTTACAAGGAAGATAAATAAGTACCTATTTACTTTTTGAGATAAAGATAATTCTTTAAATAAAAAAAAACCGACTACAAATGGAATTCCTAACAAAAACTACAGGAAAAAAAGGTGAAATTTATGTGAAACTTCACTGTTGGTCTATTTTTCTAAAATAATAGTAATAATTATCCAAATCTGTTCGAAATCCCAAATACTCTTTTATGTTGATTAATAATGTGCTCAAATTTATTTATTTTTCAGCCTCACGCCGCACTCGTAGAAGACTTTTAGCTTCTCCACCTTCCCAACGTCGGACTCACTTGAGCAGCCTGTCTGAAAGATTTTTAAGAGTGGAGGAACAGCGGCTGGAATTTGACAGACGCAATGCTCGGTGGAGCCATGAGCGAGACCGAATGCTGGAATCGGCGCTTACGCGGATGGGAGAAAATCTCAGTGAAAGCATAAAATCGTTGGCAGAGGCAATAAAAAAACAATAACTTTAAGTATATGACTTTTATTTATACGTTTGTATGAAAGAATAAGGTCAAAAACAAAGGAAATGGAGAAAAAATAATATTTGGTATATAGGTACAACTTTTTAAACATAGAAAACTACTTTCACACATCATCCAGTGACGAGCGCAATGCAGTCACGCGCAAGGTTTTGCAACCAAAGTTCTGAGTGGCAATGTAACTGTTATGGGCTGGCGGGGACGCTTACCATCAAGCGAGTGACCTGTTCGCCTCGGAAATAAAATTAAAGTTAAAATTTTGGTAATCGCATATAATTAACTGCTATCTTTAATATATTGGTATTTGAATGATAACTTAACTACAGTTGTAAATCATTTCTAAATCAGCTTATCGGTGAAATGGTGAAGTCATATCTGCACCATTTCACCGCTAAACTGATTTGTGGACTTATTTAGATAGATATTACTACAAAAAACATACAAAATCGCGTAACATAAGATTTTACTAACATTTGAAAGTTTAACACATTCACTGCGAACCTAAAAAGTACTTCTCCCTAAAGTTCTAAAAGTAAACGCTAGGCGTGTGCCTCCCGCGTCATACAGCAGTGCGGATTAGTGTTTTTGAACTATGAGTACTTTGTAATATGTGTACTTTCAGTACCATTATAGTAATCCATGATAATAAATACTTACCATGGTAATTTAAAAATTCGAATTTAATTTGTAATCAGCAGTTAGAGGGTATAATTTTAGATCCTCAATATTTTTGTGGTACTCTATTTACATGGGTAAAGGTCACGTAATCTGCATTGGCGTAGCACTTGAAAAAATACAGTATGGAAAAATTAAAAAACAAAGTTTGTGTTTTTAGCAGTGAATGTGCTAATAATTATGTAGCTTATTGCAATGGCCCTCCGGTGTAATTTCAATCTTCAAGGCATATGCGTCATCATACGAACCCTTTCCATATCCCGAGTTACCTGGAAAGTAAATAAAAAGGTGCTTATAGGGAAGTAATAGGGTGTCTACATATCTATATGACTGTTTTTTGGTAACTAGCTTTGGCTAAAAATGATAGTGTGCACAAAATTTGAAACTTTCGAAAAATAATGGTAAAAATCTATAGTTAGTAAGTACTTGTTTATAAACAAATGTATAGATACGTTTTAGCATGTCTCACTTACCTTCGTTCTTAGTGATATTCCTCTTTGTAGGAGCTGTGTTCAAGGTATGGTATCACATGCCAAACTTTCAACTAACTCTTGGAAGAGTCTCCACATAATCCTAGTAGCGGCATTGTAACTGCTGCCTTCTATTACCTAATACCTACGTGCTTGATGACGGGATTATCAAGGAAAATTGCTTCTTCTAACTACTTGCCAATATGTACAAACAATCGAGCAATACTACTGTCCTATTAGAAAATAAATAGAACATAACACTGTTTTTTACACAATTAACAATGAAAACAAATCACACAAGAGTTATAATAATGTTCACAAAGGGTTTTAGATTTTGCGTATTCACAGTTCATCAGCGAAATAGTAACTTTTCATTTGACAGCTCAAACTCGAACGACGGGCTCCAAGGTCAAGCGAACACAGCGAGCATCGAGTTTACAGAATGCCAATAAATCTGTCATCCCATACAAAACGAATCGAGATTGCTACGAAACTCGAAAGTGAGCTCTCTGTCGAGCCCGCTATCGTATGATCGATGTTACTGAATGCCAATCTGGCCACAGCGCTGCGACAGCGCTGAATCCGCGCTGTCGGTTCAAGTGAGTTGCTTACAGAATCGCACTGCTGTTCCTGGATGTCGATTCAGGTCATGCTTACCATAAAAATACATTGTCATCGGAGCTGAAACAACACACAAAAATTAAAATCTTTAGGATAAGAAGAAGTGGTACTAACTCAGCTTACAAGATTTGACCTAAACAAATATACAGACATACACACAAACATTACAAAATAAATACAAGCTTTTAATAAAATATTTTTCCAAAAAAAAAAAATGGCTTCATATTAAAAATTCCGCCTTCAAAAAACTTTTTCTTATATTATGTTGTACTTTTGCATTACTATTACGTTGGTAATTTCGAAAAAGTAATACAGTTCTGGCTCAATTGTAATTAATTTATTCTTTTTAGTGGTTGTTTACAAAAAAAAACATTTTTATTATGAAGTCGAAATGTTTTTTTTTGGGAAAATATTTTATTTATGTTAATCACAAATTAACCAAAAACCAAAACCAAAAAATCAAAACCTCCAAAACCAAATAACCTATAAACCTCCAAATTTATAGAGATATTTTGGTTTGAACAAAATTTGTAGGAATTCTTTTTATTTTATAGTAACTTTATAATTTAAAAATGATTTAGTGTCTCATAATGATACTTCTGGACTACTCGTAGTTACACCCAAAAAATGAACTGAATACTATCGTTAGTATGATATAAATTAGTGATAACTCCGAACATATCAAAAATCGTGGAACAAATGTGTTATTCGGGTGCCCCTGAAAGTTTTCATCGAGACCAATCAAATAAGCCTAAATTCGAAGGGGTTTCATCATTTGTTGGTTGGTCCATCTCCATCATCTGACCCTCGATACCTCATTAGAGCAGAGAACTTATGAAGACAAACCCAATGAAAACAAACTCGAAGGGGTCCATTATTTGATTGTTGAGTTCTTTTGACTACCTTCCAGCTCCATCATCAGACCCTGGATACCACATAACACCAGATAATTTATCAAGACAAACCAAATGAGCCCAAATTCAAAGGGGTTCCATCATTTTGTCGTTGAGTTCCTGTGACTACCTTCCGGCTCCGTCATCAGACCCTGAATACCACATCACACCAAAGAATTCATCAAGACAAACCAAATGAGCCTATAATAATAATGTAATAGAAAATATTTAAGCGTCCCTTACTGAACAGTTATTTGAATTTCCAAAAGGTGACTTTTATATTTAAATCTGAAATTACTTTTACATTAAAGCTTATGCAACGGAGGAGGCAGTGAATTCCAGCACTTCGTGGCACAGAATCGGAAACTACTACGAAACGCAGCAGTGCCGTATCGCGGGGTACGCAATAAATATAACGATGCTCGAGTTACATATTGATTATGGTCTCGAGCTTGGAAAATATATAGGACGGCTTTTGATTCTTGACAACCCCAAAACATTAGAATTGCGTGGTGCAAATCCCTTCGGTTCTTCATTTTCAATATGTTGTGTTGATTGAGAAAGGGAGTACATAGAAACAAAAACAAGCACACGCATTCTGAACTCTTTGAATACGGCGAGATATTTTGGCGAGTAGACGGGGACCATACACATTAATCGACATAGTTAAATTTAGAAAGCACGAGTGAGTCTACGAGCATTATCCTAAGTTCTGTACTAAGGTAATTTCTAATTTTATACAACACCTTCAATCTGTAAAAACAGTCTTGGACAGCTTCAGATACCTGGCGTTCAAATCTTAAATGCTAGTCAAATATTAAAACTAGGTTACGCGCTTCCAACACACGTTCAATTTTTTCACCGCCTATGTGTAGTTGTGGATCCTTATGTGTTATTTTATGAGTTTGTGTTTTCGTGCCTTATACCATAAACTTGGTCTTACTTGCATTTAATAACAAAGAACTCGATAGAGCCCAGGCCTGAACTCTTTCAAAATCTTGACTTAATTTTGCTATAGCACTGGAAAAATCTTCTGGTTTAAACGATAAATACATTTGAATGTCATCTGCATAAATATGAAACTTACAGTGCTGGATCACATTGATTATATCTGCACTGAATAAGATAAACAATAACGGCCCAAAAATTGAGCCTTGCGGCACACCTCTGGTGACTTCACGTAACTCAGAAACCACACGTTGCTCTCTGTCTCTCGTTGCAAAGCTCTCTCCGTTGTCCTTCATGACCACAACAAGTTGTGCACGATTACCCAAATATGAGTCATCATGTCAGCCTTTAGAAGTCCACTGCTGAACATAGGCCTCCCCCAAAAAGCGCCATGACGAGCGATCTTGTGCCACCTCCATCCACCGACTTGCTGCGATGGCTAAAATGTCGTCGGTCCATCGTGTGGGCGGTATCCCCACACTTCTCTTGCTTGTTAGTGGTCGCCATTCGAGAACCTTTATTCCCCAACAGTTGTCGGTTCTGCGACTTACATAGCCTGCCCATTGCCACTTCAACTTGCAAACTCTGAGAGCTATGTCGGTAACCTTCGTTCTTCTACTAATTTCCTCATTTCGGATTCTATCACGTGAAACACCGACTGAAACACAACACTCTAAGCTTGTGTATGAGACCAATAGTTAGCGACCACGTATCAGTGTTATCACTGGCAACACGCACTGATTATAAACGAGAAGATATGGCGTAATTTCCCGAACGCTGCCCATCTGAGTTGGATTCGTCGGTTGACCTCTTTGTCGAAGTTGGATCTACCCAGTTGTATCGTCTGACCCAAGTAGACATAGTGATCAACAGCTTCGATTATATCGTTTCCAACATTAACCGGCATGGGTACGACTTGGGCATTTGACATGATGTTCGTCTTATCCATGTTCATTTGAAGACCCACCTGTTGGGAAACAATATTGAGGTCACTGAGCATTGTGCTTAGGTCTTCCAGGGTTTCAGCCAAGATGACTATATCATCAGCAAATCGCAGGTAAGAACAAATACACCTTCATAAGGTGTATTTGTCATTGCTGTTAACACCAAATCCGTTTCAGTTCAGAAGCTTGGATATATCTTCCAGTGCAGAGGTGAACAGTTTCGGAGAAATAACGTCTCCCTGTCTCACCCCTTTTTGCAACTGGATAGAATTCGTGCTCCAATCCTGAAGGCGAACTGTCATGGTGGACTTGCTGTATAAACACTTCGATGTGTCGGTATTAATCTGGCACCGCTGTAATGATTATAGCACTGCCCAGGTCTCGACTGAATCAAAGGCTTTCTCGTAGCCCACAAACGCTAGACATAGTGGCCGATTATACTTTTCGGTCTTCTGTATAATTTGCTGGAGCGTATGGATATGGTCTACGGTGCTAAAGCCTTTCCGGAATCCAGCTTGTTTGGGAGGCTGAAAGTCGTCAAACCTACGAGCGAGACGATTTGTAACTACTCTCGTAAACAGCTTATAGACGTGGCACAGCATCGAAATGGGCCTATAATTCTTCAAGAAGGTTTTGTCACCTTTCTTAACCTACGCTCTGAGCGTATATACTGTCCTCTGGCGTAGTACCCTCGAGGATGACGGAGTTAAACAGCTTTTGAAGGACTTTAAGTACCGGTTTTCTACCCGCATTCAGTAGCTCTGTCGTTATTCCGTCCTCCCCTGGTGCCTTATTGCTCTTAAGCTGTTTGAGAGCCATTTTGATCTCGTAAAGGCTGTCGCCCGGGATATTTCGGTGTCGGGTCGAACGGGTTCTTGCTAGGAGGACTACGCGATGAGGTGTATAATTGTCCATAAAACTTCTCGAGCTCAATCAAAATTTCTGGCTTCGACGAAACGATGCTGTCGGTTTTCAGCTTCGTCAACAGGCTTTGCCCAATAGACAGATCTCTTGCAAACACTTTGGAGCCCTTGTTCCGCTCTATTGCGTTCTTAATACAAGTAGTATTATACTCGTAGGTACGCAAATCGTGTTCGCATTGACTTGTAGATCTGTTTATTAAGCAAGTTGTAACTCGACATATCCACTGAAGACTGCAGCTTCACCTCGCCCCGTTCTGCCATAAGTTTGAGTGTATGCTCAGAGAGTTCCTGTGTTCTATTTTTGCGGGGTCTGGAAGAACTCCGACCCGACCGCGTGAACAATTTCCACCAGCCCGTAATTTAGTTCGTCTACTGTATCGCATTCGGTAAGGATTTGGAAGCGATTTTGGAGCTCCAACTGAAAGCTCTCGGGGTTTTGGGTTTGGGTAGGACTTGGACGAAGAACAGATCCCATCAAACTAGACCTCTCCAGCTTTACGTTGATATTCAATGAGCCTCTTATCATGCGGTGCATACTGCCAGTCTTAACCCTGTTGATCACAGAGACATCATTGAATATATGCCAATTGGTCGTCAAAATGAAATCTATCTCATGCTTATGACCGCCGGGGTGCAGCCACGTCCATTTTCTGGAGGGGCGCTTCTTGAAAAAGGAGTTCATCGTAAAGAGTCCTTCCTTCTCCATGAAGGCGGCCAATCACTGTTCCCTTTGGCTCCGCTGTCCAAATCCAAACTGCCCCACTCTCAGTTCATCGCCATTCCCCTTACCCAGCCGTTCGTTGAAGTCCTCCATCACCACTGTGAAGTGTGTTATCGGGGCATGTATGTCATTAGAAATTTCATCATACATAGCCTCCACTTCATCGTCCGGGTGTTTCGAGTGTGGGGCGTACACCTGTATGACTTTCAACGAATACCGTTCGGTAATTCTGAGTATATGGTATGCCACCCTGCTCGAAACGCTTTCGATCTTTACAATGTTATTGACGACGGACTTGTGGACGAGAATCCTGATACCGTGTTGGGACTGCTAGCCCCAGTAATAGAGTAAGTTGCCGGAATTGAGGGTCATCGTATCCTCTCCCTCTCTTTGGACTTCTGATAACCCTATAATACCCCAGCGCAACATACTTACTACTTCTTCCAGCTCTATCAACTTCTCATCGGTCCTCAAGGTGCGTGCGTTATAAGTTGCCAGGTCCAGAGATCGTGGGGGTTTTGGCATAAAAATGAGTGAAACCAACGTATCGTATTAGAATCAAAGCCATAAAAAAATAATTTTGACAAAAGGAGTGCTATGTTGATTGAATCTAATGCACGCGAAAAGTCTAGTAAAACCAAAATGGTACCCATGCCTTAGTCTTGTGCAGCAATTATGTTGTCAGTAACATCCAATAAGGCCGTATTAGTGCCTCGACACTTACGAAAGCCAGATTGCATTTCAGGCAAAATAAAATTATATTCAACATATTCAGGCCTTTGAGAACACACTACCTTTTCGAGTACCTTAGAGAGACAGGGTAACATACTGATTGGGCGTAAGTGTTGCAGCTCAACAGGGTTTGGAATTTTAGGGATTCGTTTAACATTAGCTATTTTCCATGTAGTAGGAAGCTTTGCTGACAAGATGGATTTATTAATAATAGCAGTAATGCTATCAAGGCTTTAAGGAAGAGTTAGTGAAATCATGTCTGACGATATTTTATCAATGCCTAAAGCATTAGTTTTTATTTCACTTAAGTATTCAAAGAAGGTTATATCAGGCATATGAACATCCAAAGTTCCGGAACATTAAGAAAATGCTCATTAATCAAATCCGGCTTGTCAAAATGTGCAGGAAGCTCTACAGATTTTGGTGGAAGAACTTTGGATTTTAAGTTTTTCCATAATTTTGTAGAATTTTTAGCGTAACAATTGATATGCTGGCTAAAGAATGCTTTCTTCTTACTTCTTAAGTAATGCAAAACATACCTGTTTTTTAAGATCTTTGTAAAAACTATATGACAAACTTAATTAGTCTGGAAAGTGCTGCATCACGAAGTCGCATCATCAGCTTAACATTGTCAGTTAACCACGGACAAGGCAATTCCTTAATAATTCTTGACTTTACAGGAGCATGTAAATCATATAATAAACTAATTACATCACTGAAGTTGGTCACCATAGTATCAACGTCGACCGCAGAGCTAATAATATCCCATCTAATTAGACTCTAAATCTCCAGTAAATAAGTCTAAGCAAATATTTCTAATTGGTCTGTAAATAATACATTTAGGCGAGATTTTAGGTTTATTGAAAACAAATTCACCTGCTATGAACGCGTGACCAATTAGCGACCCCACAAGTTCAGCACTAAGTTTGCGCGCTCGTATATTGGAACATACTACATCAATTAACGTTTGGCTACTGTCAGTAAAATGGTTTGGTTTATCAACCAACTGTTTTAAGCCCGTACATATTAAAAACTCATTAAATATTTTAGTTTTAGTTTCATTTGTGTTCAAAAGATTTATCATTAAGTCCCCCAAAAGAATCAAACTATCAAGGTGAAAAAAAGATGCCACTGAGTCCATCATGGCATCGAGAAAAACATTAACCGATAAGTCGTACCATTATGTGCTTAGTTTCAGCCATATTTGTTATACTTTAGGGTTTATAGGCTGGGCACAAGATCGCAAGTTAACACCATTCCAACTAAAATGTAAAAACCTATACCTCCACCACGGCCCCCGCGCACCCCAACCGGCCGTGGCGTGTGCCGGAGACGTAGTTAGGTACGACGGGGACACGACAAGACTGACCTTGTCTAATTCAGGTCTCATTAATTGCCATGCGATCAACTGAATACTTTTCCATAGCCACAATAAAATTGTCATGATCGGTACCCAAAGAACCAGCATTGTGAGAAATTTGTTTTTAATCATTATTAAGAGGTATAAATGTAAAACTGAAATAAATATTTATCTATACTTATAATAAAACTGTAACAGGTCCGATTCTGTACATTGAAGATATTTAGGTTTTTTTTATTGGAGGATACTCTGTACTCGATACTGAAGCCAAAACTGTTTTTTTTTTTTTTTTTTTGTCTGTCTGTCTGTCTGTATCTTGGCTTGGCATCACGCCGAAACTACTGAATGAATTTAAATGAAACTTGGTAAGATTTGAGTTCATACTTCGAGGTAGGACATTGGATACTTTTCATCCCGAAAAAAATAAGTGTTCCTGCAGGATAGTGCTATCTAGTGATAGGATGAAACTTGATAAGATTTGAGTTCATACTTCGAGGTAGGACATTGGATACTTTTCATCTCGAAAAAATTGAGTGTTTTTGCAGGTTAGTGGTGGAAAATTATTTAAAAGAACACGTAGTACGCTGAAACTATTGGAAGGATGTTGATGCAACTTGGCACAGACATAGTTTATAAGATGGGTGAAAATTATGGATACATTTTGTCCCGAAAAAATAAAGGGTTCGTGTGGGATATGGGTCCGAATTATGTACATTAAAGACATAGTGTTTTTGTTTTGGAAGTTACTCTATTTTCGATAATAAAGCCTAAACTGTATGTTTTTTCATTTTTGTCTGTATGTCTGTCAGTCTGTATCTTAGCCACGCATCACGCCGCCGAAACTACTGGATGAATTCAAATGAAACATGGTATGATTTGAGTTCATGCTACGAGGTAGGACATAGGATACTTTACATCTCGAAAAAATTATGGGTTCTCGCAGGATAGGGGTTGAAACTTATTTAAAAGAACACATACCACGCTGATTACTCATGGAGGGGTTTTGATGCAACTTGGCACTGTCATAAGTTATATGATGGGTTAAAATTGAGGACACGTTTTATCCCGAAAAAGTAAAGGGTTTCTCCGGGATATGGGTCCAAAGTTATGTTAATATTTAAGAAATAAAAAATATTTTTTGAATAGTTCTCTATATTCGATACTGAAGCCAAACTATTTTACTTTTTAATTTTGTCTGTCTGTTTGTCCATATCTTGACCGCGCATTGCACTCAATCTACTAAATGAATTCAAATGAAAAAATGCTCGTGGGTGCTTAAAAAAGGGTATTGAAACATGTGTCGTGTAACGCAGGATTTAAAGGAGGTATCTACGTGTTACGCCGTTGGGTGACGTAACGATTAGGTAGATAGGAGGTTTTACCTCTTTGCGTTATATTATGACGTAACGCTTGGAGGCAAAATTAAAGCTTATCTAGAGTGAGATAGGTCTTACCTCTTTGCTCTACGCTATGATGTAATAATAATGCTCAGAGGAGAGATCTATAACCATAGAAGAACGTTATATCACTCAAGGAAGAACTGGCTGGTGGAGGTAAGACATGATTATGAATTACCTTACTTTCAGTTAAAACTTAGTCTACGACTAATGGACCGTAGAAGTAAGGTGCTATCTTACAGTTTGCAAGATTGTGAATTACGCTTTCTTCTAATTTAAGGCCACTAGGGGGTATGAAGTCTTATTGTCCTATGTCAATGGTTTGCCAATTGCCACTCTAGAGGAATAGCCGTAAAATGATGGATGGGGATTTATGCTTTTTAGGGCATAAAACCTCATGAGCATGAGACGTTAACCTGGCTATTTAGTGCGTTACAACAAACAAAAATTAAAATTAAAGAATAGATATTAAGTATATCAATACTCTTTGATTTTAAATTTGATGACAAGACACGAGACTCTTTAAGATATGTTGAAGATCTGTTTATTAAAAATGACAGAATTACTCCAAGATATCTTTATAGATTAACCAGAGGGAAAACAGGAGGTTTACCTCTAGGTGCTCTTTTAATCAAAGACTATCTTGAATAATCTATAGATAATTGAGGTAATCTATAGAATTACCCAAATCAGTCAAAGGAAATAAATTTTAAGACCAAACTCCTAAAGGTTAACGAATTTGCACTCTAAAGCCTTCCTATCAGATTTCCCTAAATTTATTAAGTTGAAGGCCTACCTATGCTATAAGGGGAGGCTTCCTATATTTAATTATGTTAAATAGGCAAATATTAATATGTTAGGTTAGTGAGGTAAATTTTCTATCGTAGTAACAGGAACTATTCGGGAGGAAGGCGGTCACTCGGTGAGGAGGACAGCGACTCGGAAGGGAGATCAGCAACCCGGAGAGGAGGGCAGCAACTCGTTCTCAACTGTCTCGGAGTGGGCTCTCGATCTGATGAGGAGTTTCGATCTCCAACTTCAATCTTTGGCAATGTGGTAGAACTGGTCCTGGAGCCGTCTTAATTCTCGAAGATTTGTGGGATGAAGCAGGTGCCTTGAAGCATTTTAACTCCCATACCAGATCAGACGAGCTCCCTTCAAACTGAATCTGTCTGGATGTTCGGTAGACGTCCCTCCTTTGAAGATCTTCGGGGTACGGTGATGTCACCTCCCTGGAGAAGCCGTTGTAGCTTGTGGAGTGTGGTTGAGACGCAGTCTGGTAACTCTTCCAAAATTTATGCGTTTAGGGAGAATAGTTCATTAACTTTCAAGAAATGTTCACTTTAATAAACGCACTCTTTAAAATTTTGTCTCTGTTTATTTAATTAAAACACTTTATACATTAATTTTAGAAAAGGTCAAAAGATCTTAAATGGAATTTCTTTTATATATTATATTTATATATCTTCATTATTAGAAGTCTGGATCTACACTGACCCCCAATCTGTTTTCATTTAAAAGGAATACTTTCAAATGCTTGAAAAAAGAACTTTGCGATAAAAGTCATATTTATCAATGAGCAGTAACTTGATACAGAATTAAAGGAGGTCAGTTAAGATTTACATTCGAATTATAAAATTTAAGAGAACAAAGTTGACAACAGATGCCTATTTGACGACTTCTGTCAAAATGAAATAAACTAAAAATGCAATTTTATCAAAAATAATATTAAACTCAGAAGACTAAGAAAAATCCGGACTATATTTATGATTAAAAATATCAAATTCAAGAATTTTACCAAATTAACTTGGGTTCACTACGTTACTTTGAAACACGTTTCACCTAATTTCATTTAATCTATGATGACTGACCGAATACTTATTTTATCTATACATCAATAAGCACAATGTTTGATACATCGAAGTACGTTTGTTGCTTGCATCATCTTATACATCAGGATTTACGCAATAAACTAAGAAGGTAAAATAAGAATTACAGACAATAACATCTCATACACCGTTTTATCCAAAATCTATCTCTGAACACAACCAATTTCGCTAAAAGATAATATGTTGTTCTATGAAAATACATAATACCGAGGTACGTAACGTGTTTTAAAAGTATATCTGGAGGTAGTTATATATATCTTCGATAATTCTGATTCAATATTCATACCATTTCTAGTTAAAAATTATACATTACTAAGGTAGGTCAGACTATATTGTGGCAAATTACTTGAGACCGATTATTGGACATTTTAACAAGAGTTATAAAGGATTATTCATCAGATAACTACTCCTATCATCTCACAATAATTTTTTACTCTAAAATTATAATATTGTGTTTACATAAACGATATTGTTTACAGAGTTGAAGATAAAAAGGAAAATAAAACAATCATCGTGTTTTATAAAGCTTGAAAACAATACCATCCAGTCAAAAGGTATAATTGGATATCAAGAAGAGTTAGATAGAAGGATAACTGATAAGATTATAACTCCACCAAAGAATCGTAAGTACTTAAGCACAAAAAGAAGTCCTACACATTGCATAGTCATAGTCAAAATGGGTCAAAATTGAGAATACTATATAGCCCGAAAAAAAATATGGATTCCTTTGGGATAGGGGCCTAAAATTATGTTAATTTTTAAATAATAAATATATTTTTTGGAGGGTACTCAATATTGTATACTGATACTGAAGCCAAAACATTTAATTTTATTTTTTCTGTCTGTATGTCTGTCTGTCTGTCTGTCTGTCTTTGTGTATCTTGACCACGTATCACGCCGAAACTACAGAATGAATTCAACTGAAACTTGGTATGATTTAAGTTCATACTACAAAGTAGGACATTGGATACTTTCATCCCAAAAAAATAAAGGGTTTCCTCAGGATATTGGTTTAAAATTTATTTAAAAGACACGCGTGTCACACTGAAACTACTGATCTGATTATGATGCAACTTGACACAGTTATAGTTTATATCTTTTGATGGGTTAAATTGAGGATAATTTTCATCCCGAAAAAATAAAGGTTTTCTGGGGGATAGGGTCCAAAGTTATGTTAATTCTGAAGTAATAAATAATATTTTTTAGAGGGAACTACTGTATATTCGATCCTGAAGCCAAAATGTTTCTTAAAAACTTTTATTTTACTTGCAATATTTGTATGTATGTGTGTTTAGGCAGGCCAGTCGCACTCCGCAACAAGTACAAATATTATACCTACACTTTGCGGCCGCAATATTGCGGTTAATTCAGTAGAGTGTCAAGCGTGCGCTCGATGAGTCGCGCGCCGTGTGCTTATGATAAAGTACCTACTTACGTAAAGTTTTTGTCAAAATTTATTCTTTTCTTAGTTATGAGTACCAAGAAGAAACCTAGAATGTACTGCATAGCATTTAGTCTGACAAGTCTGGTAAAATACCTACATGCTGACATTTTATTACATAGGTAGCCATTTCTTTTTCTTTCATTATTAAGCATGGAATTCAGACACCTTTTATTCATCAAAGTGCAATACCTTTTAAGTTATAATCAGATATAAGGTACTAGGTCTATTCTGATAGATACTAGGTCATCGCTCATTATATGGGATATCCTATAAATTATATACTTTTCGAATGTGCTTATCAAGGCCTTCAATTTGATACCCATATTTTATAAGAAGAAAAAATATATTTTTCGAATTTGAAAATGGAGCCGCCCTATAAAATGTTTACAAAAAGAAAAATTATAGCTTATGTTACTCGTACTTGGGGGGATATAAGAATTCTAACGATACCCCATACGTCGAAATCTGTTCAGGCATTTAAAAGTTATGATGGAATAAAGAAACTCACATAATACAAACATACATGAATGCTAAAAACAATACACTCCTTTTTTTGGGCAGTCGGGTAAAAAACATAAAGTTGCTTAGGCTGTAGAACGCGTTATAGGAACATACATACAACCAAAAACATCCCTCCGCAATTGGGTAAGAACCAACCTGTTTGTCTCATCAACGCACCTGCATCGGAGACTATCAGGCGTAGGAAGGAAGCCTTCACTAATCAGCCGCTTCCAATCAACTAATGACTAAACTTCAGTTGGAATCCGAAGCTGCTCGTTCCACTTCGAGTGGGCGTGGCTTTTGTGACGATTTTGGAAGTAGGATCGAATGTTTCAAGTCGGTGGTTTTTGAGAATTGATAACATACAATTTATTCATGGCTTGCGAATTAGATATTTTGTTCTTAGCCGGAACTTGCAAATCTATCTGTATCTAGGTATCTATAACTTCTTATAATAAAGCAGTAGGTAACAAGAAGTCTATACAATGAAGATAATAAAAAAATGGTCTAGAGGACTTAAAATAAGTTATTAACAAGTTTTTTTTGTATGTGGTCTCTTTCTGTGTATTTCTACAACTATGTTTGTTCACCACGTAAAAACTGATGGACAAATTTAAATACGGTTTCATTCCTAGCTTCGGTTTTGACTTAATATCTTGAGTGCTTTATCTCAATCCGACGAGTAGAAGCCGAGCAATCGATAAAAACCATTTGATTGCTGAACAAATTTTGATGTTTTTATTTTCTTTTTATTTATTTTTATACTGTATATGTAATTTGGGACCTGGAATAACACAGGTTACTTTTAACCGAAAGACCACGCGGGCAAAGCCGCGGGCACAGCTAGTTTATTTTATTTATTTTATTTTATTTTATTCGGAAAACGAACAGTGATATATAACTAAAAATTAAACTAAAAACTTAAACTATACACCATTTACAAGTTTCGTATATAAAAATCTGCTTGTTTATCATACGTAGGTAACATATAGTTGGATGATAATATTCGGTGGAGCGGCAGCGTGAGTTTTGCGTCACGTTCTACGAATCTATAATAAGCGTTTAACGTAATAGAATTTATATTATACAAATTACCGTTTGTATGCTTATTTTTTTTTATTGATCAAATTTAATATGATTATTACCTAACTATACTTACAGTCAAGTAATAATCATATTTTTTTAAAGTTATTATAATATAGGAGCTGAATCAATTTGCGGATCTTGAAATATCAGGGTCTAAAATAACAAGAGGTTCAAAATTTAAAAGTATTTTCACTCATCAGGTCAAGTGAGATGTCATTTATAACCTGACTTCGGCGAAGCAGAGGAAGAGTAATGAGTTTAAAAGTCTGAAAGTATGTACATATAGCTCTATAGCGTCGCTCTTATTGGTGCGATTTTGACAAGCGAGGTAATCTATAGGGTTACGGGATCCATCAAAACCATAGGGATGACGTACCCGCTTTGATGTCCTAAAGGATGTTGAAATCACATAAGGTAATCATTTAACACAATTTATTGCATTGGAAAAAAACGCAAATGCATTCGTTTTACATCCAAACGAAATACTAAGCAAGATTCTACAATTATTACTAATACCATTGCAAATGGTTAGCTGCTGGATTTAGTACTCACCCCTGACCATTGGTAGACCTTCAGATATATGATGTAGCTTCTCGAAGGTCGCAGAAAAGAGGACAATGACCTACCGTCATTCAATTTCACGGTATTGAAGTGCGTCTCCCAATGGCTCAAGGGTGAAGTTATGTTCTAATTGAGTTGTCACTGTCTTGTCAGATAGACAGTGACATTGACATTTTGCACATTTGATGTATGATGCCTTCGAGTTGAAATAACACCCATACGCCACAACACCCCCGTACGGAGAAAAAAGTTAGGTCTGTTTCAGATTTACTACCTAATCTTATTGAACCTAAACTTTTTTTTTGTATTTTATTATGTACATTGTACGATTTACTTTTAAATGGTATGCAATAAAGAGTTATCTATCTATCTATATATCTAACTTGACGACCAGATCGGGTCGTGTACGTTGGTACAGGTTGGCTCAACGGTGTTGTTTCCAAAGGAACGAGCGGTGATGTCAGACAGGGCGAAGCAGGAGCAGCTGGAGGAAGCAGAGATGGAGCTTCAACGTAGGCAGGCTTAGTCCTGTCGATGCTGACTTCCTGTGGGCGACCTGAAATATACAAAGTTACTGTTTTAAGAGTGCGCTTTACAATCCTGAAAGGGCCTAAGTATGGAGGCTGAAGTGAGTACAGTAATTTTTCGTCTCGTAGGAAGGCATGTGTAGCGATCGCCATGTCTTTGAAGACAAACGACGCTGGCTGCACATGTCGGGAAGCTGGTACTGGTCTAATATTAGCCATTCTTCGATGACGTAGGATGACAAAATCTTTAGGATCATCAGCTAGAGAGATAGGAGAGGGGACAAGCATCTCGCCTGGTAATCGTAGTGGCTCGCCATACACGAGCTCAGCCGATGAACAACCAAGATCCTCCTTCAATGCACTACGAATATCTAAAATTACTAGGGGTAATGCTTTAGTCCAGTAACTGTCGTGGCACATTAATGAGCATTTTAATTGCCTGTGAAATCATTCTACCATTCCATTTGCCTGGGGATAATAACTCGTTGTGTGTACCTTTTTACTCGCACATAGCGTTATTAGGTTGGTAAACAAAGTTGATCAAAAATTCGAACCTTGATCGCATGCCACGATTAGGGGCGTCCCAAATTGTGATACCCAGTTTGCTATGAACTTGTCAGCTATCTGTTCGGCTGTGATCAAATTCATTGGCCATGCCTCAGGCCAACGGGAGTGTCTGTCAATCGCAGTAAATAGGTATGTTTTTCCATCAGACATAGGCAATAGTCCCACAATGTCAAGATGGACATGCTGGAAGCGTCCAGATGGTGTGACAAAGTTCCCCAATGGTGAATGTATATGACACGTTACCTTACTCCTCTGGCACGCCACACAGACACGCGACCACGCAGCGCAGTCGAAATTGATGTGAGGCCACACGTAACTCTCCGTCGCTAAGCGCACGGATGCTCGCGTACCAGGATGTCTTAAGTTGTGGAGTTTGTCGAATGCCGCCCGACAAAATGACGGGGGTAGTAAGGTCATGGTCGTCCGGTCGTTGAATCGCAGGTTACTGCGACATCGGTACCTGGTATAAATATTTTTGAAAGTTTTAATGATGATGAAGAGTTTGTCATCAGCTGACATAGTTCCTCATCTTTCGCCTGACAGTCTGCCAACGCTGCAAAATCCTGTTCAAAAGATATAGACTCAATACTACTCATTGTGTCGGCCACTATGTTTTGATAGCCGGGCAAATATTGAATATCAGTAGTAAACTGACTGATAAAGGAGAGTTGAATAAGTTGTCTAGGTGGCAACATTTCGTGACGTTGTACGAAGCCGTACAACATAGGCTAATGGTCAGTGAATATTGTGGCATGCTGAACCTCCAGTATGTGCCGAAAATGCTGTACACTCTCAGCCAGAAGCTACACTGCCAGAAGTTCCCTGTAGTATGCCGGTGTTACTGATTGTTTATCAGTCAGTTTCTTGCTGAAAAATGCAAGAGGTTGCCATTGGTCACTGATTGCGGTTTTACAAATATCGTCTTCGTTGACGGGCAATTGTTGGAACGTTTTAGCTAAATCGATTACACTTTATATTGTACAACCGGAAATGTTTTGACTGAAGTCCCCAATATGACGTACAGGATAGCGGTCAGGTAATGTACGTGAATTCAGTGTTCGATAGTCTCCGCATGCCCGCCAAGTTGAGTCTTTCTTCTGTGTTAGATGAAGTGGTGAAGACCATGGACTCTTTGACGGACGAGCACACCTTACCATGTCATTAAACTCCTTCTTGGCCGCAGTTAGCTTTTCTGAGCCAAGTCGGCATGGTCGACACGAAACTGGCGGGCCGCTCGAGCGGTTGATGTAATGCACTGTATTGTGCTTGACTTGCCTATCAATGCCGGGTGGAAGCAAGATATCCGGAAATTGAGAAAAAACATGGTTGTAAGGTATTTCTTTATTTGTTCGTACTTTGGAGCACTCTTTTCGGATATTTCCAACTTCGCCACACGGTGAGGGGTCAGGAGATTAAATCACAGCACAAACCAAACCATTTGCACTGATTGTTGAACAAGAAGTGAAAAATATCGTATTTTTTTCTTTCAATATCATGTCGGGCCACCAATATAGAGTTGCAGGGGCAGTTGTACCCGTTAACCCTATGGTTTGGATGTCCTAAAGGATGTCGACTCACGTGTATATAGTCGAAAACATCGACCTAGGTTTCGAGCGTATCCGAGCTCTTCTTCAGGAGTTCACGCCGCGAGATGAATGAGACGCGCACTGCGGGCTGCAGCCCGCAGTGCGAGCAGCGCGGGAGATGCGGCGGCGACTGGGAACGGAGACGCCCGATGCTCGTACTGCTCTGCACCGCCGTCAACGGAGATTGAACTCCTGCTGGTGGTGGCGATGGAACTCCATCGCTATCCATTGCATCATTGCCAAACGTGCTGCCATACACAATGCTGACCGTGTCACACTCCAGACTACCTACCACTTGCTGCGTCGAGGAAACATTAAGCACGGTTTTCCAAGCTGGAGGCAGAGTCCACCCATGGTCCCGGTTGAAATTAGGCGAGAGATCTCTATCACCTCACGCACTTTTTGAGGCACAAAAACTTCTCTCGAGCTAGTACCGAGGCTTTGTTGAACCTTATGTAATGATTCGAACCGGAAAGACACGCATGCTCTGCAATGGCCGACCCAGCTGTCTGTCTATCTGTCTGTGTGATAGACTGTGTGTGAGTGTGTGTGTGTGGGTGTGTGTGTGTGTGTGTGTGATGTGTGTGATCTGGAACTGTCCAGATTCTTAATGCTCCTTATGTGCTCGGAAAGCCTAGTTGTGATGTTGCGTCAAGTTTCACCAATATAACTCTTGCCACAATCGCAAGGTATTTTATATACACCGGGCACGTTTAATGGGTCTCTATCTTTTGGTGAACGTAAATGCTGTCTCAGCAAACCTGGAGGACGGAAAAACGTCTTGATACTGTACTTCCGCCACACACTGCCGCTGTACTGCATCTAGCTTGGAAAACCGTGCTTAATATTTCCTCGACGCAGCTAGTGGTAGGTAGTCTGGAGTGTGTACACGTGAGTCATAGCCGGTAGTGATATTTAAAATTATGTATCAGGTTCACGAAAACTTTAACACTAAAATATCACTAATACCATTGCAAATGGTTGGCTGCTGGATTTAGTACTCACTGCTGACCATTGGTAGACCTTCAGATAATATGATGTAGCTTCTTGAAGGTCGCGGAAAAGAGGACAATGAGCTAGCGTCATTCCTTTATATATCAATCTCACAGTACTGAAGTGAGTCTCCCAATGGCTCAAGCGGGAAGTTATGTTCTGATTGAGTTGTCACTGTCTTGTTAGATAGCAACATTGTCATTTTGCACACTTGATGTATGGTGCGTTCGAGTCATCGAGTTCGAGTTCGTTCATACCCAAATCAATTCGTCTTTATGAGCTATGTTTTACCCGACCGAAGTTGGGTTTTAGTTTTTTAACTTATAGATAGATAGATAGATAACTCATTATTGCACTAAAGAAACTTAAATTATGGCACATTAACAATGACCTTAAAATAGTACAATCGGCGGCCTACATAAGACGACACTTATGTCTTGTAAGAACTTTATTTTCACTTTTCATAACTACTTACTTTTTGTTAAATATTTTTAGTATTTTAGGTATACACCAAATGCGAAAAAAACGGCTTAATGCGCGCGAGTTCCCATTTCGTGGAAAACTGAAAACTCGCGTTTAAGTGTGAGGTTACAGAAGAATAAATTGGAATGAGGTACTAGCTTTTTACTGATTCAAGCAAAAATGTACGGACATTTTGTTGTGCTAGGATGCACTCCAAAGGCTTTGATAAAAACACTTCCGGTGGTATGTTCTCACCTAAATTACGATTCAGGTTCTCTGTTAGAGCTGGTAAGCTACAAAGTATACAGTTGCTGACTAGATATACTAGTTAGCCAGTATAGTCTATGGTTAGTGAATATAGGAATAATACGATTATTCCACAATGGCTCCCAACTAGTTCTGAACTAGCGCCAAATAAACAGAGCAGTTGAGAACTCGTAACGGCCACCGCGCTACTTAGGGCAGAACGAAACGCGTCGGTTATTCTAAAACATGTATTTAAACTTAGCCGATTTGGTATATTGAAGGTGTAGCAGAAAATAACAGTAGAACGAAACTTCAAATGACTTTCTATTGTTGCATTTGGGAAATTTGATAAATGCTATGTTTAAAGAATAGCCAAATTATATACTTGCATATAAAATATAGTTTAAATTGAGCTTCATCTGACATCCGGACGATACAAAATTGTATACAAACTCCATTTTTTTTTAAATGCTATGTTTGACTACTATCTCATATGCATGTTCATTTTTAAAAGCTTTTATTTAACTGCACTTGTATGTATATCCTGGAATGTTGCAATGAATATTTCACCCACTTCCACTGAAGCTATCAGACTGAAAATTGGCACACTCGTTTGGTTCTCGTGACACATTACATGGCTACTGCATATACCTTCTTTTTATTCCTTGTTTTTAATTTTTTACACACACATATATATATATATGCCGATCTAACGCACAAGCCTCACGCACATATTATTTACACCATGTTATGCCGATCGGCCGTCACATCGCAGCAAGACCTCGTCCGTGTCAGTTGCATCGATTGGGTCATTATTCTCACGAAAAAAAACTATTTTGTGTGGTGAAATGTTGTAAAAAAAGAAATAGCATAATAAAAATATTAAGGAATCTTTTATTCAACATTTCTCATATATTTTCCACATTTTGAAAATAAATAAATCGATTGGTAGCAACATAGTCGTCATGCCACTTTGACCTGTGTTATAATGAATCCGAAAAGTTAATGAAGTGAATAAAAGAAAAATATAAAAATGTGGAAATTACTCAGTAAAAGGAAATTATATTAAAATTATATTATTTACAACTTAAATACAAGGTTGTTTGTAAGTAGGGAACCTATAATTGACATAAGTAGGCATTTAAATGTATGGTAAGGTACGGGAATATAAAAGCAATGTAACTTTCATAGTACATAATGTATGTATGTATCCTGTTGAAATGTGTATACAACGGGCTTTGAAAATCTTGAGTATTCGAGCTATCAAGTAAGGTCGATAACCTTGATTGTACATTTTGTACAGTTTCTGTTGTATGGACCTCAGCATTTCGACATTTTAATTCATAGATCAATTCTGGTTTATTTAGATGCGCAGGGTCCATTTTTATTAATATGAGACCAGCGAATAAAATTAAGTGTTTACTCTGTAAAGGTTACGTTAAGTACGAAAGTAAAGATTAAAAAAAAAATAAAAAAATAGCGTTAATGGAACTACGCATTAATGCGTCACGCATAATCACGCGTCAAAGTTTAGAGTAATTCGGAACTAGGTAGGCCGATAGTGAAATTCGGAACAAAGTACGTATTAATGAAAATGTCTTACTTACATGAATGACTGGAATGCAAATATATAATACAATTGAGTATAAAAAACTGTTCTGGGTTTGCCAAATAATCCAATCCAAATTTAATTCAAGATAGCCTAGTGCCTTTTAGAATTTTGTGGGATCACTGCTTAGAAAAAATAGCACAAGGATTAACAAATTAATTTCACACTTTAAAAATAAACTGGAACTCAAAGGTAGGTAGAGCTGGGCTGGGTACGGACACGTAGAGGGCGCCAGTGTCACGAGGCGGTCCTAAGCTTTGGGCTTTCTCCACCAGCCCAGGGACCAAGCCTCAGTGGACAACACAAAAGGTCAGGATTCAATTAGGAGCACAAGAACAGGAGGAGATGATTATAAAACAGCGGCTTACGAAGGTATTCATATATATATTTACAAGTCTCATATATATTAGAAATAAACTTATTTATGATTTTTATAATATTATTTCGGTTTTTCCAAAAATTAATATTCGAATGACAGGTTATTTGTATTTAGAATGAATCAATGATGACCAACTATCAAAAATGAAAAGAAATGGATTATGAAAGAATTAAGAAATTAAATGAGTATTATTATGAAAGAGGTTTGGACCTCGTCACACCCTTCGAGTATGGGTTCTTTTGGTTTGTCTTGATGAGTTATCTGGTCTTATGTTGTGTCCAGGGTTTGATGATGGAGCTGGAAAGTAGTCAAAGGGACTCTAAGATCAAGTGATGGGACCCCTCCAAGTTTACGCTTATTTGATTAGTCTCTTGTTTTTTCATGTCTTAAGCTTGCTTTAAAAAAGTATTTTTTAAATAATTTATTAGGAAATTAATTTGTTTTTGTGATTATGTTCTCTTGTATGTAGATACAAGAGAATCATAACATTTTTTTATTTGAAAGAATTCCAGTGAATTCACAGATAATTATCATCATAACATATTCAGTAGTTTTTATATAAGTACCTAATTCATCTTTGGTTTTATTTTGCCATCGTCTTCCCTTCCAGTGTCGGAGCGTGGACCACGCGCGTGAAATTGATGTTTATGGTGCATGATACGACATCTCAGGGGTTAAAATAAGCTTAACTATTTTAGTACGCGTATAAATTGAGGTAGGTAGAATTCCGTGCTACTACCTCTAGCCGCTCCTAAAAGTGGTTTTGATCGATCGCAAATGGGATTAATCCAATTCGTTTTGACTATTTTTGACATTTTTATTTTCTATCTCGGCCTTTTGGCGTGATAACAACGAATAAAAACGAACGGACAATACAGCAATCTAGCAAATTATATTTATTACTATTAAGGCAATCGTTTGAGGTAGTCTGGAGGTACTGAAAAACTTTATCAGCTGAAAATCTAGACGTATGGATTCTAAATGGAATAAATAATACGAGCATGTACGAGAAAACTAAATTTAAAATCAAACTTAAAAATATGAAAAGTACGGAGTTGTACAATGCGTTTTTGCCGTATGAGCTGTTAAAAAACATTCGTTGAAAATACAGTATAGTATGGCGACATCACGAAATAATAATAAATAAGTTTATTATCACCTCACGATCACGCAAACTAATACGGTAGTCTTGATTCGCGATCTTATTTTTATAAAAACTCGGGCTTGGCTTAAAATATTTGATGTTGATCAATTTTAAGGACTTGGTTAGTTGGTTGTTGTTCTATGGAGCTCAATCATTATTTTGTGAAGTTTGTACAATGAAAGTTATTTAAAAAAAACGGTGTAGGGGACATAAAATCTGCTAAATTATCCTGGAATAACACATAATTTAACTCGTTTAAGTGATCACGTGGGCAAAGCCGCGAGCAAAACAGCTAGTTAGATAGTCAGTCACAGGATAGTTTAAATATATTCCTTTTAAGGATAAATCAATAATTACATTTGAACTAGCTGCATTTCCCGATGTGAGAGCTTGCATTGTGTCGTTTTTTTTTCAAGTTGTAGCTTATAAGTAACTCAACACATCAACTGAAGAACTTAATAACCAACTAAGTTTGAAATTTGTAGTGTTTCTAGGTACCTAATTAATTATTATTAATTATTAGAAAGTATACTAAATAAGATTTCTAGCTTCCCTCGAGCTCGGCACTCACGCAATATGAATTGTTCTAAATTGAATTGTCCTAAGCAATGAAACCCGTAAACACCGGTCAGGAAGGATTAAGTCTGTATACATATTTTTATAAAAATAAATTAATATAAAACTGATTTTTAATACTCAAATACAGCCGTGTCATAAATATTATACCTAATTTAATACCGAATTTTGTTTTTTTAACCTCTCTTTCGGCTACTGGATCCTGATATCCAACAACCCCGAACTGATTCAGATAATGCATTTTACAAATAAAAAAATATTCATTATCATCACAACAAATTTCATGTGGCTATCTATAAATTTTTCAAAGTTACTGCAGGACAAACATACATCCCCCCCCCCCGTGGGTTCCCGCCTTGTCGTGGCGGGGGGGCTCTAGTAACCGTGGCTTCGCCCACCACGGTGAAGCTAAGAGGAACCCGGGGCCGCGCTGGCAGGGTGTCGCCGGCTGGCCCCATGGAGGGGCCGCTTCACTGGGCTTTGCTCCTCAAGCCCACGCTGAAGTGGCCACAGTAGGTTGCGGTGCTGTATGGGCGGCATAGCAACTGAGGTGGGCCGCGGTGTTGTATGGGCAGCACTGCGGCTGAGGGAAGAGAGACCGCGGCGGGAGAGAAGTGTCGGTGATAAGGTGCGCCGCTCTTCCTACCTTCCGCGGCCTCGGCGGGGCCGCCACCGTTTGATGGCGGACGCGGTGGGGCCGCAGGGGAAGAGGAGTGCCGGTATAACGGTGCGCCGCTCTCCCTATCCTCTGCGGCCGAAGTGGCTGGCGGTGGGGCCACTGAACTGACCCATCGCAAGGGGACTTCGGGCGTCCAGACACGGGGATTTTGTCTGGCGCCCATTGGCGGGTAGGTTCCCGGGTGGTTGCGGGGCGTCATGTGTACTGGCGTGTCGCAAGGGGGAGTACTCCCCAGAGGCGGGTCCGGTAACGGACAGCCGCGGTGGGTTCGCGGTCGTGTGCGTAAGCGTTCCCGTGTTCCCGTCGTGAGCGGCAGAGGAGGTACACCATGGGGTTTTAGTGGGTAGTACGGGCAGTTGCCCGGTGAGTCCCACATACCCACTGGGCTTTCCCCGGGCTCAGTGGTATGCATAAACGCATTTCCCCATGTAAAAAAAAAAGAAAAAAAGACAAACATCCCTCACTCTGCCACGGATTGCATTTTTAAAACATTTCATCATATTTAATTATAAAGATTTCTCTAGGCCCCGTCCGCGTTTCGTAAACTTTCGTGTATCTAGAAAACTGTTAAGTGATAAAATTAATTTTTACATTAGTCTCCCTCCCCTCTTTTTATTTTGTTGGAAAAAACCGGTTTTCGCGATCACACGGAGACGATCGTGTGATCGTTTCTATTTAAAAAAAATGATACAAAGAAACATAAAAATGAAGTGTCCCTAACAAAATTTTAATAAAGTAGAGTAACTTTCATTGCTTTAGGGTACAGCTTGTTGATAATATTCGCTATTCTGTGGTAGGGAGCACAAAATGTGAAATTTAAAATTTTGTCTTGGCCCATAAGTTTAAAAATATAAATCGGTTTGTGTGACTTGAATAGTGTCGTGTGCAAACAATGACTCTTATTTTACGATCTTTTCCAGTTTTGAAATTCTGCAAGTTCTGACACTGGTTCATATTTTCGCGAATCGTTACGTAGTCAACCTGGTGTAGTTGGACGATGCTCTGACTTGAAAACCGGTGGGTGCTGGTTCGAAACCTCATACTTATTTATACTTCTTGCAGTTGAAAAATTTGTTCCGAGTATACACAATGGCTCCAGTTATCGTTTGTATCAAATGCATTAAGTCAATGAGCGGTTTTCCAAGTGTCATTTTAGCATTATTTATCTCTCGCTAGATGGCGTTGGCGACATTTTTGGTAACAGTATTGTAGTTTAATATGACCAAGGAAGTCCTTTATGTACATAGAACTTCGTTTGGTATGACCAAAAATTTTGAATTACGCTTACTGGCGGGTATGACATTCTACGTTCTCGTGTTTATAGCAAGTTGTGCGTCAGTTTTGTAACAAATTCATTACTTATGATATTTATTGGTAGTAATTTCTACCTTCTTGATATTCGATATTATAAATTACAGCTTATGATACCAAGAAAATGGACCGTTTTATTTACATTAAATTGATCTGCTTTAATATAGGGGGAAATAAAATCTGAATATGTAAAAACTGCCAATGTCGTAATAAAGAAAAAACAAATAACAAAGAACATAGGCGGAATTGTATGCGATAAATCTTGCAGTGTCTTGACATATCATTTCTACAGAACTTAAGTAATTATTTTTCTACGTTTTTTCAACATTGCCTGTAAGCTAGAAAAACCCAGGTTAACAAATCAATTTAAAAAATCATGAAATTGTAATTTCATTTCCTTCCTACAATGTTTAACCGGCCTTGTTGTCTGCCCAACGGGTGAAAAAAATAATATAATACAAAGACATTTCTAGTTTGGACGTCAAAATTGTCAACACAGTATACTTCCGACCCAGTTTTTTACACCAAAGGAGGTTGAATTACGCTTTCTTCCCACCCGGTTTTTTAAACCAAAGGAGGTCGAATTAAGCTTACTGGCGTTAAATCTTTTAACAGTAAGCGTAATTCAACCTCCTTGCGATTAACAGAATAATAATATAGACTGTACTATAGACAAAATAGTACGTCAATATAAAACCTCTATACAAAACATTATACTCGTAGCAAAGGGAATACAATGCATTATAGTTTATGGAGAAAGTGTAAAGAATTGTTGTTATAATAGGGTATGTTAATTTATTTAATTGCTTTGCACAAAAATAGTGTAGGTACAAGGAAGGACTTAATGCTAAACAGCTTTATCTACCAGTCATCCAGGTCGTGAAAGAAATAATAGTACATAGGGCGTGCTAGTTAAAGTATTGAACAATAAATACGAAAGAAACAAAGGTTTGTGTAAGGAATTGTTGCAAAACATTTGTGCTAATATGGGACAACTTTTTCCCTGCACAGTGAAACAGCAGGAACATATCTAAATATATTGTTTTGTAATCTCGGCAGGCAGTAACAGATTAAAAATAATTCTTATTCAAAAGCCTAGTCTGTTACACTAGGATAGGTAATTGAAATACAATATCATCTTGAAACATTATATTTATCACGCATACTTGCCTACCTTACTAAGCGGATAAAATAATTAAAATCTCTAAGAGTTGTTTCAAAGGTCATTAACAGTAACATAACCTACAAAACTTTGAAGCCTAATAACAATTATTCCTGGCCTCCCCCAAAAAAAAACTGTGACTAACGATTTCAGGAAATGATGCTGAATTACTAGCGATATTTTTTGTCTAAAGACGCCGAGAATTTGACTGACATAAATGTATGTATGGGAGTTCACCATTGTTTTTTCACAACTAATTAAACAACTTGTCTTTCGTTTGTTTCGCTCGTGGTTTGTGTATTTTTACGGTAAAACGTTGTTTTTACCTCTTTTCCATTACTACGTTCAGTTGAGTAAATACCAAAAGTTACGCGAGCGCCATCTCTTGACGATGAAAAAACTAAACTGACAATGCCGAATGGAAAACTGCTCATTGGACATCAAGAACGAATGATGAAATGTTTGTCTTGTGGTCAACATTATGACGCATTCTGCACACAAGCATTACGACAAGGCGCTTCGACCAAATGACTAGAGATGCAAAGATAAGCTGGCTGTGCTTAGATAGCAAGCCAAAGCGTTCATGTAAGAGAAAACCAAATCTACAAGCACTCCCGTTAACGTGGTAGCTGAGAAAACTCTCTTTTTACTCAGAACTAAGCAGCCTGCAAAGACTCAAATACAAGTGGAACGCCACTCAAAACCGAATATACTATCCGACGATTGTGATGCGTTGGTATCAGTCTATCTATTCCTTTCTTCCGTATTTAAACAAATGTAATAAGCTAATTAGTCGCATCGCACGCGCCGGTAACATCACAGGTCACGTCAGGTCACGGGTGTTTCGTTACGATCGTACGTACCTACGCCACTGTTTGATTACCATTGCGATGGCTTTTCAATTTTTACCTCGTGAATACACGAGAAGAAAGTTATTTAAAACTTCTTCGGACGATGGTGTCGTCAATGCTGAATGGCGATCTACAAGGTGTTTGGTTTTAGTAGGACGGCCAAACACCACACTAACACAGAATATCAGAACTACCTAAACGACCACATCGGAAACCGTTGGAATGGTCGTGGTGGACTAATACCAAGCTTGCCAGATTTAACGCCTATGGACTTCTTTCTATGGAGCCAAATAAAGCGGCGTGTTTATGTAAATAAACTAGACACTGCAAGTGTTAAAACAGCGCACAATTCAATACCTACCTACCTAATAAATAAAGGAATTTTGCCTAAGCCCGTCAAATAATGAAGGAAAAGTTTGAATTAACCAAATAATGTATTTTTTATATTACATTTCCTATTTTATATTGTATGTAGGTACTTGCTGACCCACGTACCTACGTCACAGAATAAATAATACCACAAGTACCTTTGCGTGTCTTGTTTACAACTTTTCACTGATAAAATGGTTGCATGGTAGACATATAATAGACATATAATAAGTACCTAATAATTGAACGTGAAGAAAGAGTAGGAAATATATGTTTTCACTACTAACGCGCATGATGTGATTTCATTCATTATTCTTTGCATAGTATTTTTTGTTTGTGTTCATAATTTATGGAAGGATTTCCGAAAACTTTAACATTTATTAAATTCTACACTGTTAAGTATTCAAAAGTTCAGATTGCATTATTTTTTTGGTAGTTTGAAAATAGTAGTGTATACTTACCAAGTTTCGCCTAGATCGGTTGAGAAATGCGACATGTCTCTACATGTCGCATTTCTCAACCGAATGTCCGGCTGTTCCCCTCTGAGAACAGCCGGACATTCGGTCATACGAATGAATTTTTGCCCAAGCTGAAACGGAGATGCTTCATGATGCTTTGCGCTCGCTTGGTCAGTTAGAAACTACTATTTCTACTTGCTGCGACCCATGGCTTCACACGCATTTTCATCATCATATACTCGTAAATCCCTATAAACCATAAGCCCCCATTAACGCCACAACAAGCGGCTGCTCTCAAGAACTTCTATCGGCTTGCATCTTGGTGCTCGCAGTAGTTGGTGATAAGATAATACACAACAAAGTGCTGCTGCCCATTTTCGATTAGCTGGTTCTCGAACTGTGACAAGTGGTGATATTCATGATAAAAATTCGTTTATTTATTTTCCTGGATCTAAATCAAAACTATCTATCTACCAAATTTCATGTAAACATGGGCAGGTACTGGTATCTTACGAATAGGTACCTACTAAAACTTGAAAGTAAAATAACAGAAAAATATGGTATTATAGTCACTTATAGTTTTCAAAACTCTACGGCTTACTAAATCATTGGAAAACATTATTTTTCACTCATTTATATTTACTTGAAGTTAGTTTTGTTCTGCTATGTTATTGCGTAAACTGTTATGTTGCTCTTGTCGTAGTAACAAAGATATTAAATGTAAAAGGCCCTCACAAGACAGCCTTTGACCTAGTGTGAGGACCACCAGTAATTCTTAACCTGTTATGTGTACAATATTATGCAATAAGTAGTATTATATTATTATAATAAAATAGGCAAAATAATATCGGTCGAGATTCGAACTCGCATATTGTGCCTCAGCGCGGCACATGCCTTTACCAATTCGGCTACCGAGACGTATGCGTCATCATCTAAATCTAATTCTATTTTCCATTAGACAATTATTATATACTAGCTGTACCCGTGGCTTCGCACGCGTGGTCTTTTCTCTAGGTTCAAAGTACCATAATGTGCCAACATTTGATCACAATTTCTTTAGCCGTTAAAAATACTTGTATCTCTTACTCAGCTTCTAACTCACCAGATTGAGATACCAATTACACCAGTTTTTAAATCAAACCCTAAGCTATCTAACAATGTAAACCGCATTGCAATCGGTCCAATAGTTTTACGTGATGCGTGAACAAACAAAAATACAGACAAACAGAGCAACACGTTTAAAAAAATATGTATATTCGTGTTCAATATCCTTTTTAAGCACCCAAGAGCATTTTTTTATTTATCTTCTTTTTACAGCCTTTTTCGAACCTATTGCTTTAATATAAGTATATATATATGACTGTGTATATTTGCATTAAAAAATCCGTGTAGTAAATTCAGCGTGATACGTTTTCTTTTTAATAATTTCCAACCCCTATTTTGCGGAAACCCGTTAATTATTCGGGATGAAAAGTATTGAATGTGCTACCTCGTAGTATGAACTCAAAGCATACCAAGTTTCATTTGAATTCATGCAGTAGTTTCTGTGCGATGCGCGGTCAAGATAAAGACAAACACACAGACAGACAGACGAAAATAATAAGTACAACAGTTTTGGCTTCAGTATCGAATATAGAGAACCATACAAAAGATATTATTTATTACTTAAATATTAACATAACCCATATATATGGGATATGGGTCCCCCTTTTGGACCCATATCCCATACAAGCACTTTAATTTTTCGGGATAAAACGTGTCCTCAATTTTGACCCATCATATAAATTAAGACGGTGCCAAGTTGCATCAAAACCCGTCCATTAGTTTCAGCGTGGTACGTGTTCTTTTAAATAAGTTTTAACCCCTATCCTGTGAGAACACATATATTTTTCGGGACGTAAAGTATCCTATGTCCTACCTCGTAGAATAAACTAAAATCATACCAAGTTTCATTTCAATTCATCCAGTAGTTCAGGTGGCGTGTTGCGTGGCCAAGATACAGACAGACAGCAATGAAAAAAACATACAGTTTAGGCTTCACTAACGAATATAAAGTAACCTCCAAAAAAAAAAAACAGTATCTTTAACGTACAGAATTTGGACCTATATTTTTTCGGGTCAAAAAGTATCCATAATTTTCACCATATATCCATAATTGTCTGTGCCAAGTTGCATCAACATCCGTCCAATAGTTTAAGCGTGCTACTACGTGTTCTTTTAAATAATTTTCCACCCCTATCCTGCAGTAACTATTTAATTTTTCGTCCTACTTCGAAGTATGAACTCAAATCATAACAAATTTAATTTTAATTCAGTGAGTATTTTCAGCATAATGCGCTGCCAAGGTACAGACAGACAGATGGACAGACAGACAGACAGACAAAAATTTCAAAAATACGGTTTTAGCTTTAGTATTGAATATAGTACGGCCTCCAAAAAAAAGTAGAAAAGTATCCAGTGTCCTACCTCGAAGTAAGAACTCAAATCATACCAAATTTCATTTGAATTCAGTGACAGACAGACAGACAGACAGACAGACAGACAGACAGACAAAAATTACAAATATACAGTTTTGGCTTTAGTATTGAATACAAACGGCCTTCAAAAAAATATATAAAATATCTTTAATTTACTGAATTTGGGATATTATCCCGCAAAAAAACTTATTTTTTTCGGGATAAAAATTATTCTCAATTTTTACCCTTTATATAATCTATAACTGTTGCAACTTGCAACAAAATCTGTTCAGTAGTTTCAGCGTGATACGTGTTCTTTTAAACAACTTTCAACGCCTATCCTGCGGGAATCCATTAACTTTTCGGGATTAAAAGTATCCTATGTCCTACCTCGTAGTATGAACTCGAATCATACCAAGTTACATTTAAATTCATTCAGTAGTTTCGGCGTGATGCCTAGCCAAGATACAGATACAGACAGACAGACAGACAGACAGACAGACAAAAATGAAAAAAAAAAGAGTTTTGGCTTCAGTATCGAATATAGAGTACCCTCCAAAAGGAAATTTCAAAATATCTTCAGGGTACAGAATTGGACCCGTTACAGTTTTATTATAAGTAATAATACGAGTATATAGATATTTACGCTAAACAGACGTTAACTGCTATACAAATCATCAAAAATAATATCGTACTAAAAATGAAGTAAAGTTTGATTATTTTTGACGTGGATACGTCTATGAATTTGCTAGTTTTTAGGAGGCAATCCAAAAAACTTGACGATAGCAAAATCGGGGGATACTGTTTTGTTTTGCAGCTCCATATCTATCATCGATATCCAAAATTTTATTACACCACTTGACAGCTAATGGATCCGAAAATTCATTAGAGTCACCTCCATTTATCACTACTTCCTGGGACAACATGAATAGGTAACTAAATAAGGTCTATACAGGTGGCCCATGGTCCTGATCATCGAGTGTAGGTACCTATAAAAAAGCACATAAAAGTATATGTCAGTAAGTACATTTTGAAAAGCAAGTACCTACTTAATTATAGGGAGAGAATCTTATGCAATTCACTGCAGTTTTAAAGTAGGCAGTCAATCAGATTTATTGATTATAATCAACGTCATACCTTGTCGTAAAACAAAAGTTTAATTTGATGTCCTTGTCATTACATAATTTACATACTAAAATGGTTCAGAGACATGTACTGATCTACTTATGACACTAACACAAGGCTTACACTTGACAATTCTGTTTAAATCGATAACAGATTAATCTTCAAACAAAATCGATTTATTTTCAGAGTATCAAATCGTCACAACACTATTTTCAAAAATGAATCAAAACTGAAACAATAAATGGTTACTACCTGCATCATAGCAACAGATAACATATATATAGCTTATCTAGTTACTCTATGGTAGTGATAAGGAAAAACTCCTCTCAGAAATTAACCATAGATAAGTTAGATCTTGTCGATCCATTGCCAGTATTCAACATAACAAATACTAGAAAATAGTACCACAGAATACCTATTAAATAATACTACAAATATTGTCATGATGACAATAGATTTCTGCTATCCATACCAATATATAAAATTTAAACGTTGTCTGATTGTTTATTTGTTTGTTTGTTTGTTTAGGGAGCTTTCACGCGATAATGGCTCGATGGATATTGATGAAATTTAGATTGGAGATAGAATAAAACGTAGGATACTTTTTATCACGGAAAATTGTAAGTTCCCATGGGAAAACTGGAAAATTTTCATTATTCGCTGTAAATTTTAACCCAGAGAAATTACCACGTGGGCAAAGCCGCGGGTGTCTCACTCAGAATAAGCAAAATGGATGTTTTTTGTGATCTTTAATTAAGTATAACTCGTGATTTGTACGTGGCGTAGACGTTTCACGACAAAAAAACGGCCGTGCGCCCCGACACAGCTACACCTGTATTTTTATTATAAAATGAACACAGTCAGGTACTGAGTGCCAAATTAGCTTTCTCTGAAATATTTAACAACTTTATGCCGTTGATCTCTTTGTCGACGGAGTCGTTCTCCATAGGCGGATTGTCGAAATTGTTTTGTTATCTTCTTTTGGGACTAAGATGTTATCGAATTATTCTCGAGTAAAAAACATCGCGCTATCAGCTTGTTTAATAATTTGTAACTTTGCTTCTTTAATGAGAGATATAAATCTTCCTCAGCTACCTATTATCGTAAAATCACTTTGTTTTGGTTCCCAGGGGCAAATTTGCTCAGTAATCGTAAAAAAGCGATATTCCTTTGGAAGGAAAATAATTTTCGGACAAAGCAGTAATCCATCAGCGGGCATTGAGCGCTGGCTTTAGAATTAACTTAAAGGAGGGAGTGGTGGTGAGTTGGGACACAGTACAAATATAGTCTTTACAGACTATAATTATATGTACTGTGGTTGTGATGGGAATCTAGGAGCCTGAGTGTATTTACAAAGTTCGCATATTCATGTTTTGCTTTTAAATTGACGACATTAATACAAATTGTGCATATTAAATTATGAGGTAGGAGTTGTGACAAATATTAAAAGTTTTAGTAGAGCGCAGTACATCGCCACAAGCTGCGTTATAACGCATCGTACTGCTGAGATCTCCTTCGAGTAAAAGTGTAATTTTTTGGAAGAAAATCTTTATTTCTGCGGAAATATAAATATTCCACTAAATTCAACGGTATCCCTTTATTTCGCATAACTTTTATAATACTAATTTACTTTGACATAATATTAATTTAACATAAACTGGCATACTGTTAAGCTAGGCATAATGATCTTTTGGGCTATATTATTTTGGACACAATATGTATTGTTTTAAATATAACAACCATATTATGTTTTGTTTTATTATCTACTGATATTAAAACAAAGCAAAATAACATAATCGATTGACATTTACCGTTATAAAACCGCTCGCTTGAAATGTTTCTTTATAAAACCAGTTTCGCAGTACTTAGTGTAGCGCTTAAGCTACCAGCTGAAACGGAGTAAAGCGAATCACAATAATACGGGGTAAAGAAATCAGGGCCGCATAACATATTAAATTAGCAATTAGGTGACATAAAAATAAATAAAAATAAGATCAATATTTAGACTGAGTTGTTAATCAGAAAACATTTTCTAGATTCCGTATTTCTTCCTGGTACATTAACAAATAAAGGCAATGATATAATATTATACTAATTAGAATGTAGATATGATAATAAAGAGGAGATAGATCTACCTTAAACGCACTCTAAATGTAACCGTAAAAATAATTAAAAATTGTTTTTCTTTTTTCCACACTCAGTCAGAGCAAGGCAATCTAACATGCAAGACACGCGCGACGGAGACAAAATGTAGGCGTGTGCTTTAAAAAAACTGCCAGAATCATGAACAAAAAATAATTAAATAAACAGCGCCCTTATCAGCCATGACCATTCAGACACCCAATGCGTCACGTTACAATATCTTCGTGGAACCATTCGACAATTGCCGCAATGACGCCACATGCCTTCTCAAGATATCTTTCGCGGCACAGCGTACAAGCTCCCAGGAGAACTTTAATTCAGGCAACGGACTGCAGCGTGATCGAATCTGAAACATCATCTTGTTTGATTTGGTCTATAATAGATGTCATGGGATATAGGTGAGATCTCGGAGTTGTAACAAACAAGGCACCCGTCAGGAATCGGTCATTAAAAAAAACGCGTCTGAAAGATCAATCAAAGTCGAAAGAGTTTCATCATCATCGTCAGCCTATATTCGTCCACAGCTGATCGTACGCCCCTCCTAGTGAACGCTACTGAGCCCAATCTTCTCCTCTTTTCATCCAGTTCATGTCAGCCATTTTCTCAAGTCGTCACTCCACCTGGCTGGTGGGCGCCCAATACTGCGTTTGTCTACACGCGGTCTCCAGTCTAGAACTCGTTTACCCCAGCAGTTGTCGTTTTTTTGAGAGATGTTACCAGCCCATTGTCACTTCAGCATGATAATTCTCTGAGCTTTATCGGTTACTTTGGTTCTCTTTCGGATAACCTCATTGCAGATTTTGTCCTTCAGAGAAACTCTGAACATGTCTCTCTCCATAGCTCGTTAAGAGACCTTGAACTTATAGACCAGTCTCACCGTGAGTGTCTACGTTTCAGCTCAGTAGGCTCAGTAGGTCATGACTGGTAAGACGCACGCATTAAAGATTTTCGTCTTGAGGCACTGTGGTATGGACGACTAGAAGACTTGACGAAGTTTACCAAATGCTGCCCATCCCAGCTGAATTCTCCTGTCGGCTTCCTTCTCGAAATTATTTCTACCTAATTGCATAGTTTTTATGAGGTACCCATATTGCTGAACAACTTCAAGAGGCATACCATTAACACCAACAGGTGTCGGGGTAATAAGGTCGTTTAACATAACCTTGGTTTTGTCCATGTTCATTACAAGACCGATAAGTCTGGAGGAGTAAACTAGGTCGGTCAGCATTCGTTCGAGAGCCTGCGGCGATTCTGCTTTAGGGACGATTTGTTGTTATACGATGTCATAGGCAAATCTTAGTAGTCGATGTACTTGCCATTAACGTTTATGCCCGTTCCTTTCCAATCCAGCGTCTTAAACATATCTTCCAGGGCATGAGTGAACAGTTTTGGGGATATAACATCCCCCTGCCTCACTCCCCTGCACAGCTGGATATGCTTAGTCTGCTGGTTCTGTACTTAAACGAAAATAGTCGCGGCGTCATACAAGCATCTCATCACCTCGATATATCGCCAGTTGACCTGGCATCGCTGCAGAGACTCGAGAACAGCCAAGGTATCGATGGAGTCAAAAGCTTTCTCATAGTCCATGAAAACAAGACACAGGGGCTGGTATACGCTTCGGTTTTCTGTATAGTATGCCGCACTGTGTGGATATGGTCTATGGTCCCGGAACGCTCCCGAAATCCAGCCTGCTCAGAAGGTTGAATTTCATCAAGTCTTCTCGCTAGACAATTCAAGACTACCGTCGAAAACAGCTGGTAGACGTGGCTCAGAAGTGAGATGGGCCTGTAGTTTTAAAGAAGCGTTTTATACTCTTGTTTGTAAAATAATACTACCATGCTTTAGTTCCACACCCTTGGAGTTCTCCCATCGTTCAGAGCATAGTTGAACAACTTCTGGAGCTCTCAAAGCACAGGTTTTTCTGCTGTTTTCAAGAGCTCTGAAGTAACTGCTTACATCTTCTCATGGGGCTTTTCCGTTTTTAAGCTGTTTGAGAGCTATCTCAATCTGATGTAGGCTGACCTCCGGCAGATAGTCGGTATAGTGGCGGGTTAGAGTGGCTCTGGAATCTTCCGTACTGGGTTCGGGTCGTGGAGCATGCGAGTCATACAGTCAGCCATAGAAGTCCTCTATCTTGACGAGAATCTCCGGCTTCGAGGTGATTGCTGGATGATGTTTTTAGCTTCGTAAGTTTCTCTACAATTACTGGGCAAAGACTATTGACCCCCGATGTTCCTCAATAGACTTTTCAATACGACATGTGTCCGATGCTCCAGCATCGGAGGTCTCGTCGCATCAGCTTGGTGATTTTACAGTTGAGGGCCCACTTCTCTGACGAAGTGGCCTGCACATCACCTTGTCTCTCATCCATAAGCCGAAGAGTCTCTGCTGAGAGTTTGGACTTCGTACCAGTACGCTGCAGCTGACTTCAACCATTCCTCCCTTAGGATATCCACCACTTGTTCTAGGGCCTCGTCGACGTCTTTACAGAGCAGCAAATCGATTTGACAAATGAATTTGAAATTGTTCTAATCCTACTACGGTTTGGAGCTGGTTAGGTCGAAGCGTAGCCTTTATCAGATTATCAGATTATTTATCAGTTTTGTCAAGCTTAAAATTGATATTCAGAGAGCCTCATAGTATCACTAATGGTATTGAACCTATTGATCATGGAGATATCTCTGAATATATGCCTTTTATCCGTCATGATAAAGTCTATCTTGTTTTTTGACACTTTATCAGGGCTTTGCCACGTCCACTTTCTTTGAGGCTGCTCATTAAAGAAAAAGTTCATTATAAAGAACCTTTATTTCTCCAAAAAGTTTTTGCCCCCTGGGATTACTGCTTCCATAACCGTGTGGACCAACTCTAGATTCACTGCCACTCTGGATTCTCATCTTGGCTTTAAAGTCCCTCATGACAGCGTTGTAGTGCGTCTTCGTGGTGTTATGAAGAAGCTGAGTCTAATTTAAATTCTAAACGATTGATTATTTTTATTAACATACATTTATTTTTTTAAAAAGGCTCAGTTTACTGCAGATTCATTTCAGCCCAAGGAAAATAAGTGAAATAAGTTTATAATCTTAAATGTTCATAATGCAATACTCATATACTCCGATATAGCACCTAAGTAAGAAAGTTTTTACATTAAACTACGATGTTCAGTTATTGATGCTGCAAACTGGATCTTTCTTAAACACATAAATGCAAGATATATTTGCAATGCAAGATAAAAACAGAAGAAGTACTTTGACGCCGCGCCGGAACATTTTAAGAGGAAACATCGTGCGCGCTAATGAAAGCTGGTGGCTCCTGAATGCTCCATGAAACTTCACAGACGTAGTACACACCTGGGGCGAAGCTCTACGGTTTTGGTACAGCTCCTTGTCAATAATAACGCCTCTTGTTTAAATCGGTTTCCAGCTTGACACCCAATCTATCTACTGCTTAAGCAGACTTCAGTATAAAAACTACAGACTGCAGTGTAGGCTTCGATTTACAGGCTGTCCCAGGAAGTAGTGATAAGTGGAGGTCCCAAGGTCCACTTTCAGGGGCACCCGAATAACCCCGAAATTTGTTCCGCGATTTTTGATATTTTCGGAGTTATCATAAACTTAGTAGTTTAGTTCAAACTAACAATAGTATTCAGTTCATTTTTTGTGTGTAATTAGTCCAGAAGTGATCATTCTATGAGACACAAAATCATTTTGAAATTATAAAATTACTATAAAAAAATATAGGATATTTTTTGTCCCTCTCTTTAAAACTTCTAATATTCACTGCTAATAAAATATTTTACACTTAATTGGCCGAAACTTATGGCAACACAACATTAAATGACTTCAAAGGTGAAAAGGTTGAAATTTTCATAGTACCGATACAGTAGCGTGTGGTTGGGTTTGGATGTATTGGAATTTCATGGATTAAAAATGGCCCCCAGTTCCCAGTTGCCCCACTAGTCCTAAACAAGGTGGCGATCAAGAAAATGGCAGGCCAGGGGGTGCGAAGAATCTCCGGGCTACCGGCTACCCCAAACAAAAACAAATGACCCTGGCTACGTACAACGGACGATCGATTAGGCTTGCCGAGCACATGGCGCAGCTAACTCGAGATGGAGCTTACGAAGATCAGGTGGCACATTCTAGGGCTACGTAAAGTTCAAAGAGAGGGGCAGGACACAATAACCCTGGAATCAGGCCACCTATTCTACTTCCGAGACGGCGATCAACAGTCTCAGGATGGCGTGGGGTTCCTCGTCAATAAAGTCCTCATTGATAATGTTGTAGAAATACCCAGTGTGTCGACGAGGGTAGCGCACCTGATACTCAAGCTGACCGAAAGGTATAGCCTTAAGGTCATACCAGGTTTACGCACCGACATCAGCACACTCGGATGATGAGGTAAAATATATGTTTGATGGCATTTCTTCGGCCCTACATAACACCACAAGGGCCAACTACAAGGTTATCATGGGAGACTTTAACGCCAAAGTGAGAAAACAAACTTCCAGAGAATATTATACATGTCCACGCGGTTATGGAGACTGAAATCAAAGGAGGCAAATGCTAGTTAACTTTTAAGAAAAAGAGGGCTTCTTTTTGTTGAATTCATTCTTCGAACAGCAGCCCCAGAGGAAGTGGACTTAGCAAAGCCCCGACACTGTGACTAAAAATTAAATTGTCTTCATCATGACGAAAAATAAGAACATATTCAGAATGTCTCAGTGATCGCAAGGTTCAATACTGGTAGTGATCACTGACTTGACCGAGGCTCCTTGAATATCAACCACAAGCTTGAAAGATGCCGTCTGGTGAAATCTACGCTCCGACCCAACCTGCTCCAGGCCGCTGTTGGATCAGAATAGTTATAACTCAAGATGGAAAATCGATTTGCAGCCTTGGAAACCACAAATGACGTAGACGAGGAACTCCAAAAAGTTGTGGGAATCCTTAGGGAGGAAGGCACTAGATTTTGTCAGCTGCAGCGTACGGGCACATAGTCTAAAATCTCGGATGAGGGTCTTCGGCTTATGGACGAGAGACGGGAGCAACAGCAAGCCACACCGTCAGAGAAAAGGGAGCTCAATAAAAACATCAGCAAACTGGTGCGACGTGACCTCCGATGCTCAAATACACGCCGAATAGAAAAGGCAATTGAACAAAATTGGGGAAATTTGTGTTTGAAAGCTAATTTTTATTCAAAAGGGGAGACTTTCAGTCCCATTTAAACTTCATCAAAATTGGTTCCGTAGTTTTATTACAAAATCTATTTATTTTTAATCGACTTCACAAAAGGAGACGGTTATATGTTCGGCTGCATGTATGTTTTTTTTTTTTTTTGTTTTTTATCTATGTTGGTCTATATCTCCGTCAATTATGAACTGATTTTAAAAATTATTTTTTAGTTTGAAAGGGTATACTTTCCAAATGGTCCCATATAAATTGTATTAAAATTGGTACAGCAGTTTTTAGAAAATAATCAGTTTTGTTGAGTAAATCCATTCGATTTTGTGTCTATATTGACTTTGTTTTCTGTTTATCTCTAAGATTTCTAAACCGATTTAGATGGTTGTTCTTTTATTAAAAAGGATAAACTTTCCATGTGATTCCATATAAATTTCATTACAATTGGTTGAGTAGTTTTATTAGAAAATCAATTTGTTTTATAGTTTATGTTCTCTAATATCTTGGGATTTCTGAACCGAATTAGATGATTGTTTTTACTTGAGTAAGAAGACCTCGTGTGGAACTGTATAAATTTAATCAAAATTGGTTTAGTAGCTTTAAACAAGCTTTAATTTAATTCACTGAGTTAAAATGTTTAGGACTGGATTGCAAGTCAATTTTGAACAATTTAAGGACGTCCAAAGATGCTTAAGTTTTGCATCTGGGTGTAGTTCTGATGACAATTAAAAACTACAGAAGTAATAGTAGTGCTAGTAGTAGTAGTAGTAGTAGTAGCAGCAGCAGCAGCAGCAGCAGCAGCAGCAGCAGTAGCAGTAGTAGTAATAGTAGTAGTAGTAGTAGTAGTAGTAGTAGTAGTAGTAGTAGTAGTAGTAGTAGTAGTAGTAGTAGTAGTAGTCTTTGGACGTCCTTAAATTGTTCAAAATTGACTTGCATTCCAGTCCTAAGCATTATTACAAAAAGAATTAAATTAGACCTTGTTTAAAGCTACTAAACCAATTCCTATGAAATTTATGCAGTTCCACACTAGAGGTGCTGCTGCTGCTGCTGCTGCTGCTGCTACTACTACTACTACTACTAGCACTACTATTACTTCTGTAGTTTTTAATTGTCATCAGAACTACACCCAGATGCAAAACTTAAGCATCTTTGGACGTGTTTAAATTGTTCAAAATTGACTTGCAATCCAGTCCTAAACATTTTAACTCAGTGAATTAAATTAAAGCTTGTTTAAAGCTACTAAACCAATTTTGATTAAATTTATACAGTTCCACACGAGGTCTTCTTACTCAAGTAAAAACAATCATCTAATTCAGTTCAGAAATCCCAAGATATTAGAGAACATTAACTATAAATACTGAACCAATTTTGATGAAATTTGTATGGGACTATACAGAAAGTTTACCCTTTTAAATAAAAAAACAACCATCTAAATCGATTTAGAAATCTCAGAGATAAACACAAAATAAAAGCTATATAAACACAAAATCGAATGGATTTACTCAACAAAACTATTTATTCTCGAAAAACTGCTGAACTAATTTTAATACAATTTATATAAGACCATTTGGAAAGTATACCCCTTCAAACAAAAAAAGATTTTTTTAAATCGGTCTACAATTGACGGAGATATCGACTGACATACATAAAAAGGACACATACATCATTACAGCATTTACAAGTTATGAATCCATTTGTTTTGTGTTTATGTTTCCTTATATCTACGAGATGTGCCACCTTTTTTTTTAAGTGTTCGAGTTTATTTCAATGAAATCATAGATAATTTTCGTCTAATTCAGTCGTTTTATATGTAGGTTGGTTGGTTTGGTCCATCCTTGGTTTTAATTTACCAACGCTTTGAGTCTAAAGTGAGTTTAACTATTGGTTTTGGCATGTATTCTTTCCGATGTTTGCTTAGGCTACTCAAAATCAAAAAATAAAATATTTTTCCAAAATAATTAAATCGACTTCATATTAAAAATGTTATTTTGTGAAAACCCACTAAAAAGAATAAAATAATTACATTTGAGCCAGAATAATATCACTTTTTTGAAATTATATATATAATAACAATGCAAAAATACATCGTAAGGTAAGAAAGAATTTTTTGAAGGCGGTGTCAAACCTAGGCATAATTTAAATCTCATATCTGTACAAGAAAATTAGATTTTTATGTGATGCAACAACCTACGACATCCAACATACCTACATACATACATACCTACGAGTATCTACGCAACCAAGAAGTACTATGCACTATGTCTATGATGCACCCTCATAAAAAACACAAAATGCAGAAGAGATAAAACAAGAGACTCACGAGCAGATTTTGACTTTCACACGTTCACAAATCGATTGACACGAATAAAGCAATCTAGTAAATGATAAAGTTTTTGTAGATTATTATTTCAATAGTTTATTATTTTATGTAGCACGTCAAGCGATTTAAGACATCTTCTTTTTGAATAAACTCAACCAAATTAATAATGATGGCTCGGTTTGGCACCGCTTTCAAAAAACTCTTTCTTATCTTATGTTGTATTTTTGCATTGTTATTACATAGATATTTTCGAAAAAGTGTTCTGGCTCAAATGTAGTTATTTTATTCTTTTTAGTGGTTTTGCACAAAAGAACATATTTTTTAATATTAAGTCGATTTTATTTTTTTGGAAAAATATATTTTTGTTTTAAAGCCGACCATTTTAGGTAATGGTCTAGTAAAATATCTCCAAAAGAGGGAATTGTGGTAAGCAGAATCCGACTATTGCAGTTGGTCTGGCTACTGCAAATTTTATTTATATTAGAATACATCCCATTTATTATTTGCAGAAGCCGACTTGTTGTCTTGTTTTGCAAACATATTTTTGTCGTATTATAATATTTTTGCATGATAAGATTTCGTCCATGTTTTGATCTCGTGTAGCATCACAGCAGGAGGCAGGGCTATGGAAAGAACTCATGCAAGCATAACAGTCCCTTGAGTCGTTCTAGGTTTATTTTATACGGTTATTACATGTGGAATAACACCTTTGATTTGGCTTTGCATATATTTTGGTGGTTGTCCAAACCTCAATAAGCTGAAGGAGACCATTTGTATGGAGGCGTTCTGCAAAAAATAAATTATGAATTTTTGCAAAAAGCAGAAAATGACTACGTGTTTAAATCAATAGTTTATTAACAAAACTAATCAATTTGCCAGTTATAAATTGCCCATTTTGTAGCCTTTGAACTGTTCTTTGACATAAGTAACATTTAAATCAATTATGAACTGTACATAAGAAAGCAGCGAAAACTCCTTTAAACGGCTGTATCTCAAAATGCGTTTTTCGTCGATAGTCGCTTTCTGTTTAAGGCGCTATGGGCTCCATAATTTTGTCCTGTTCGTTTTGGTGCAGGGTAAGCAGGAAAGGTGATGCTTTTTGGAACCCGATTTTAGTACATATTTTCAATTTAATTGTTTTTTTTTTTATAATCTTCAAAAAACTAATCCCACAGAAGTATTTGAATGTTTGTTGGGATTACACACATTTGGTTTTTGTAAAAATATCTTCGATAGAAACTGAATGAAGTTGATAGGTTGAACCATGAATTAACACCCTAGGAACTAGGATACTTTTTACTCTGTAAAAATCTACGGTTCCTGCTGGAAGATATACATTATAGCCTACGAAGATTATAATTACGTAATACGTTGAATATAAATTTCAAAATGTAAATGTCCAAATTATTTGTCTGGTCCAATCATGAAGCTCATAAGAGGCCAAAACTCCATTTGTGGCATTTAATCATTCGAGAGTTTAGAAAGGCATTCAAGGCAGGCAAGGTTGGGCATTTCTAAGATTTCGGATTAGTCCGAGGCTGAATTTGGCCTTCGAGCGGCCCAACGACCCAATGCAAATAATACAGGTATTAGTGCAAAAAAAAATGGCTCATGGTCTGCACAAATGTGTTACGGACTGTGTTTTGAACAGCATTGCTCTTTTCAAATGACCATTATTAATTGTATACGGGGTGTCCCGTAATGAGTGAATAATCCTGCAGGTACTAGTACTAAAAAAAAAACAAAAACACAAAACTGAACATGGGTTTGAATTTTCCCAAGTTTACAAATAATAACATAGATGGACCTGTTGTTTTCTACTAGTAGCAAGGAAAAGAAAAAAAAAAACAACAGGTCCATCTATGTAATTATTTGTAAACTTGGGAAAATTCAAACCCTTGTTCACTTTTAGGTTTTTCTTTTTGAATGTTAAGTTTGAGCATCTGTGTTTTAAAAAAATGTATGGGACCCTGGGTGGCCAACTATTTTAAAAACATATCTACTTCAAGAGGATTCTAAACTGGTACGTTTTTTACATAAAGTTTTTTTTTCCATTTCGACTTTGCCCCCCCTCTACAAGTACCTGCAGGATTATCCACTCACTATGGGACATTCCGTATAAAGTCTTACAGCCTTACTAATAAAAATTTGCTTACACATCTGTTAAACCGTTGTACAGTTTCACAATGAATAGCAAGTGAATAGCTCTATACACGTGTCAATCCATTGTTTGACTAGAAACGTTGAATAGGCGGTGGGCATTTATACAGATGTTTAACACTTTTTTCTTTTTCGTCTGCCAACATTTGGTCAATTCGTTTGGAAACTGTTTTCGTCCAAAATAGTTACCGTAAATTATTTTTTAATGAAGCTCGGTAACTATTAATATTACTCATACAATTTCATTTTAGGAATGCAATATTAATCAAACTACGTTGTTTTTTTGAAATTCCTGTCCTAAATACGTTGATCTAATTGAATATATATATTTTTTCGGTTAGAATGAGAGACTAAAAACTAATTTCAGAACGGAACAATCTTACCAAATTGGCGTCCGCCAATGGCAGACGAGACGAGTTCTTAGCCTAACCTGAAACGTATGTTTGTAATCAATTTTTTTTTTCAAAGAGTTATCTACAGTTTCATCAGTGAGGTTTATTATAAAATCTATTGCGCCGATGGTGTTTCGAAAACCACATACTCTCCGAATTTCTCCTCTTGTATCCTGAATTATATCATCTTTGAATAAATTGACATTTTTTACATAACTTTTCGTAAACCTGGTTATATATTTAAAAACTGTAGGTATCATTCAAAAGAAATAGATCTGCATGTTCTTTAAAATATTTTCGTTTTTTTTTGATTTTCCTCCCATTGGTCAAATATGTCGAAATAATTTATGTTATCCATTTAAATCGAGAAACACACAATTTAACAAAAATATGGCATACTACAAAACGTTTGTCACAGAATAAGACAGATTTAATAATAGTTACTTCGTTTATACAAGACGCTGATCAGCTGACAATAGTGAAGTCCGCCATCTTTACCCCGTATACACCCGATAGACAAGGGTCCCTGCCTGTGTAAAAATGGATAGCCTCAGTTGATATTGTAACATCTGTATACCAACTGTTTACAATGTTTAAGCCACAAATATTTTTATTGGTCAGCTTTTGTTTTATACAATGTGTATACACAGTGAATAAAACTACTATATGTGTTTAAATGTTAATCTTGAGGATTAGACGCAAATATATTTTGCAAATATAATTTTTCTTATTTTTAAATATAAGGGAGGTCTTACTGATGCTTCTTGGAATTTTAATTATTTTTATGTTACGAATTAAGATGATACGAGTACAAGTCAATATCCCTAATTATATTTGCGTCTAATCCTCAAGATAGGGATGGGATATTGACTTGTACTCGTATCATCTTAATTCGCTAACATAAAAATAATTAAAATTCCAAGAAACATCAGTAAGACCTCCCAGCTCCGGCCCCTGGCACCAACACAGCTATTTACAATCATGTACAACTACGCCCTTTATTGCTTGTATTACACCCCTTTTCACCCTTTCTCATTTTATTTTTGCTTGGGGGGGTGTCATATTTTATAGGCAATTTTGGCCGTTTGATGAGGTTATTAAACTCTGATATCTGAGACGTATAAATAGAGATTCCCAGAATCATATGTTTTATGTCTTAGATAAATGTTCTAATGTTATAGATAGAAATTATCTTCACTTATATAGTTTTTACATAATATCTATGCTACATTCGTGCCCAAATGCTACGAGTATGATGCGATTGTGTTCTGTTGGGTGGATGAATACTTGCGCGAATAACTTACTGGCCCCTCCACAACGAAGTGCGCTGAGGTGTCGAAAACAATCTGGGTACCAGGGCTTCCACGTGACTCCGCTAATTAATTCGGCGCCGCATCATGTGGCGTTTACATAATAAATATCAATTGATACAACGTTAAGATCCGCCAACAGAGTAAGGTATTTCAGGATCATTGTTTTTTTAATTTCTTAACTGGTAAATAACTATTACTCAAACAATACTAGTAATGTGGTAATTATTTCGACAACCTTCTTTGGGCAAAGTCGACCTTGCCGCGCTGCTTGAATAGGCGCCAGCAAAGTTGTATGGAATTTCATTATTGTCGTGTTTTGCGACCAGCAATTTCCGTTGAAAATCCATTATTGTCGTCTTTTGTCGTAGCACTATTATTTATTCCGTGGGTTCGTTAACCCCGAACGCGAAAAGAGAGGCGTTGTAGCTCACAGATGAATGTACCGATTTTAATGTTTTCGTGATTGTTGTTGTTGATGTTGTTTCTGTTTCTGCTTCTGCTTCTGCTTCTGCTTCTGCTTCTGATTCTGCTTCTGCTTCTGCTTTGCTTCTGCTTCTGCTTCTGCTTCTGCTTCTGCTTCTGCTTCTGTTTCTGTTTCTGTTACTGTTACTGTTTCTTTTGTTATGGTCGTTGTTGTTGTCTTTATCGTTGTCGTTGTTGTTTTCGTTGTTTTTGCATTGTTTGAGTAAATTCTTATTAAACTAAGCTGGTTTTATTTAAATTCCTCGCATTGTTTGAGTAAAGCACTATACAAGCCTTGGTCCGCAATGACTGCCCTGCTGGCCACGCTATGATGGCCTCAAGCTTTGCTTAGTTAAGTTCTCGGCCTTCAAGCTTGGCCATCATTGCAGCCCTTCCTGTCCGCGCTATCAAGGGCGGCAATGCTGACCGCGCTGTGATGGCCCTGAACTTAACTTAGCTACGCTCTCGACCATCATCATCGCTGCCAGCAACGCAGTCATTACAGATCGCGGCAGTAATGTACTATAGTTGACAGATTCAGGCGCTACTTTGCGTAAATTCATATTTAAAATAAACAAAATAAAAATTTATAGTTTAGCGTGGCGTTTTACTTTTGTTATAATTTAATTTTACCATTTATCATTTGTCTGATTTACAGTTTTGGCGGAAGTAAATTACATTTTTTATATATTTTTTCGTAAATAACTTACAATTAACTCTCTATCTATAAGTATGTATATAAAAAAATACCGCGACATATTGACTGACAGATGACGCACAGCTGAATTTATAGGAAATATTCTTTCAGTATCCTAGGGGTGCACTAAGTAATTCCATCTTTAGGGGTGAGGCAAAGTTTGCACGCGGGTGAAGCTGCCATGCGCAGTTAGTAATATAACTAAAATAAAAAAGACCAAAAATTATTTTGGGACCTATGTGGACTTTTTAATTTTATTCTCGGCTAATTAGCTGTTATTCAGAGCCGGTCAAACAGTGTTAGTCGATATTTTGTCACCAGTAAAATACCAGATCCAATTCAAAGGTATTTTTTTACAAGTTTTTAATATTTATTACTCTATTAATTACATTTTAGCAATGAACAAGAATACCACGTTTAAAAAACCTTGTCTGTCTCTGAATTTGTTCACGCATCACGTAAGAACTACTTAACAAATTGAAACACGGTTTTCACTGTTGGATAGCTTAGGTTTTTCCTTAAGAATTGGTTTACGTAGTATCTCAAACCTATAAGTGGAAGACGAGCAATCAACAAAAAACGACATGATGACTGAACGAAGTTTGATGAAAATATATTGGTACTTTTAATTCTGGAATAACACGTAGGATCCTTATATCCCAGAAAAAAATACCACGCGGGCAAAGCCGCGGGCACAGCTTGTTCTTGTTATGAATCAGTAAGTAACAAAAACATCTTAACAATGAAAATTACATTTTAAAAAACTATAGGGTGGGGATAAGCTACTGAAAAAATATATAATTTGTTTTTAAAAATTATTTATCTCATTTTGCGCATCATGTAAAAATTAGTGGACCGATTGAAATTAAGTTCAAGCTTAGGGTTTAACTTATAATCTTGTGTACTTTGTTACTTAATCCGATTAGTAGAAGTTGAGCAATTGTTAAAAGTATTTTTGTCGGCTGAAGGAATTTAGATCTACTCGTAATTGGGTATTTTGTACTTTTATCCCAGGAAAATTACTACGCCGAAAAATGAACCACGTATAGCTACAGCTAGTTATCAAATAAACTTCAATTCAAACCTTGAACTAAATTAATATTCAACTACCCGGCACATACACGGTGTAACGGGAAGGCTGGATCATCGGTGGCAGGGCGATGGGGGTAATTACTTGGTACTTGGTGTTCGGGCTTCTTTTCTGCAACCGGGCCAATCATCGGCCCCTTTTGCGTGATACGGGTGGCTACAGCTAGTTTAGTCACCCGATGTCCCTCAAGAAGGCCAGCAGCTCATGAATTCCGGCGCAGGATTCACTAAGGGTTGAAGATGTTCCCAGGAACTTTTCCCTTTGTGGCGCCACTCTTTAGCAGTCGAGGAGAATATGCGTGGCCGTTTTTTGTCCATGCATCCTCTGCTCGAGGGGCTGTCTGTGACACCTATCATGTGAAGGTGTTTGTTAAGAGAACAATTACCAGTGACAATTCCCACCACTTGTCACAGACTCAGACAGTTCTGTTTAAGGTTCAGAAGTTTTCGGGAGTAGGTATCTCCGATTTAACTCCAGGAAAACTACAATCAATACAAACTGACTGTATACAATACTTTATACTTGCCCACAGTTCTTGCTGTAATTTATTTGTTCTTTGATGGATCCAGGCTCGAATTTGACTGAAAGGATTCCAATCATTGGCTCTGAACCTACAGGGTGCATGCTCAAACCTCTCCTTTCCAGTTCGTCAGCTGCATCGTTCCCTCTGGATCCGCTGTATCCCTTTTTCCATTGGAGAGGAGGGTATTTATATTTACTGACTTCCTCCAGAACATGGTGACACTGGATAGTTAGCCCCGAGGAGTATTCATACCTTTGAAGTACTTTTAAGACTGCGGCGCTGTCGGAGAGTATTCTGCTTTTAGAGTCAGTTACCTTCCTGCACAGTATTGCTGTTGCTGCCTGGATTATGTCAACACATTCCACTTGGAAAATATAGTTGTGAGTACCCAGTGCTGCTGCTATATGCATGTTCAAATCATCCGAGAACGTACCCGCTCCCTTCCTTGCAGATTCAAACTTCGTGAGTGTTCGACCTATCACTTCCTCATTTAGTTATTTCGTTTAGTTTTAGTTGTTCCTCATTTAGTTGCATCTTACGATTATATTGTTTAGTGAAATGGCGTCGTTTTGGTACCCTATCATAAATAGACAGTATGTTCGAGTTACCCTCCACATAATCCCGTATAATGGTAGTGTGTATGGATATGCAACTGCAACGGTGGCAAACCAAAAAGTGCCTCTAGTACAGTAGTAGGTGCTGTTCTCGTGCAGCCGGTTGATGCTACACAGGCTAACCTCCATTGTAACCATCGCAGGAAGTTGGTGGATAGAGGTGGCACAAGATTGCTTGTCATTGCGCCTCTTTGGGCGAGTCCTTCGTTAAGCAGTGGACTTCTAAAGGCTGACATGATAATGATGACACTGAAAATTTACCCTTTCGAATAAAATAATAACCATCTAAATCGGTATTGAAATCTTAGAGATAAACACAAAATAATAATGACCTCATTCAAGAAATGTTGGGCTGAACATCAATCTAGAACAAATAGGAATAACAAAACATGTAAGTAGCATTACATCACTTTAAAAATAAATTCACTGCCCTGATTTTCCACATCGCCATCCCCCAGATAACGACACTCCAGCAGCCACCTTATTGTCAATTGCCTGACATTATCATCAGCTTTGGGAACCCAACTCAGCTCCCTAAACACCACATCTTGGGATCATTCTCCCCCATTTCAACAACTAGGGAGCCCACCTTAGCTCACAAACCACAACGTCATAGTGTCACATCACTATGATATTTGATCTGTAACAAAAATAAATATTAGGGTAATTTTGTTCAAAAATCTATTTATAGTGAATCACTATAAAATGCATTTACTGCCCTCATGACTCCTTGAGACTTAAGGAGCCCACCTTAGCTACCCCATTTCAACGACTTGGGAGCTCACCTTAGCTCACAAACCACAACGTCATAGTGTCACATCACTATGACATTTGATCTGTAACAAAAAGAAATGATAGGGTATTTTGTTCAAAAATCTATTAATATTGAATCACTATAAAAATGCATTTACTGCCCTCATGACTCCTGCTCCCATGACGCAACATCTTGGGAGCCTACCTCAGCTCCCATATCACCACATTTTGGGAACCCACCTCAGCTCCCCCAACTCTACAACTTGAGAGCCCATCTTAGCTCCCACACCATAACGTCTTCGTGTCACATATGATCAATAACAAACGACAACATTAGGCATATTTTCGTTAGGCATAAAACTAAGCAGTAATTTATCACGTAAAAATAAATTTACTGCTCTCAATATCCGCTTCTTTGCAAATCATCACGACATAAAATCACTCAGGACCCAGAGTCAGCTTTTAGATATCAGATGACTCGCGACTGAACCTTTAACATACAAAAAATCGTTCCGGCAGTTAAATGTTCAAAATGAAGAAGAAATTAAATTATTATTACTATTAGTTTGTAATTTGCAAATTCTTCTCTCGTTTCCGAGGTCTTAAAAACATATTCGCGGGCTTTTGGCCTAACGAAAACAGCATGGCGTATTTTATTATTCAGCTGACAAATACTTGTGTACTATAATAATACAGATGTTTCATAGTGATGGATGACATAGATCGTAAGTTTACACGTGGTACTTTACTTTTCTTTAAAGTAGCCAATACTTCGTTTCAGAACGAATACTTCGTTCTGAAAGCTGGATACATAACATTTACATGTACCAAGTATTATTTTTATACAATTCTCTATTTACAATAAGTAGTAATCTAACACATACATGCCACCATGTGGCCTGGACGGTACAAAACGATAGTGCTACTTAAAAACTAAGAGAAGGTGTTGTTGTTGAAACAGCATGTTGTTTAATAAATATGGAAGTCCAGCAGTATCCACAAACTCTTACAACTCGTACAGGACACGATCGATGTATATTTCACACACACGCGCACAGTCGGCGGTCAGCACAGAAATGAACAAAAATTGAGACATTGACAACGTCAGTCAACGTCTGATAGTTCCCCGCTACTAATACATGCCCCTTGCATTGTTGCAATAACAAAGTTAATTTTGTACGTTGTCAAAATGAAAGCGAAGGACGCAAAGTTATATTGTTAAATTTTTCCTTTGTTATTAGATTGATTTTACACTTTGCTAAATCTGCAAAATGCTACTGTTAGTTTGCAATAGCAAAGGGAAAGTTGTCTGTAATGCAATAAAGGTCCAACAATAAAAACGATGTGACTGTAACAAAACTCGCTTATTAAGAAAGAAAAAGATTTTTGTAACTGCAACTAGATAAAATTTACAAAGCTATTGTGATTTTGTTAGGTGTTATTTTTCTCAGTGTATACTTAGCTTATTGGTCGTTTCAGAAATCGGCTGGTATTTAATATCCAGGTTGATTAGTTAGAGCAGAAATATCAGAATCCATTAACAACAAAACAATCACAGAAAAACACAATAAACAAACACTATCCAGAATAAACAAAGCGCATAAACGACTGACAAGAAAAAAAACTTGCTTGAAGCAATCGCTATAAGGATGTTTGACTTCAGTGTTGCTAGGCACTTTAACTTCTTAAATATCGAATGATGCACAATATGCATCAATTTCACGCATCGGCACGCGCTGTGACACTGGAGGGAAAGACTTATGTCGATTAATAAAAGCATCGATTCCAAAAAATGTTGGTTATAACGATTGGCAAAAGCCAGATGCCGTAGCCGCATGCCACAATCGTAGCGTTGATGTTGGAGGAAAAAAGTCTCAAAAAGTATTTTTTTCGATGTATGGCAATAATTTGTACTGTCCAGCAGCCCAATTACGATGGTCTTTGAGCAGGACTGCTGCCGCTGAACTCCCGTCAAAGTCATCATGCAGCAATCATGGTGGATCAAATTTGATGCTCACGAGCGATCATCCTGCGATTGACGCTCAGTCGACGTGAACCTAACCGAAAGTGGAGTTTTTGTATGAAAATATAGAAAATAGCAATTACGGTCGCTGTTTTGACAATTGGGTGAGCGTTTAAAATCTGTCAAAACGACGCTTTCCAAAAAATTATCGGAAGGCGCTATTACAGAGCGTTTTCGACTTGTATAAGAAATGTATCCCAAATTATCAAGGTGTAGATTATAGGTAAAAAAAAAGATAAAATAGATAAATAAAATATATCTTATAAAGATAAAAAATAAAGATATCTCAATTTCATAGTCTTCCATATTCTATATTTCAGTTTACGTAATTTAATTTTTAGTAGGTATAGTTTTAGTGAGTATTTTGGTACGTAAGAGAAAACGAATAACCTTCCTTGGAAACCAACCAAGGTATATACGAATACGCGAAAACCGGAACAAAATCAGATGAGTATTTTCTGATATATTTTTGCACAAACAGATGGACCCATTTCACGCATTCATTCTGTCTTTTCCAACATTGTAAGAAGGGTTCATACCTACTCAACTAGTTAGAGAGCATGGGACTCGTAAGTACATACAAAAGACATACACGAAAAACAAACTTGGCACGTGCCTAAAAGAAGAAAAATTGAAATATCACCAAAAAAAGCTTAACAGCATAATATTTCAATATACCTACTGGTGTATAGTGTAAAAACAAGGAAATATGTGTTATGACATGACCCAAGACCAATAGAATATCGAAACAGTCCATCATTCAATGACAATGTACTTACGAACTGTAGTGGTAAACTCTTATTCTTCTTAGTCGCTACACTCTTGGTAGAGTGGTCATGGTTGTCACGTCGGGGGTTGTGGCTTGCTTTACAATCCTATGCCACTCTTCTCTAATAGCTGCCCTTCTGGTGCATTCGTGTAGAGGGCCATCCAGTGCTGCCTTAACTTGGTCGGTCCATTGCATCGGCGATCTCCCTCGTGCCCGCGTGCCCTCGACCTTGCCCTGTACTACAAGGCGCTCGATGGACAGTTTTCCACGCCGTGACACGTGCCCAAAGAACGTGAGGATGCGAGATTGTATTGTGCCTCATAGACGCTGCTTGATACAGAGTTCTTGCAGTATGGACTGGTTGGTACGGAACTCTATCCACGATACCCCGAGCATTCTTCTCCATCACCACATTTCGAGAGCATCTACCCGCATTTTCTCGCTTTCTCGAAGGGTTCACGTCTCTGCAGCATATAGGAATATAGGAAAGACCAGCGCATGGACAAGCCGGATCTTAGTGACTTTCGCTACGTTGCGGTTCTTCCATATCTTCTTTAACCTGTCCATAGCAGATCTGGAAATCGCCATACGCCGCTTGATCTCGTCAGTGCATCTGCTGCCACTGGTGATCAACGCACCAAGGTAGACATAAGATTGGACACATTTCGCTATTTGTGTAACTTCGGGCTCAGGTAAATTTCAATAGCACAAATAACCGAACATTAGCTCATTTCCAGTTGTATCTCTTCCGGGTCTCTTAAATGACCATGATAGGCCATTAGCACATCAATTTATCTGGAAGCGCATTCAAATAAATATTTTATTTACTCTACATTTTTTACTCATAACATTAACTTGTTGCTGTTGCTGATTGTTCTTTGACTTTTTGTTTTATTTTTCAGGGTACATAAAATATTGTCATAGCGATAGAGAAGAAAACAAGAGCTCAGAGTAATAGCCCCATGTGGTTTAATGAAAGATCCCTGCGCATTACAGCTTCCAATGTGTTCATATGACGGAGAGGAAAAACAAAAATTTGTTTGCGGAATCTATCATAACCCAAAAAAAATATGTATTTACCTACTGAACGGAGAAAACAGTTCGTTTGGGAGCTACGATTCTCGCCTCCTCCCCCCCCCCCTCGCCCCTTCCCCCATTATAGCTAAGAACTATCTCGATCACATCAGCTTTCAAACAGAATAAAACCGCATCAAAATTGGTCCATTCGTTTGGGAGCTATGATGCCACAGACAGATGCACACAGTGACACAGTGATAAATACACACCCTAAACTTATAACACCCCTCTCTATATAAGGAACTAAGGAACTACATAGAAGTAAAGCCTATAAAAATGTTATCCAAATCCTTACTTTGGAAACCCACCTTCACCCCCATATGTGGTTTGGTATGTACATGATATAATATACTATATAGACGGATCATAGATAATAATAATATAGCACAAATAAAGCTATGGAACATTTATACATTAATTAGTTTTATTCATCACTTGTACTGTTATTTATTCTGTGTCATCACTATGATACTGCTGGTACTGTGCCACAGAATATATACACTGAGGCACTGTGCTGATTTATGTCTCGCAACTTGTCTAAATATTTTTTTTTGTGTTATCCAATTGGGTCGGTAAACATATCTCAAAACGAATTTTTCAATACGTTGCAAGGTTTGTATAGAAACATGTTGATAACGAAACTTGTTGTGAAACGTGTTTAAGTATGACCATGTCAAACAAGTTTCGTTTAAACAAGTTGTATAACAATGCAAACACAGTTCGATACATTGACGGAAAACAGAGTTTGCAACATGTTTTTTTGTAAATGTTTCGTCAGTGCAAACACAGTAATAATATGAGAATTTACGAAAACAATCGCTTCGAACCTAGAAATTGATACAAAACAGTATCGTTACGTACGATACTGTATACTCGTAGTATCTCTGAGTAGTCTGTGATATAAAACCAGTTTTGATTTGTTTGTCATTCGCCTCGATTTTGTGAACTACCTACTCAAATATTACCAGTTGAAAAAATAATGGTTTCGATAAAATAAATTGGCGATCAATCATAACAATTCAGCAAGAATCACTTTTTGTATTGCATTTATTAAGTTACTTTTAATTATGGTGTGATAATACACTTGTATACTGAATTTTTAAGCATGATTTATGAATAACTGATGTAAAAATTGATGAATAGGAGAATATATTTTTACGCTAGCAACACATAAATAAGCAGTGTTCCTCGTGTTTATGTTGAGGTCGACGCGGAGCTCAACTCTACGAAAATGACCATCGTGATATAATGTGCGAGCGTGTGTGGTGGAGCGGTTCAGTAGGGACGGTATAATTAGCGTCCCTGCTGAACCGATCCACCAAAAAAAAAAATAGTTTAAAAAAACTAAAAAACACGCTTTATATAGAAAACCAAACTAAAAAATAGAAAATAAATTTTAATAGTGTAAATAAGAAAAAAAAAAATATTTCAAAAAAATCGTGGGGTGCATGGGTCAATAGTTATAAATATTTCATTGACAGATATGAGAAGCACCCCACGCTTTTTTTATATAAAACATTATTTTCTTATTTACACTATTAAAATTTATTTTCTATTTTTTAGTTTGGTTTTCTATAGAAAGCGTGTTTTTTAGTTTTTTAAACTGTTATTTATTTCCTAGTTTTTTCTTTTTTTTTATTTTTTTTTCGAATTATTGCATTGTCATCGGTCTTTGACAGGTGTGCAAAATTTGAATGAAATTTGACCGTTTAAAATGGGTCAAAATAGCGTCCAAAGGAGTCGGTTACAAACATACAAACATACAAGTGAAGCTAATATAAAGCGTATAAAAAGCTGAGATTTTGGATAAAATAGGCTATTGATCAAGACTTTGCTTATTGGTAGGCACATTTTGAGCAATTTTCTTTGTGTACACATTCTATTATGATAGCCGGAAGATATCTATTTGAAATTTCACCATGACGTGACTGCAGCAGCTCTCTGGATTGCCTTCTGACTTGGGACTCCTCTACGGTTAACAGCAGATACACCTATTTTCGAATTTACATATTTGAGAATTATACCTATTTTCTATTGTGCTCATTTCTTTCATTATTGAAATTACTATAAGTTTATCCCAGGCATTCTCTATATCGTTGCAATCCTGCACTGCAACGACTAAAAAGCAGGAATATTTTTCACTTCGGCGTAACCTCCGTTACCAATGTTTAAATAAAAAAAACTTGAATAAACAATTATTATTCATTAAAATAATGATATATTAATATAATGCTTATCATTTATCTTACTATTTAAGCAAAATTCAACCTGTGGCACGAAAATTACTACCTTAATACCTTCGTTGAGGTTGGCAGATACAGAAATAGCTTGTGCAAGTTGTTACGCTGCCGCTGGCCGCTGGCCGTTGTCAAGCATGAAAACCTGTACAATTGCGGTCCCTAAGCTTTTTTTCCAAATTCCCCATCATTCCCACACCTCTCTAAAGTTGTGAAAGACTATAGAAGTTATTACAGCCCCGTCTCGACCTCTGGGGGAGAGTTATATATTCAAAAGGGTGTTTTAGCGAGCCATTTGTTCCAGCTTACGCAACGGTTTTTTTCCTTTACCCCTCGTTTGGATAGGGCTATCGAAGTACTATTTATTCAGTACTAGCTATACCCGCGGCTTCGCATGCGTGGTAATTTCTCTAGGTTAAAAGTACTCATATGTACCATTCAAAGACCTAAAATACCAGTATCAAAACATTTGATCAAAATTCCTTCAGCCGTCAATAAGTTTTTATCGTTTGTTTGGCTTTTACTCACCGGATTCAGATACCAAGTATACCAGTTTTTAAGTCAAACCCTAAGCTATGCAACAGTGAAACTGCATTGCAATCGGTGCTGTAGTATTTAAGTGATAAGCGAACAAACATACAGACAAACATATAAACAGACAAACAGACAAACGAACAGACAAACAGACAGACACGAATTAAAAAATTATTAAATTCGTAGCGTTCGTTATAAAAATAGTAGCTTATGTTAAGTCCTCTAGACCATTTTTTTTTAATTATCCTCTTTATATAGACTTTTTCGTTCAAATTGCTCTATTATCCATACCAATATATAAAAGTTAAACGTTGTCTGTTTGTTTGTTCGGGGAGCTTTCACGCGATAGCGACTGGACGGATTTTGATGAAATGTTGAACCCTGGATTTAAAACATAGGATGCTTTTTATCCCGGAAAATTGTAAGTTTCCACGGGAAAACTGGAAAATGTTGATTACTCACTGTAAGGAATGGTTGCCAGGGAAACGAAATAACAAGTTTGTCAAAAAACATTAAGAGCATTGTTGCTACACCTACTTTTGCATTAGTTTTATCTTAGAAGAAAATAGGACGCTTTTTTCGCGATTAAGAGTAGTCCGCGTATAAGAAGTCGCGGCGAGAACGCTAGTAAGTATATATAGATAGACAGATGGGGGAAAATTGAGTTAGAACCTTCATGCACCGTATAAAGTTAGAAAATACCAAGCATTTGGATTGCAAACTCCTGCATGACACTGGACATGACGGTTCTCAATATTCTTAAGCCTAATCTAAACGTTTGGTTTTATAGACTGTTTTATTTAGCTTCCCCTGTTTGTCCTGTTTGTAACGCTAACGGATGCACCACCAAATCTGGACGAGGAACCGATCAGGAACACGGATCCTCCATCTCAACCAGAATGAAGCATTGAACAACAGTCCCAGCCACCCATGTCTCTGATCGGCAGCTCAAAGGAATCATTTCCGGACGCGCCATTGCACTCCTTTCCCGAACCGTCAACTTCAAGGGGAGAAGAGATGAGTGGACATGATCCCTCCGGACGAGGAGACAGTGGGTGACTTTGGAACGGATGGTGGAGAGTCTAAGGAAGATAAGGGAAGCCTAGATGATGGTAACCCCGACCTCTTAGACTGAATTCATTCAAGCCAACCTCCAGCACAGGATTCCTACTACGGCTTACCAGCGCAGGGTGCGGAGGCAACCAACAAAGAGACTATCACCCTGATCCAGGAGCCGTGGATCAGGAGCAGGCATGTATGTGGTTTCAATAACCTGAATGGTAAGTTAATACTAAATAACACCTGTGAAAACCCATGCGCATGTATTTTCATACCAGAAGTGCCCCTCACCGAGTTCTATTCCAGGGACATGGTAACCGTTAGGTTACCCTCTGGTGTCGGAGGGGGAGAAGAGATGGTAATTGCTGCGTCAGTTTACATGCCTGCCGACAAGGACAACCTACCTAAGTAAGTCGCTGACCTCGTAAGGTACTGTGAGCTTAACAATTTTAAATTAACCATAGCAACAGACAGTAATGTACATCATCCGTTATGGGGATGCCGACAGCAAACTGTAAAGGTGAAGATTTGGTAAATTTTCTTTTCTTAACTACTTTCTCTATAGCGAACAGAGGTGTAGAGATAATCTTCGTCACCCACATGTGCCGCACCATTGTTGATATAACTTTATTCTCAGGCAATAACAATAATTTTAACACTATTAAGAATTTGAGAGTTTCGGAAGAGTCTTTGTGCTCGGACCATAGGTGGATCTGATTTGAAATGGAACTTAGCAGGGTACCTCCCGCACCAACTCGTTATCCCCGTAGAACGGACAAGGTGATCTTTTATAATACTTTAAAACACGGGTCGTCTACGGACTTCTTTGTCTACGGGATCACGGCTAACAAGCACTACTGATATTGAGCAGGCGGTAGCACAATTAACAAACAGTCTCACCAAAAGCTATGAAGAAGCCTGCCCCACCATACGTAAGTAAAGCTGGCAGTCATGGTTGTGGTAAAGATTTGGAGAAAATGAAAGCGAAGGTTCGTAAATTATTTAATAGAGACAAAAATACATACCATAATGTAGACTGGGAGCAATATAGATAGGCGCGGGTGGCGTACAAAAAACTGCTTCGCTCTAAAGGTCGTAATAAGTGATGAAAAAATATAGTACAAACATAGAAACGAATATGCCGGCAAATAGGGCCAAGAAAATTCTAGCAGCTGATCCTAACCCTCTATAGCATTGTGTAGACTGTAGGTAACATACCGTACAAACGCCTCGAAATTTAAAATAATTGATTTCATTCCGTAATCACGCACTGTAACTCGTAGTCTACACTCCGAACTAACGAACTAGTCCCAAAAAATACGACTAGATGGCGCTTCATGTAACAAATTGAGATTTGTGTTTTGACAGTCGGTATTTACGAAACGAGGCGGTTAACTGTGATTTAAAAAAATATTTAAAAATTGTTCAGCTTGTGTCCTGTGTATGATATTGATAAAATGGAGAGGTAAGTGTTTGAACTTTATTGTGTAACGTTATTTTTGAATACTTTTCACATTTTATTTGGTTTTTGTTAGTAAATAGTGATTGTTGCCCGTAGGCTACATCAGACGAAAAGTGTAAGATTTTGTTTGGTACCTATTATGCTGATTATTGTTTTTTTTTATGTTCCAGGATGTCTCGTAAGCGGCCCCTTGGTGAAATAGACATTAGTTTTGCGCTAAATGATAATACAGATAGTGAAGATGGCCTAGATTTGGATGACGACAGCCTAGCCGATCCAGATTTTGTTCCTGAATTGGACACCTTCGAAGATGAGGCTCCAGAGGTAGATATTGATGTGGATTCCATAATAGAAACTCTAGAAAACATTGACGAAAGTCTTTCCCCTACCACGGAAACTGCACCGTCACACGAGAGCACTGCTGGACCTTCCCAAGCTAATATCCCAAGAACAGGTGCTAAACCGAAGCCAGCTAAACTAAATTTACGCTGGAAGAAAAAAAATCTAGAGTTGAATGCAGAACAGCTCATGTTTATGGGAAACAATACCCTGGGTCCTGATCTTCTTGAGCTAGATACTCCCATACAGTTTTTTCTCTACCTATTTCCAAATGATCTAATCAAGAAAATTTCTGAAGAGACCAATTTCTATCAAGTGCAGAAAGATCCTAATAGCGGTTTTCGGATGTCTGAAGAGGATGTCAGGCAATTTATAGGTGTGGCATATCTAATGTCTCTCGTCCAATTACCTAGAGTTACCAACCACTGGAGTCCCATACTTGGAACACCTCTAATACAGGAAACCATGAAATTGAACAAATTTGAAAAAATTCGTCAAACTTTGCATTTCAACGACAATAGCAAAGATCTTCCTAGGAGCAATCCTGATCATGATCGAATTCACAAAATACGTCCAGTGGTAGACTCCTTGAATGAGGCATATAGTAAAGTCCCAATGGAAGAGCACCTTTGTGTGGACGAGCAAATGTGCTCCACTAAAGCACGGAATACGTTGAAGAGATATAATCCTAATAAACCACACAAGTGGGGTTATAAAGTCTTCGTAATGAGTGGCGTTTCTGGCTTTGCCTATAAAACAGAAATCGAAACTGGCAAAGAAAATGTGGTCCTACACGGAGAGCCAGATTTAGGCGCCTCATCTAACGTCGTCATGAGGTTAGCGCGTATGATTCCAAGGCACCAGAACTTCAAACTCTATTTTGACAACTATTTTACTTCTCTTCGTCTGATGCAATATCTGGCCAAAGAAGGCATTCTTAGTCTCGGTACTGTGAGAAGAAATAGAATACCAGATTGTAAGCTGTCATCAGAAAAGATAATTATGAAAAAAGAAAGGGGCTATTCAGAAGAATACGTAGCCGACGTCAACGGGATCGATGTTTCAACTGTCGCATGGAAGGATAACAAAATCGTCAATCTGGCTTCCACCTTTGCTGGGCAAAAACCTGAAACTGATGTTCGAAGATGGGACAAACAGAACTCAAGGTATGTGAACATAAAGCGACCCAATGTTGTTGGAGAGTACAATCGCCATATGGGTGGCGTTGATCTTCTTGACAGCATCATGGGTATATACAAAATACGTTTGCGAAGCAAACGATGGCCCATGCGACTATTTTATCATTATTTGGATCTCACGATATCCAATGCATGGATACTTTATAAAAGAGTTGCTAAATACAAAAACCTTCAATCTGGCCGCTTATCTTCAGCAGATTTTCGTCTGGAGGTTGCTGTGACCCTTTGCAAAATGGGTATAAAGCCTAGTTTATCTAGTCGGCGGTCGCTTGAGAGCGAGATTCAAGCGAAAAAACATAAAGGACCTGCTCAGCATGTGCCTCCGAAAGCGGTCCGGCAAGACCAGATTGGGCACTGGCCGCAATGGTCTGATAAGAAAATCAGATGCAAGTTTCCGAAGTGTGTTGGCTTTACCCATAATGTATGTGACAAATGCGGGGTAGCCTTGTGCTACACGAAAACCAAGAATTGCTTCAAAAACTTCCATCTTTCGTAACATGTCATTGTGCTACCGTACTCTAAAGATTTTGACCACTTACCTCAGTGTTGCCTAAAAGCAACACTCCCTATTTTTGTAATTTTTTCTTCCAAATAATTAAAAAAAATTAAAACCCAGAAATACGTGTATTTTATTTTTTTGTAATCATCTCCAATCCAAAAAATCAAATAAATCCCAGTTTATGAGTGATAGAGGGCTAAGCACGATATTGGTTCTTGAAAAAAAAGACAACACTTATACTAAAACAGAAACAGAAACAAATAGCCTACTTTTACAGTCACATTTCCCAGGATACCAAATCACTGACACCATTACATGGATTGACATTCAGGGGCTATACCTGCTGACGCAGATTGAGATGTTGCGAAGTCATTAGTAAGTTGGAAAAGAATTAGTTGGGCTCTAAATACATTCTTACCTTACAAAAAAAACTGGTATGAACGCTATCTTTCCAGGACTCTTCCATTGGGAAGAAGGACATATAAACGGTACCCTGGAAATAATCTTCAGGGCGTGTTTATCCTATCGGTACATTCTTTTAGGCTGGAGAGAGGTGAGAGTATTGTTTATTTCCAGACCTGGAAAGAGTGACTATAAAGACCCCAAATCTTATAGACCGATAAGTCTTACATCAGTCCTCCTTAAAACCTTGGAAATACTTTGTACTCAGTACTTTAGAGATAGCATTCTTATTTTATCACCATTACACCCACAACAACACGTTCTGGTAAATCAACAGAATCAGCCTTTCACAAAGTAATAAGCACAATAGAATAAGATTCAAAAAACAAAACGTTGTGCCTGGGCGCTTTCATTGATACTCGTATTGAAGGTGCTTTTGACAGAACTAACTTTAGAAGCATAAACGCAGCGCTAAGGAAGCATGGTGTTGAGTTGACATTGGTTGATTGGGTCATAAACATGTTAAAGCTTAGGGTGGTAAGAGTCGACCTAGGTGGAACCACTACAGGAGTGGGGTGGTGTCAAGGGGGAGTACTGTCACCCCTACTAAGGAACATGGTGGTAAATGACCTAATTACAAAGTTATCTACCTAAATCGTCCGCATAGCCAACCGTGAAGAAGCGTCTGTTGTTAGACGCTTCTTCAAGGTTGGCTATGCGGACGATCTGACTATCCTTGTATCAGGACACTTTGCTAGCGTATCATGTGACATCATGAATAACGCCTTAAAGATCGCAGAAACCTGGTGCTTAGGTCCCATTTTCAATAGGCAACATTTGTCCTGTGACCTTATCACCCGACACGAATTCTACGTGTCGCCCGACATTGCAAGCGACATCTACGGGTCACAGAACATGTCGCGTATCGACGCTCAGCGTGCGTCGCCCTTGCGTGCTTCGACAGTCGCCCGACGTCATTTGGATGCGTGTCGCTCTGTATTCCGCAACTATCTGCGACTATGGCAGTAGTGTGGGTCAACGGAACTGTATCGGGTGACATCTCGACCACAACTTGGGTATATGGATGAGCGAAATGTCGGTTGACATTGTCGCCGGACAGTTGCACGTAAATGTCCCGCGACTGCTCGCGAGATGTCTCTCGACTAACTATGGCTTAACTGTGAATCCAACAAAAACACAACTTGTTATGTTAACTAACTAAATAAACTTAGGACGATACACACTACCCCAATTTTTCGAAACACAGTTAAATTTAAATGATGAGGTAAAGCACCTGGGTATCATCTTAGATAGCAAATTGACATGGCCTGACACCCGAAAAACAAAATTATGAAAGCAACCATTTCTTTCTGGCAGTGTCGGAAAATTATAGGTAAAACATGGGATCTAAGTCCAAAAATAGCACTTTGCTTATACAATACTGTGATTAGGCCTTTTTTAACATATGTTCAGTTGTTTGGTGGCCAAGGACTAAATAGGTATCTACCATAAATAAACTACAATACTTCCAGAGGTTGGCCTGTGCAGCAGTAACTGGTTGCATGAGAACAGCACCCACTGTTGCACTAGAAGCACTGTTGGGTATGACACCATTGCAGTTGCATATCCAGAAGGAGGCTGCTGCATCTGCTTACAGAATCAAAACACTCAATCTCTGGGACCAAAATAGTCAAACATTCCACACTTACATCATAAGGAATTATGCGGAGGGTAACCCGGATATACTCTCTATTTATGATTGGGTACCAAAACAACATCTTTTTAATAAATACTATAAGATACAACTACGAGTACATGAGGAACCAAGTGATGGGTTGAATACTCACGAAGTTAGAATCTACACAGATGGTTCTAAAATGGAAGCTGGGATGGGAGTGGGTACGTTCTCGGACGGTTTGAACATGCATATAGCAGCAGCACTGGGTACTCACAACTCTATTTTCCAATCGGAATGTGTGGGTATTATCCAGGCAGGAACAGCGATACTGCGCAGGAAGGTAACTGACTCTAAAAACAATACTCTCCGGCAGGCTAAAATCAGAAGGTATGAACATTCCTCGCGGCTAACTATTAAGTGTCATTATCTTCTGGAAGAGGTCAGTAGACTTAATAACCTTACTCTCCAAAGGATAAAGGGATACAGCAGATTCAGAGGGAACGATGCAGCAGATGAACTAGCAAGGAGAGGTTTGGGCATTCGCCTTGTAGGGCCAGAGCCATTGATTCCTTTCAGTCAAATTTGGATTCCTCGGTTGACCTCTTTGTCAAAGTTGGATCTACCAAGTTGGATCGTCTGACCTAAGTAGACATAGTGATCAACAGCTTCGATTATATCGTTCCTAAGATAATCCGACATGGGCATTTGACATGCTGTTCGTCTTACCCATGTTCATTTTAAGACCCACCTGTTGGGAAAAAATATTGAGGTCACTGAGCATTGTGCTTAGGTCTTCCAGGGTTTCAGCCATGATGACTATATCATCAGCAAATCGAAGGTGAGTGATGTATTCGCCATTGATGTTAACACCAAATCCGTTCCAGGTCAGAAGCTTGAATATATCTTCCAGTGCAGAGTTGAACAGTTTCGGAGAAATAACGTCTCCCTGTCTCACCCCTTTTTGCAACTGGATAGAATTCGTGCTCTGATCCTGAAGACGAACTTCAACACTTTGATGTACCGGTAATCAATCTGGCACCGCTGTAATTACTATAGCACTGCCCAGATCTCGACTGAATCGAAGGTTCTCTCAAAGTCCACAAAAGCTAGACATAGTGGCCGGTTATCTGTATTATTCAACCGGAGCATATGGATGTGGTCTACGGTGCCAGTTTCTTTTGTTTGGGTCAAATCTAGTAATTGATTTAGTAAATTTGGCTTTTATATATATATATGTATATAAAAGCCTCAATTGAGCGGATATGGGCTCTTTGGATATGGGTATCAAATGAAAGGGCTTAACTAGTAGAACACAGTACACTTAAGAAATAACTAAATTAAAAACTTTAAACTTGGAAAATAAATTCAGCTTTTTTTAAATAAATACTGTTTTATGTGTACTACAAGTTAAGAAACAATATATAATCGTAGGGCGAGTCGAAAATCTATTACTCAGGTTACGCTACGCCCCAAGTTTTTTTGTTGCTTTTAATAAAAACCTTTATAAAACAGTTTAAATAAAAAAACAATACATACTTTTTATTGCTAATACCCCTCCAATAAATAAGAATCACATTTTCCACCCCACACAAAATACTGTTCTACCCGCTCGACAACCCTCGTCTCCGCTGGATCGTTATCTACTCTGCGGCCACCAAATTATCATCGGATTGTCATTTGTCAGCAATGCTTTTTAGATGATAAGATTAACAGCGCTTACTGAGATAAGAATTACAGAACTCTTGTTTGTTTTTAAAGCGGTGGTTGAAGATGATGATGTATGTCATTGAGTTTTAGACATTTTTGTGATACTTTTCCATAATCTCTGGGAGTTCACGCGTGTACATACTCGTACGTCATAACGGAAAGAACAAGGGCGAAATTTTATGTCATAAATCTTGCAGCGTTTTGAAATATCATTTTTACAGAACTTAAGTAATTATTTTTCTTCGTTTTTTCAACATAGTACTTATGTAAGCTAGTAAAAGCCAGGTTAAAAAATCAATTAAAAGAAACATTAAATTGAAAATTCATTTCCTTCCTACAATGTTTTATCGGTCTTGTTGCCTGCACAACGGGTAAAAAAGCTAATACAATGACGTTTCCGGGTCGGACGTCAAAATAGTCAAAACAGTATACATCCCACCCGGTTTTTTAAACCAAAGAAGGTTCGTTGTAGTCGGGTAAAAAAATTGCCTATGACACTCCATACCGAAAGACAAATCAGTTGATACCTCTTGCGAACACTTTGGATCCCTGGTTCCGCTCTGTTGCGTTCTTAACACAAGTAGTATTATAAGAACGCAAATCGTGTAGCATTGATTTTGAGATCTGTTTATTAAGCAAGCTGTAACTCGACATACCCACTGAAGACTTGTCATGTAACGCAGGGTTAAAAGGAGGTATCTATGTGTTACGCCGTTGGGTGACGTAACGATTAGGTAGATAGGAGGTTTTACCTCTTTGCGTTATATTATGACGTAACGCTTGGAGGCAAAATCAAAGCTTATCTAGAGTGAGATAAGTCTTACTTCTTTGCTCTACGCTATGACGTAATGCTCAGAGGAGAGATCTATAACCATATAAGAACGTTATATCTCTCAAGGAAGAACTGGCTGGTGGAGGTAAGACAAGATAATGAATTACCTTACTTTCAGTTAAACCTTAGTAAAAAAAATATGCTACTCCTTAACTTCTATTAATCACGGACCACTGCTAGTTTGTAATATTAAGAAAGGAGTAAGAAAGATTAGACATTATTTTAAGGGAAAAAGACACAAATTGTGTTGTGTACTATATAATGTATTATTTTTGTATGTAATAAAAACCACATGCTTAGAAAAAACATATTATTATTATAAACCCCATATAAATTAAAATAGTCCTAATACGTGTTTTTTTCTCAAAATATCGATATCGATAAAAATGTGCTATGTTTGCAGACATACTTTTCTGTTTGTCATGTTGGCTAACATGCTCGATATAGAGTATTATTACCTATGGTCATTAGTTTTGTTATGTTGCACTTATTCTCAGCGCACGTTTTAAAAATTGACAACATCAGTTCCAATATACGTCAGTCCCGTCTCTTCTTACGTAGTATTTATATACTCTTTGGTCAGTGTAGATCCAGACTTCTAATAATGAAGATATATAAATATAATGTATAAAAGAAATTCCATTTAAGATCTTCCCTACTCCGAAGATCTTCGGGGTACGGTGATGTCACCTCTCTGGCAAAGCCGTTGTAGCTGGTGGAGTGTGGTTGAGCCGCAGTCTGGTAACTCTTCCAAAATCTATGCGTATAGAGAGAATTGTTCATTAACTTTCAAAAAAATGTTCCTGTAATAAACGCACTCTTTAAAATTTTGTCTCCGTTTATTTAATTAAAACACTTTATACATTAATTTTAGAAAAGGTCAAAAGATCTTAAATGGAATTTCTTTTATATATTATATTTATATATCTTCATTATTAGAAGTCTGGATCTATACTGACCAAAGAGTATATAAATACTACGTAAGAAGAGACGGGACTGACGTATATTGGAACTGATGTTGTCAATTTTTAAAACGTGCGCTGAGAATAAGTGCAACATAACAAAACTAATGACCATAGGTAATAATACTCTATATCGAGCATGTTAGCCAACATGACAAACAGAAAAGTATGTCTGCAAACATAGCACATTTTTATCGATATCGATATTTTGAGAAAAAAATACGTATTAGGACTATTTTAATTTATATGGGGTTTATAATAATAATATGTTTTTTCTAAGCATGTGGTTTTTATTACATACAAAAATAATACATTATACAGTACACAACACAATTTGTGTCTTTTTCCCTTAAAATAATGTCTAATCTTTCTTACTCCTTTCTTAATATTACAAACTAGCAGTGGTCCGTGATTAATAGAAGTTAAGGAGTAGCATTTTTTTTTACTAAGTTTTAACTGAAAGTAAGGTAATTCATTATCTTGTCTTACCTCCACCAGCCAGTTCTTCCTTGAGGGATATAACGTTCTTCTATGGTTATAGATCTCTCCTCTGAGCATTACGTCATAGCGTAGAGCAAAGAAGTAAGACTTATCTCACTCTAGATAAGCTTTGATTTTGCCTCCAAGCGTTACGTCATAATATAACGCAAAGAGGTAAAACCTCCTATCTACCTAATCGTTACGTCACCCAACGGCGTAACACGTAGATACCTCCTTTTAACCCTGCGTTACATGACAAGTCTTCAGTGGGTATGTCGAGTTACAGCTTGCTTAATAAACAGATCTCAAAATCAATGCTACACGATTTGCGTTCTTATAATACTACTTGTGTTTAGAACGCAACAGAGCGGAACCAGGGATTCAAAGTGTTCGCAAGAGGTATCAACTGATTTGTCTTTCGGTATAGAGTGTCATAGGTAATTTTTTTACCTGACTACAACGAACCTCCTTTGGTTTAAAAAACCGGGTGGGATGTATACTGTTTTGACTATTTTGACGTCCGAACCGGAAACGTCATTGTATTAGCTTTTTTATCCGTTGTGCAGGCAACAAGGCCGGTAAACCATTGTAGGAAGGAAATGAATTTTCAATTTAATGTTTCTTTTAATTGATTTGTTAACCTGGCTTTTACTAGCTTACATAAGTACTATGTTGAAAAAACGAAGAAAAATTATTACTTAAGTTCTGTAGAAATGATATTTCAAAACGCTGCAAGATTTATGACATAAAATTTCGCCCTTGTTCTTTCCGTTATGACGTACGAGTATGTACACGCGTGAACTCACAGAGATTACGGAAAAGTATCACAAAAATGTCTAAAACTCAATGACATACATCATCATCTTCAACCACCGCTTTAAAAACAAACAAGTGTTCTGTAATTCTTATCTCAGTAAGCGCTGTTAATCTTATCATCTAAAAAGCATTGCTGACAAATGACAATCCGATGATAATTTGGTGGCCGCAGAGCAGATAACGATCCAGCGGAGACGAGTATCACTTTTTGATGACATCCTAACCTAACCCATATTTTTACAGTTTTGTTTTTACCCTCTCAAGGGAGGCACATACAGTGAGTGCGTGGCGAGGGGGAGGAGGATGAATCCATAACTAAGTCATGAGGGAAATGTTAAATTGACTGCAAACGTGAAGTTGTGTAGTTTTATGGGCTGAAAGACACATTACAGTGGATTGATCGTGCGTAGTGTGATGTCTAACATGCAAATGAATGTACAATACTATAAGTGCTGGAGCTCTTGGGCATTAAAGTAATCGCTGCTTACGTAGGTTTTATCTGGTTGTTACTAAACTTGTAATGGCGCGTGCTATAGGGCTACTGAGTTAGTACTTATTGTTCCCTGGCAAAGTTCTAACCGGAATTCTCGTTTTCAGGCCTGATGCTAACCATAAGGCAATTCTCGTCAATTATTTGTGTAGATATCATAAAGTTCAGTTGAATGGTAAGTTGAATTTGGTGTCCCAACCTCTGGTGAGAGTTTGTCAGGCCGCCCAAGGGCCTCTGAAGTGACTTGACGACTGATTGTTAGGAACATACAATTATTAAAAGTAATTGGTGTGGATCAAAACGCACATACTACTTCTCTGCCACTATATCGCTCTCATCTGTATTCAGAAGGGAGGTCTGTTGTACAAGCTAAATTCAAAGGAGCTCGGTACTGAGATATTTTAAATAAAAGGCAAGTAGAGTTTGTTGTACCGTCACTTTACTTGTTAGTTAGTTTAGTTTTCTCTTCCATTTATGTGACATATTTAGAAGCAATTCCCAAAAACACTTGGGACGTAATGTGAAACGAAAAAAGTTATAAATAATGGCATTGTGTTGGTTCCAATATTATTATTTCTCATACATACATACATGAAATATCGTACATATTTCATCATCAGCCGATACTTGTCCACTACTGGACGTACTCGTAGGTTTTTACTGCACGCCACCGAGCTTAGTCTTCAGCTCTCTGTAACCTGTTTCTGCCAGCCGGCTGGCCTCTGCCTTGGCCTCTGCGCGTTCTACGCTATGTTTGAAATATATAAATAAATATAAATATATTCGGGACAATTCTACACCAATTACCTAGCCCCAAACAAGGATACCCATATACATACTTACTCCTTACCCATATACATTATTATTCTACATAGATAAGAATATTCTATTTGTCTGAGCATGGTCTATATATTTTTAACTAGCTGTGCCCGCAGCTTCGCACACGTGGTCATTTCTCCAGGATAAAAGTACTCTATGTGCTATTCCAAGACCTATAATACCAATAATTACCAACATTTGATCATAATTTCTTCAGCCATCAGTAATTGACCGAGTAAGCGCGAAGCGCGCGAGCGAGGTGTCTCTGTTTCAGCTTCGGCAAAAATTCATACGTATGTCTGGATGTCTGTCCAAATTTCCAGATGTTCTCCTCTACATGTCGTATTTCTCAACCGATCTAGACGAAACTTGGTATACAGGTAAACTGAATTTTCAGAATTTTTAGTAGTCGGGGATTTTTGATTGGGTGGGTCCACCATATTAAATCCGATTTCAATGGTTCTTTTTTCATTTGAAAAGTAGTAACTAAAAGTAAGTTAGTCTCATACAATTTTGGTGAAGATCTGATCTGATCTTCGGCATGATGAGCTCCTCAAAATACAGTAAATTTCTCACTTTTAGGTTTCTACCAGTGGAATCAGCCCCTTATCTACTAGGTAGGGATTGATTGAAAACTAGCTGTGTTATAACCTTAACAGATAGTAATAACCTTAGTGAAAAAAGTTTGTACGCGCGAGGTCTACAGCTCACAGAACAACTATTATTTTTATTGATTGCTCGGCTTCTACGCATCTGATTGAGATACTCATTACAATAGTGTTTTAGTTAAACCCTTAGCTATCTAACAGTGAAAGCGCATTGCAATCGGTCTTTTAGTTTTTACTTGATGCTTTTGCTGTCTTTATGTTTGTTAAAATACAACAGTCAGACTTGCCCCCTTACTCTCGAATACCATTCCGATTCAATCACGATCCCAACAGTGCTATTCAGCTAGAAAACCTAACCTGCACTGCATTGTACAGACTTTTACGTACTTTATTGCTTTATTATAAGTATAGATATTAGTATTATTATTCCATTATTTATTTCCATCCAAAGGTTGACTGGAAGAGATCGCTTTTAGCGATAAGTCCGCCCGTTGTACTTCAGTTATAAGATGTTTCTATTTGCTGTAATTTTTTTTTGAAAACTGGTGTACAATAAAGTATTATCTATCTATCTATCTATCTATCTATCTATAGATATTTATTACTTCAAAATTAATAGAACTTTGGATCTCGCAGGAACCTTTTATTTTTTCGGGATATAAAGTATTCTCAAATGCCAAGTTGTTTCAAAATCTGTCCAGTACTTTCAGAGTGATTCTTATAAATAACTTTTAAACAATATCCTGCGGAAACTCTTTAATTTTTCGGGATGAAAAGTATCCTATGTATGAACTCAAACCTCGTAGTATGAACTCAAATCATACTATTTTAATTTGAATTCATTCAGTAGTTTTAGCGTGATGCGCGGCCAAGGTACAGACAGACAGACAGACAGACAGACCAAAATTACAAAAACAGTTATGGCCTCAGTATCGAATATAATAAAAAAATATCTAAATATCTTCAATGTACAGAATTGGACCTGTTACACTTTTATTATAAGTATAGACAGATGACATAAATGCGACGAGAACGCGTTTGTAGGTAACATTTAAAATCAGTGACTTAAGATGGGTAGTCTTAAATGGTAGGCGGCCCGAGACGCGCGGAGCATTTATTTCTGCTCAGTAGTCCGAGATATTTTTTGAAATAATGAATAACACCCAACGATCATTCATATTTACTGAATATATTGTGTCTACTTTTGTAGGTGTAGTGACGTATCATCGTAGAATATGTCATTGCAAAATAATAATCCGGGTAATACTAAACTGCTGCTTCATCGTCCTTTGATAAAACTTACTATAGATTTGCTTTTTCTCAAAATTAATAGATCATAAATAACTCTTCAAATAAAGTCTAGAAAAACACTCTCTAGAATCTAGTCTAGATGATTAATTCCCATAATTCACTTACCATTATCCGAGTAAGCACAAGACATTATTTCCTGCAAACTTGGTCCATGCCAGTCCTCTTAACGTCCATTATTAATCCAGAAATTGTCAACTTATTATAAACTCGTCCAGGCGGAAGTTTGCAAACTGCGATAAATCTGTACTAGGGAGAGCTTATGGAAAAAATAATAAGCCAGCGTGCGAACCAGTGAGCGTGCGAACCAGTGAGCGAGCGAAGCGAGCGTGGATAGTAGAAAGCCACAATAGAGGGCCAATAAGGCGGGCGACCACCGGTGCCAGCACGCTTGGGGCCTGTGGGGCACCAAGCTCCACGCCCGGCCCCCGCTACTGGTGCCGCAGTGCGGCGCAAATGGACTCATCAGTTAAATGAGAGTGTTAGGCACGCATACTATCGGGCTACAAAGGGAGGAACCAGCCTTACTGCGTACCGTGACTGGATACTGTCTCTGTTTCGGGCCCTGGAACCGACTGTCTTCGTATCCGCCCAGCGACTTTCGAATCAAGTGCGGGCTGTCCATTGGTGGACCAGTCCGTGCTAGATCGGCTGCGCTTGGAGGCGTTGCCTATTCGCACGACTTCAGCCTCGACGCGGAACCTGCCCGACACGTTGTCGTTCCAGGGGCCATTTATGGTCCCAGCATCGACGACGACACGGGTAGATCCCGAGGTCGATGAGAATGATTGTGTGAATATGAGCGTAAGTACCCAAGCCATTGAGCAATTGAGGAGTGCTTTGGAAGACGCGATTTTACAGTATCGGTCCACACCCAACTCTAGGCCACGACTACCACGTATGCCCACCTATAGACGTAACCTAGCGTTAATGGGAGCCCTGGACGCTTTGCTAGTTCCGTACTTACGGACTAGCGAAGACTTAATTAATACCCAGTAGATCCTGTATTGCGGGGCTATTGCGTGGCTCGTGTCAAGTTTCCGGACGCTGACCGAGCACCGCGAACCGCCGGATTTGTCCCTGCAGGGCAAGTATGGATCGAGCGGCGTATCAATACGTATAGGACTCTCGTTGCAAAGCAGGTCTGCTTCAGCCGGGGCAACAATCGTCTCCGTGTCATGCGTTTCGTAAACCAAGCTTTTGTTGGGACTGGTATAAGGCTTCAGCATTATATGACTAGTGTCACAGAACGTATAGACTTCCTGAAGCAGAAAGTCTATGCATGGGCAAACCGTATTCGTCGCTGCAGAGAGCATGTGGATAGATATTACCAGAATCGCCTTTTCCAAAGTAATCAAATGAAGGTGTATCGAAACTAAGAGGGAACTTTTCAACGTGTAGATGATGGGTAGCTGCCGGATGCTACTGTATGATTAACTTCTGACGTGGTATTTGGTCGGTGCCCGTTGAACATACGTAGGGTGACTGGATGAGTGTTGTCGAACATGCATGTGAGTCAATCGAAACCATGGGGTATGTGTCTATCAGCCCCATAGACGTTAGTTGTGCAATTCGTACGGCTCCAAACTGGAAAAGTCCTGGACCGGATGGATTGCACAACTTCTGGATAAAGTGGATTCGATGCTCATATTCATGTTTGGCAATACAATTTCAGGAAGCCCTTGAGCTAGGTTTTTTTTTTCAAGTTTCAGGACAACTGGCTTCACCTCCTTGCTCCATAAGTCCAGTAGTACCACGGAAGCTAAAAATTATAGACCCATTACATGCTTGCCCACCATGTACAAGCTCCTTACATCCATTCTGAGAGCAAAATTGTATTTGCATATTGTTGCGAACAACATTTTGGCCCCCGCTCAGAATGGATGTCGGGTTGGGTCCCATGGTACTAAAGAGCTCCTTCTCATAAACACTACCATTTGCCAAAAAGTCCGACGGAACTGAGGGGTCCTTTCTACTGCCTGGATTGACTACAAGAAGGCCTATGATTCAGTGCCTCATTCATGGCTAGAGAAGATCTTAGAGTTGTATAAAATCGATGCAACTCTGAGATCTTTCTTAGTTGCATGTATGAGGCAGTGGACCATAGTTCTTCGTCAACCAGGTGATGGAGAACAGCCTTTCTGGTTTGCAAGACTTTATCAGGATAGAGCGAGGCATATTTCAGGGCGTCAGTTTAGTTTTAGTTTGAGTCCTTTGTGGTTTTGCCTAGCACTGAATCCTCTCAGCACTTTGTTGAAGGATTCAGAGTTAGGCTATCGGCTACGGAGAGAGGGCGAGATAATTTCTCATCTGCTGTACATGGATGACCTCAAGTTGTTTGCACTGAAACGTCCAGACTTGATGGAGTTACTGAAAATCACAGAAGTTTTCAGTAAAGCCATCAACATGGAGTTGTGTGTGAACAAAGATGCGGTCATGCATGTGCAGCGGGGGAAAGTTGGAAATTCTATGAATTTGCAGTTTTATGGAGTGCAAATATTATACAATCATTTAAAACATAAAAAACACAGATAGAAAATAAAAAATATAACATACAATTAGACTACCATAAAAACACTGTGCTGAACTTCAATATTTGGTTCCTATTTAATTAATGTCAAATTATATAAACGTTCAATTTTAATGATAATTAATGTCAAAGTAGAGACAAATATGTCATTAAAAATAAATGGATTGATATTGTACATCAACTAATTAATCTTATCTATTTTATCATTAAAAAAATTGTTTATAGAATAGTATGCTTTAATGGTCAAAAAGTACTTCAATTTATTTTTAAAAATGTTAATGTGTTGTATGTCTCTGATGTATTGAGGAATTTTATTAAATATTTTAGTTCCCATAAAAAGCGTACTATTCTTATACTTGGTAGTTTTACAACTGACTAATCTCAGCCTATCTTTGTGTCTCTTGCTGTTTAAAGTCATTGATATTTTTCTTAGCAAGCAGAGCAGATTTGTAAATATATAGCGAAGGGAGGGTTAGAATTGATAATTTTTGGAAATATGCTTTGCATGAGACTATTTGTTGCAATTTGCATATTGCTCGTATGCATTTTTTTGTGCTTTGAAAGCCTTTTCCTTGTCGGTGGAGTTTCCCCAGAATAAAATGCCGTATTTTAGTGTAGATTCCTCATATGCGTGATAGGCACTAAGAAGTGCATCTTCATTAGTAACTTTTCTAAGCATGTATAGAGCATACGAAAACTGATTAAATTTGGTACATATATGTTCAACGTGCGGCTTCCATGACAAGTTTGCGTCAATGTTAATACCTAAGAATTTTGTGCAATTAATTTCTTTAATTTGTTTACCGTCATAATTCATGTTTAGAATGTCAAATTAAGAATTTTTATTTTTAAATGTCATAATATTTGTCTTTTCAATTTTAATTTTTAGATTATTAGAGCGTAACCAGTCAATAATAGATGATAAATAATTATTAATGCCAATTTCATAATCATTTGAATTATTATCCGTAAAAATAGCCGTACTGTCATCTCAAAATAATACCTTGGGATGTTATATTACTTTGGGAAGGTCATTTATATATATTAAAAATAAAAGTGGTCCTAGTGTGCTTCCTCGTGGTACTCCAAACTGCACAGTCCTACAATTAGATAAGTATTTTGTTTCATTTTTCGTATTCATATCTAACCCCGTACCTATCCATCCATCTATCATATCTATCCATCACCGTACGACTAGAAGATCAGCAAAGCACCACCCTTTCATGGTTGAAATACCTCGCACAAGAACGAAGCGTTACGCTTCTTCATTTATTATAAGAACTGCAAAGGAGTGGAATGCCCTGCCCTCGTCAGTGTTTCCGGTAAATTATAACCCCGGTGTGTTCAAGTCAAGAGTGAATAGGTATCTACTAGGCCAGCGTGCTACACCTTCGACCACATCGTCGCTTTCCATCAGGTGAGATCGTGGTCAAACTATTGCCTAGTCCGTAATAAAAAAAAAACTCTTTATTTTACTGTCCAAACCATTATGAACTCTTTCAAGAAAATTCAAAATGGCCATATCGATGGATTTCTCTTTTCGGAAACCTACCTGTATTTAGCAAATAGGTCATTTTTTTCAAAGTATTTATGGATAATATTATAAAAAACTTTTTCAAAAATCTTGGAAAATTCAGGTATTAAGACTATGAGTCTATAAAATCGCATGTCCTCTTTATTTTGTTTTTTGAACATAGGAATTACGAATGAAGTTTTTAACTTTTTAGGGGATATGCCACTTTCAATGCTTCTATTAATAATATAACTAAGTACTGGTGATATTTACTTAGGTGACCGTTTTATAACCTTGGTGCAGATGTCGTCGTACCCAGTGCTATTTGTATTTTTTAGGGCTTTTATTATTTAAATAATTTCGTAGCTGTCTGTTGGTGCCATGAAATATGAATGCAATTGAGTGTGATGCATTGTCTTTGGTGTATTATTATTAATGACTGAACCTTCTTCAATTTCATTTATAAAAAAATTATTAAAAGACTGGGCAATTTCTTTTGGATCAGTAATAATTTTGCTGTCTTTTTTTATTAGTAGAATTTCCTCTTTTAAGTTAAATGGCTTATATTTATTTATAATATCTCATACAGCTTTAGATTTGTTGGTAGATTGAGCTATGTGGTAATTATTCTGTGCTTTTTGTGTTTGTTTAATGACTGCTTTTAAACTTTTAGAATATTGATAACGATATTCTAATTGGTTCCTTACTGGTGTTTTGCAGTTTATATCAGTCACCGTTCCAATTTTTTTATATAACTCCACAATTTTGTTTAATTTTTCTAATTCCCTAGTTAGCTTTGAATTATTCAAATTTAAATTTTTAATTTCTTCGTTGGCCGACTGTAGTTTTTCCTCGAGCATGTCAATTATTTTCTGTGAAACCTTGGTATTTTGAAAAAAAAAGTTTTTTGTTTTTTTTTATATTTTGGTAAATACTTTGGTATTGTAAGGTTCTAGTCGCCTAGCCAAAGTAAAAATGCTATTGAATAATTCCTATTTTACTACGGAAGTAAAGTTCCGTGAAACTCTGCTAGAAAAATTGCTGATTTCAAGAATAGATGTAAAGTTTTATGTGATCGTCTAGATTACTCATAATATTGAAGTTTATTGAAATGTTATAATCATAATTGCTTATCATCGGCGACGTGTGAAAACCTCGTGAATCGCAAAATTGGAAAAAAACCTTTTATTTTATCTTTGGGAAGAAAATCTCGTTAAGCACGTTTTAAATTTACTCCGGTTTCACTCGAATAATTACAACGCCATCTATGAGCTTGAATGAAAACCTTGGCAAAACTTTGGACGGCCAGTTTACAACGAGAATCTCGGCAAGAGCGGTCAGCGTATGCGTTGCTGCAGTTTTTTAAATTGAAAAACTGTTGTAATTGTGTTCACAGTGACTTTGTGTGTGTGATCGGACCATTTTTTAAGTAAGGTAAGAGTATTTTGTTAATTATTGGTGCTATTGAATGGTTTACAATGCAATCTACGACTTATTAACAATGTTTTGATGATGATACTCGTATGAGTGCTATATTAAATAAGTAGACTATGTAAGTGTCTTACCGAGTATTTCATTATTTGAGTAAAACCTCGTGAATACAATTACAAGATTTACTCCTGTAAGCTTTTCAAAGGAAAACCTCGTATCTAAGAAGACATGGTTTTCATACCTAATGTTTAATATAAAACAAACCATGTTCATACATTTAAGAGGTTTTCGTTTACATTTTAAACCTCGTACTCATACTAAGCTGGGTTTCTTATCTTAATAATAATAGAAAGCAAATCTTGTCAATTTATCTACAAGGCTTTCATTCATATTTATACATCAATATTGTATCCTAAGTGCACATATGAGCATTTCTTAGGTACTTAAAATATTATAGTTATGAGAATTACTCGTAGTTATGTGTATTCCTCATAGTTTATGGGATATTTGACTGAAGTAGTAAGTACCTTTTCTGAAGAATCCGACTGAGAAAATACCACACCTTTGCATGATATTCTACTACCAAGCAGTAGTGTGCAAACTTTAATGTGTTCTAGTTTCAAAGGCACTCTATCCAGCGATTTTACTAGAAATTACTGCCGCGCATGATTTTGTATAACAAAGTTCTGGGTGACACTGCAATTACTGTTATGGGCAGGCGTGGCGCTTACCATCAGGCATACCTACAACGTGCTCGTTTTGTCACTTAGTTGTTTAAAAAACAAACACCACATTATATCATTTGAATGATGGGTCGTTTTTACTTTCAGAATGGACGATTCCGAGAAGGAAGATGAATATTATTTTGGTGACGAGGTTATTTATTTAAAAGACGCTCGCAAGCAGCCTTCACTAAACACTTTGATTCGACAAGATCTAGGACTAGGATCACTGCTGCTGAGGGATATCAATTTTGACTCTTCAAATGATTTAGACATATTGCATTATCCTTGTGATTTACCGATTACTGTGGAGTCTGCTGTGAATAAAATGCTTGTATCACCTCTTTTAAAAGATCCAGTACTAAACGTAAATTGTGAAGTTGAAGATAATGTACACAATCTTGATAAATCAAGATATTCTCCTGAAATGGACCCCAAACCAAGGCGGGGTTCTCGAAAAAACTACGGTGAATAATCCTGGTCCTGCAAAACAGAAGTATTCAAAGAAGAAATCGTCGATGCGTTGTACCCGGAGAATCTCAGAAGAGCGCCAATGCTTACTGAATATAAAAAAACATATTCAAACTACCTCTACGGTTTTAGCTCCAAAACTCATAAGTCCTACTTGCAAAACAACTGAAGATACCGACCCAACACTAACAACATCTGCAGCCTCAAATTACAGCCTTATGGGACCTATTTTTAACGCAGCTGAGGACATTGACCCAACACTGACGTCCCCTGTAGCGGCTGTAGCCTTGACTTCAAAGCTGATGAAACGTACCCTCACCACAGCAGAGGTTGCCGATTCAATACAGGACCCTAATTCTATACTGACGTCCCCTGGAGCCTCCAATTCAAGGGTTATAAGACCTACCTCTACTGTAGTTCAGAAAACTGACCCAACGCTTATAAACCCTGTAGCTTCAACTTCCAAGGTGATGAAACTTACTTTCACAGCAGCTGAGAATACCTCTCATATGCTGACCACCATTGTAGCCTCGACTTCTAAGCTGACTAGACTTACCATCACCGCAGCCGAGGACACTGACTTAAAACAACTGGCATCAGTCTTTATCTCAAACTTAAGAAACACTACCCAAAATGAAGCTCTACCTTCGCTTGTATGTCTCTCTCTTGCAGCCCTCTCAATGTTATCGACAAAAATCTATGCTACTAGTGACAAAAGTGAAAATTGCAGTAAATCGCCAAAAACCTCATCTCCTTCAATTCTTTCAAATGCCCACAATACCATTGACCCCTGGGATGGTGACCATTCGCCCGATGATGACGACTCTGATTACCAACCAGATGATGATAGTCAGAACACGTCACACACGTCATGCGAATCAATTGCTTTAGAAACCCATCAGCCGGTTCAAAGTCGAAAACGCGCTGAAAGAGGTAAAGCTGTCAAAGAAAATTGTATTTCTGAAGCTAATAAAATCAAAAGGATGAGAGGAAAAGCGTATAGTGGTAAGAGGAAAACAGAAGGTGGGAAAGTGGTATTTGACCTTGAAAGGCAATGGCGTAGCGTAAAATCACAATGCGAACATATCGACACTTGTAAGTTTTCTGAATGTCACAAATTGACGGAAAAGATGAGAAAAAAAATGTTCGGTAATTACTGAAAGCAACCATGGGAAGAAAAAAATATGGATACAACAAACTGTAGAGAAGCGAAATGTTGCCACATGAAAATGCAGCGGAAACTATCGAAGACAAAAATAAAAGTTGTATTTGAATACTCTGAACGTAACGTACGTCTCCGAACTTTTGCATTCGGTTTGTTTTTGGCTTACGCAAGTATGACCATGTATCTGATTTTCGCACAAAGCTCAAATGGTTACCAATCCGACGTCGCCAGAATACGCATGCCCTCTCTCTCTTTTGTACAGTGTCCTATTTAATCCATCGACCTCTCCCTATCTCAAAGAGCGATTTGAGTTCCTTCATCTTTCCCATTCCCGTATTCTTCGTTCCACCAATACTCTGCAGTTGAAAGTGCCTGACCAATCTACGATGTGTTATCATAACTCTTTTACTAAACGGGCTGTAAGACTGTGGAATGCTTTGCCCATCAACATTAGAAAAGCTAAGTCGATAGCTGTCTTCAAAGACATGGTGAAGAAGCACTAACTGTCATAAAGCTGGATACTATGTTATTCATACATAATTTATACACTATTCCTTTGTGAACATGCTATTTATTTATGTATATTATATTATAAATTTGCCAATATATATGTTATATTATTTAATTATAGTATATATATTTATGTGTTTAACAAAATTTATGATAACACATTATGTAAGTATGTATACAAATATTAAGTTATGTAGTTGTATATAGTTATATAGTTTATATAGTTGTTATTTATCTATTAACTTTTTTGTTCCAAAGTAAGTCTCCATAGGAAGGAAATATATTATGAAGGACGGTACGGTCGACATTTGTCGGGTATGCCACCGTCCCGGGGAGTCCCTTAGGCGTATAATTTCCGGCTGTTCTCATCTTGCTAACGGAGAGTACTTGCACAGACACAACCAAGTAGCCAGAATCATCCATCAGCAAATTGGCGGTACGACCACTTCGGTACGACCTTGTCGAGTCTGAGGTACCGTACTATAAGTTCTCTAAAATTGTCGTGCATTGCTCTAGTGGGACCGCTCTATCATCACGGACAGGACTATTGTTGCCAATAAGCCTAACCTCGTACTGGTAGACCGGACCGGCGGGCAGTGCTTGTTGACATCACCATCCCACACGATGAGGACCTCGTGAAGGCCGAGAAGGACAAGCTCAGCAAGTACCTTGACTTGGCTCATAAGGTGACCGCCATATGGGATGTTGACTCAACGATCATTGTCCCGATAGTTGTTTCGGCAAACGGCCTTATAGCGAAGAGCCTTGACCAACCTCTTAAGAGGCTCTCGCTAGATGGTTGGATTAAGGGTCAGATGCAGAAGGTAGTACACGGCGCGTATAGTCAGGAGGTTCCTCACTCTGCAGCCCTAGCCACCGGTAGTTTGGGCCCTGCTCCGCTACCGTTGGTACCCTAGGTTTAGGATGTTTATAATATTTTAATCTGGTTTTAATTATAGAAATATTGTAAAAAAATAAAATTTAAGATAATAAGATAAATAAAGTAAATAATAATAATAATATTTTTACTGTGCATAAATAAAAGGTACATTCATAATTAAAAAAAAAGGTGTTCAATAGCCTCCCCACTAGGATTCCCTATCTTGGGGCGACTATTTTCTTCCCAGTTTATACAAAAATATAATATAACTAATAAGTAGATTTACATTTCTAGACAATTATAATATATATTTCTTATACAGAATTTTTAAATACAGCTAGTAAGTACTAGTAGTAAGTGCTAGTAGTACTAAATACAGAGACAAATATTTATTTTATAATTATACACAAATTTAGAGAAGCACCTAACATAAACATATATTAATATTTGTTCATAATATTATGTACAAGTTAATATGTATGTATGAAAAAATTACTATTAAATAATTGTGATTAAAATCTCTTTCGTCTCATTGTAGTTTTTATCCTTAATTCAAGTTGTAACTTTATTTCTACATTCATTTCGAGACAAATAGTAGATAATCGAGCGTGAAGCGCGAGCGAAGCGTCTCCGTTTAAGCTTGGGCGAAAATGCTTTCGTATGTCGGTCCGCGTGCTGTCCGGATCTCCGCTGTTCTTATTTCTCAACGGATCTAGACGAAAAAAAAAACATAAAAAAATTGGTAAAGATCTGTTGTTTTAAAACTGATCACTACCAAATGTTTTTGGCAGAATACAACTTTTATAATCCACACAATTGTCAAAACGCTACTTATAGACTTTCCTCTTCATTTCAATGTAGATATTTTTTCTTGGTGAGTGTATAATCTACGAGAAAAAATAAACAATAGTTTCTAAGGGTAAAGATACAAAAAGATAAACAACGTCTAAAGGTTAGTAATTCCAATTTGCTGAAACGACTACCGCAGGACTGACACGCTTGCTGCAGTAACACGACTACCGCGGGACCGATACGCTTGCTACAGTAACACCGGTACATCCGCAATCCGATTATTACAAATATTTACATCTATTTAAATTGTTTATTATAACATTTATTAAACAAAAAATTACACCATTGCAGGAAGCAGCCCCGTGCGTGAAGAAAAATATACAAAAAAAAAACTACAAATCTGTATTGTTTGTAGAACTTCGTTAAAGCAGTGCCTTGGCTTGAAGTTCTAATTACTTTTGTTAGGCATTAAAAACAACAGGGACAATAAAATATGAATTTTCCCCTTATGCTGTTTTCATAACTATTTTTCATAACTAGCGACAAAAATGTTTCGTTATTTTCACTGTTTCATAACTGGTTATCAAATAAGTAAACAGCCGTTGTGTCTTGTGTTGAATGCTGCCGTTCACTGCAAATTATTAAAGTTGTGGACGGAACTGCAGACAAATCTTCGGTCTATTTCTTGCGTTCACCATCACTGATACTATTTGTGTAGAAGGGGACACTAAACTTGGGTCACGAGGGCCAAGCCGCGGGCTCAGCTAGTTAATACTAATTTGACTGCTCTCGTCAAGTTAGTATTAACAGTTCTCAAACAAGATTCTGACGACTCCACACAAGGACTCGACGCGACGTGTCCAAGAAAAATAAAAGACACTAAAACATAATGAATATTTAAACACACCCAGACTTTCTATTCAAATTCTAACTTTGCATATACAAATAGAATATCAAATAGTTTTCACATTTAATAATGAAAATAATTTGATGAGAAAACTTTGGACATCAAAGAGCTATCAAAGTAACTGTATGTGCTCATTAGGGTGTCAGTAGACTACCAGAGTAGAAGACTGCAGCCTTCTCGTTCAGAAACGAGCCGTTGAAATTTCGCAATTCATTAAGAAAAGGGCAGGCTTTCTTGCAGTGCCACCCTTCGACGTCTTATTACTCAAAACACAGTAGCAGCGCGCGGCGATATAATCTACGAAGAAGTCCTCATAGAATGCGACATTGTAGGAGTGTTGGTTGTGATTAGAAATGTACGGGATGAGTAAAGACGAACTCCCGTCGCCAGTCGCAGATACTGATAGTGGCTAATAGAACTTATAACTTTTATTATTCACTTTAAAGTCAAAGTATTTAATTGTAAATTAGCAAAATAATAGCACTTTTACAAGTCAAAATTAACATCTCAAGAACAAGAAGAATTACAAAAAATCTTATGAAGAATGATTTGAGTTTTAAACGCAAATTTCCTTTTCATGTTCTGACTTAAAGTTGAATCTCGCACAGGAAAAGAAAATACCATTCTGACTCTATCGGTGCTTCAGAAATACGCCCGTTATAGAGAAGATAGAAGATAGCACAAAAAAAACTCTAGGTAAGTACGCTTAGATATTGTCGCTTATATATTGTCAAAACATGTTAAAAAAAGGTAATAAAATTAATACACATTTAAATGACAAAACTTTAAAACAGAGGCTAACAGAAACTGGATGAGGAGACCTGAAGACCGAGCTCAGTTGCGTGTATTAAGAGAAGCCTACGTCCTGCAGTGGACAAGTTTCGGCTGATGGTGAAATACTAAATAATAATGTATGAGAAATAATTATATCGGAAACATCACGATTTCATCATTAAATAACTTTTTCGTTTCACCTTATGTCCCACTTTCACATCGGAAGTGTTTTTGGGAATTTCTTCTAAATATCACACTAATATTATAAATCAGAGCCACGGTCGTAAACAGGCCAACAGGTCAAGGATTAGAGTTTTAAAATGAATACTCTCTTATTGAGCGGAAAACTTCGTATGCGCGATGTAGAACTCCTTACATTAGAAAACAAAACGTAAAAAAAACTATTAGCGCCATATATCTTAGTGTGGGTATGTGTATGTTTGTTTTTCCTTCACGCTCAAACGGCTTAACGGATTTGGAAGAAATTTGGTACCAGAACAGCTCATAGCCTGGATTAACACATTATTTACTTCTCATCAGGAATATAATTCATCATCATTATCCACGCGGGTGAAACCGCAGGGCACAGATAGTAAAAGATAAAAGTGTTAATGAGATGTCCCACAATCATCAAACAATCAATCCAGGAAAAAAAATACATATGAGTAATTAGAAACCAAGATAGACCAGTCCCCTTAAGCAGCACGCGTTCACGTGTATGACTTCGGTACCAGCCATCACCCCCTAATCAACCATTTAAGAGGGAAGGGTCTGACCTGGTACACAGAGCCGCCGCGTGTCAAGGTGAGTATGACCATCAAATCTAATTCCTCTGAACCCGCGCTAAAAGAGCGAGTGGCGAAATAATATTCTATGGTTTACATAACATTTTTTACAGTAGGTAGACCTGTTGCCGCGCGTGCAGCAGATAGAGCAGCCCGCCCTGCAGTACGTTAACTTGGCAATGTATGATTAACTTTCCGCTATATACCTTGAGATACTACTTTCATTAAGTATCACAGCCCTGCCGCAGTCTTTGATAAGCAACAGTTAATAATCAAAGACCGCAGGGCACTGTCGATGTAAATGGGCAATATGAAATCCCGCGACACTCTGAGGGAACGTTTTAAAGAGATCAATATTCTTATAGTGGCTTAGTTGTTCATAATTTTAATACTAGAAATAAAAATGAACTGAAAGTGTCTGGATTTCGGTTAAAGAAAGTTAGTGGTTCATATATGGGGAATACGTTGTTTTTAATAAGTAACCTGACGGCATTGATCAATTATCAATGCATAGGTTTAAAACTTTTGTTAAAATCAATCTCATAAAGAAAGCATATTACAATGTAAATGATTATATTAATGACAGAAATGCATGGTGTGATGTCTCCAAGCTCCATGATAGTAGTAAGCTTTGATTATATACAGTATATAATCAAAGGTAATAAGTGATCACTTCTATGTTTACGTTAAGTGAATAAAACGTTCAAAGTACCTACTTTGTGATATGTCTCATGACTCCAATTTGCTATGAGATCATGACATGATGTTTTATACAACATACTTAGAATTTTTACTTTATTTTCCCCAGTTTGATTGTTTGATGATTGTGGTATCCCACAATCATTCATTGTCATTGTCACTTTTACACTACACATACACTAATATGTTTTATTATAATTTCTGCCATGTTAAAAATATAAACATTAACCAATATGGAAAAAAAATAATCCCCGTAGAGTTTCTTGGTGCTCTCTTCTCTAACGCGCGTATTTCCGAAGCACGGGTAGAGTCAGAAGTGTTCCTTTTCCACTGTGAGATTTAACTTTGTTGGTACATGAAAAGGAAATTTCGTTTTCAAACTCAAAGCATAATTAGTTTACCTACCTAAACTTTATTGATTTTATCTATTTATAATACTTATGTATTTCTCCTTGTTCATGAGATGCTAATTTAGACTTGTAAAAGTGCTATTATTTCGTATTACAATAAAATACTTTGAATTTGGGCGTTTGGACAAGGGCAGGCCACCTGCAATAACTATCCATCTGGATTATCTGTTGTGGTTGTTCGAGGTGCATCATTTTCAGAACTTTCTCGATTAAACAGGAAACTATTGTTATCTGAGAGCCTGCAGTCATTTTCATAATTACTTTCTAACTATTTCATCTTTTGAGCAGGACTGATGTGGATGGGATTCTCGATTTCAAGTTATTTCTATTCCTAAATAATGCCTGCAAATGTGACTTTTCGTAATAATCTGGTAGCAAAAAATTAAAAGCTAATTAACAAACAAAAACAGTAACACTATTTTATTTTATCTCAGATAACAAATTTAAACTAATTGACCGAGCTAGCGCGAAGCGTGAGCGAAGCGTCTCTGTTACAGCTTCAGCAAAAATTCTTTCGTACCTATGTCCGGATGTCTGTCAGGCTGTTCTCCACTACAGGTCACATTTTTCAACCGATCTAGACGAAACATGGTATACAGTTGATAGATTCAGGCGTTACTATGTGGAAATTTATGTTTAAAATGAACAAAATCAAAATATGTAGCTTACTTCCGCCAAAACTGTAAGTCAGACAAATGATAAATGGTAAAATTAAATTATAACAAAAGTAAAACCCCACGCTAAACAAACCCTACCCAAATTGAACTACTGTAAAATATAAATGAAATGAAAGCTAAGGCCTGGAGGCCAGAAAAGAACACTTATATAATCTATATCTATATTATACTTATAATAAAACTGTAACGGGTCCAATTCTGTACATTGAAGATATTTTGAATTATTTTTTGGACCTTACTCTAGATTCGATACTGAAGCCAAAATTGTCTGTCTGTCTGTCTGTCTGTCTGACTGTATCTTGGCTAGGCATCACGCCGAAACTACTGGATGAATTTAAATGAAACTTGGTATGATTTGAGTTCATACTACGAGGTAGGACAGGCTACTTTTCATCCCGAAAAATTAAAGGGTTCCCGCAGGATTGGGGTTGAAAGTTATTTCAAAAAACACTTACCACTCTGAAACTACTGGACGGATTTAGATGCAACTTAGCACAGTCATAGTTTACATGATGGGTTAAAGATAATGATACTTCTTGTCCCGAAAAAAATAAAGAGTTCCTGCGGGATAATGTCCCAAATTATGTAAATTAAAGATTTTTTTTTTTTGGGGAGGGGGCGTTCTATATTCAATACTAAAGCCAAAACTGTCTTTTTTAAAATTTTTACTTTTGGTCTGTCTGTCCATCTGTCTGTCTGTACCTTGGAAGTGCATTATGCTGAAAATTGACAATGAATTCAAATGAAATTTGGTATAATTTGAGTTCATACCTTGAGGTAGGACATAGGATACTTTTCATCCCGAAAAATTAAAGAAATCCTGCAGGATAGGCGTTGAAAGTTATTTAAAAGAAAACGTATCACGCTGAAACTACTTGACGGATTTTGTTGAAACTTGGCACAGTTATAGTTTATACAATGGGTAAAAATTGAGGATACTTTAATCCCGAAAAATAAAGTTTTCCTTCAGGATAATGTACAAAATTCTGTAAATTGAAGATATTATGTAATTTTTTTTTGGGGGTCATCCTATATTCAATACTTAACCCAACACTGTATGTTTTTTCATTTTTGTCTGTATGTCTGTCCATCTGTCTGTCTGTACCTTGGCAGCGCACCACACCGAAAATACTTAATGAATTCAAAAGAAACTTGTTATGATTTGAGTTGATGAGGTAGGACATAGGATACTTTACTTATCGAAAAATTTATGGGTTATTATTTAGGGGTTGAAAATTATTTAAAGAACACGTACCACGCTGAAAGTAACGGACGGGTTTTGAAGCAACTTGGCAATATCTGAAGTTATATGATGGATTAAAATTGAGGATACGATTAATCCCGAAAAAGTAAAGAGTTTCTGCGGAATATGGGTCCAAAGTTATGTTAATATTTAAGTAATAAAAAATATTTTTTGGATGGTTCTCTATATTCGATACTGAAGCCAAACTGTTTTACTTTTTAATTTTGTCTGTCTGTTTGTCCGTATCTTGACCACGCATCGCACCCAAACTACTGAATGAATTCAAATGTAAAAAATGCTCTTGGGTGCTTAAAAAAGGAATTGAACAATATATTTTTTGTTAATCGTGTTTTTCTTTCTATTTGTCTATATATTTGTTTGTTCACGAATCACATAAAAACTGCAGGACCGATTGCAATGCGGTTTTCATTTTTAGATAGCTTAGGGTTTGATTTAAATCTGGTGTAATGGGTATCTCAGTCCGGTGAGTTAGAAGCCGAGCAATTGATAAAGTATATTTGACGGCTGAAGAAATTTTGTGCAAATGTTGGTATATTGGTCTTGGAATAGCACATTATGGAAATTTGAACCTAAAGAAAAGAACACGCATGCGAAGCCGCGGGTACAGCTAGTATATATATATATATATAAATATATATACACAATAAAAAACCCCACGCTAAACAAACCCTACCCAAATACAAGTATCGGTGATGTTGACTCGCCGAGTGCTGGACTGAGAGATTCTCTCAGTCGAGTGCTCGACGAGTCAACATCACCGAAGATGCTTCGTGCAGAGATGAAACACGTGTCGTTTTGATGTCAGACGTTTGGTATTTGGATCGAGTTATATGTTTTTTATTGTGAATTTATATTATATGTACATAAATATATAAGTGTTACGATACTTTAAAATGGTGACATAAAAAAGTGATGAAGATCTGATGGGGTTCGGCATGAAGAACAGAATACCTCCTCAAAATGCAGTAATAAATATTCATGCACATGCGTCAAAAACTATACATGCACATGTGAAAATAGTTGTTATTAGTTGCACATTATAAAACTTATCCCCCAACAATTTATAACTAGCTTTCCCGCTTGCAACTTCGTCCGCGCAGACTACTGTTTATCGCGAAATAAGCATCCTATGTTCTTCTAGGATATTAAAAACCAATGCAAAAGTAGGTATAGCACCAATGCTCTTGATATTTTTTGACATACTTAATATTTCGTTTCCATGGCAACGCTTTCTTACAGCGAGTAATCAACATTTTTCCAGTTTTCTCGTAGAAACTATCCGTTTCCCGGGACAAAAAGTATCCTCTGTTTTTTTCCAGGGTATAAGCTATCTTCATTCCAAATTTCATCAAAATCCGTCTGCTGTTATCGCGTGATAGCTCCCCAAACAAACAAACAAACAGACAACGTTTCACTTTTATTATTAAATAACATTTTCATTTTAAAACTTCTGATTGCACACCAAATTAACTTTTATTTTCATTTACTATGTTTCATTTGCCTTTAAAAACTAGGTAGTTTGAACATGAGGATTTTATGTTAGTTAGTTGAACATGATGATTTTAGTTTAAAATGAGCATTTGATATGCGTTCAGATATCAAATGCCCATGCTTTTAAATAAATAGCGATGCGTCACGAATTTAAATCTTTGCTGCAATCAATATTTTTGGTGGAAAATAGGCATTTTTACTACACACAAAGTTGATTTTATGATTTTCAGTTAGAACTGAAATACTTCTCATATAAAACTTGCATCACACTTTTACTAGTAGTTCACTCTCCTTAGATAAACTTCGATGTCGTAATTTTGAACCAACAGAAAATTTTGATGATTTCTGGAACATTGACTCCAGATTTTATACTGCTCGAATAATCTTTCGCTTTATTTATTTTTTATTTCTTTCCCACACTCCCGACTGCGATAAAACGCACTTAAACAGAGAGCAGCCAGAGACACAGCTTCGAGCAGAGGCACAGTTCATTGTGCAGGAAGCCGCAGCGATCCTACTTCACGTCATCACAGAATAGATAGAGATACTACGTACTATTTGTCTGTTATACAATACAAACCCTACCGTCTCGGACGGATCGGAATTCGTATGTCTGTAACGATATCGTTGTTACAGATATACGAATACCGATTCGTCCGGAAATCAAATATAGAATTATTTGAAGATATTTGGTAACTTTAAAACTGGCTCTGTGAGCAGACCTCGTAAGTGAGCTTAAAACTGAATAAATGTTGAGAGAATTAATTTTGTTAATATTGGCCCCATATTAATTAAATTGAAAAATGTCGAAAAACTGAATCGACAAAAACTTTTTTATCGAACCTGCTCACAAAATTTCACGAGAATCGGTTCATAAATGAGACCTGTAGAGGAAAACAACCGGACATCCACCGGACATACGAAAGCATTTTCACCCAAGCTGAAACGCAGACGCTTCGCTCGCGCTTCGCGCTCTCTCGGTCAATAACTTTGGAAGAAGTAGGAATGGGTTTATTAATTTTTTTTGCTATTTTTTTTGTTATATGCTTGCAAGCCCCGGCGTTTGTCAGAGAACCGGTTTTCGAATATATATTTTTGTGGTTAGAATCAGTAAGTTACTTTGGGACGGTGGGGCTGATTGAAACTTACCTACTTGATTTTAGATGACTGCCAAAAAAAAGGAGTGTAATGTTTTTAGCATTCATGTATGTTTGTATGTAAATTATGTGAGTTTCTTTATTCCACCATAACTTCTAAATGCCTGAACACATTTAGACGTATGGGGTATCGTTATAATCCTTACATCCCCCCTGATTAACATAGGCTATATTTATTTTGAAGTCATTCAATATAGCTGTAGTATGGCTCCATTTTCAATATCGAAAAAAAAAACATTTTTCTTTGAATTTTACAATATGGGTATCAAATTGAAGGCCTTGTTAGGCCATTCCAAAAATACATAATTTACCTCTTTTTGGCAGGGCAGGCGTGTTTTTTTAGCTTTTAAGCTAGTTATTATAAAAAGTATATTTTTGTCTGACTGATACTTTTCCAGATATCCAAGCATGCAGTATTTTTTTCTTCAAAATAGACTGAATGTTTCCAAAGACAAAAAGCTTCTAACTATAAAATAAAAGGTACTTTATGTCCCATTATTTTGCCCCGCACTGTATAACTAGTATAGTTGTTAAAACTAAACAGTAGCAATTTTCATTATTTCAATTTTTTTTGTTCTACTTCTGGACGATGAAGTGCAGGCTATGTACGACGATATTTCCAATACCATACATGCCCTGATAACACACTTCACAGGGGTGAGTGGTGGGAGAACTTCAACGCACGGATGGGAATGAAGAATGGCGATGAACTAAGAGTAGAGCAGGATTGCAGCGGAACTAGGAAGAGGTCAGCGATTGGCCGATTTCATGGTGAAGGAGAGACTCTATAACCACCTGAGCATGACACAACACAATTGTAACGTAGCTACTACTGGAATACCGGTTGATACCGCTTTTATCAAGGATGAATCCTTTTTCAGAAACGCCCGTCCAGGAAATGGACGTGGCTGCACCCCGAGTGTCATAAGCGCGAGATAGATTTCATTTATAGATGTCTCTGTTATCAACAGAGATAAGACCGGCAGTGATCACCGCATGGTAAGAGGCTCATTGAATATCAAATAAAAGCTGGAGAGGTCTCATTTGATGAGATCTACGCTTCGCTCAAGTCCTGCCCAAACCCAAAACCCCGAGAGCTTTCAGTTGGAACTTCAAAATCGCTTCAAAATCTTTACCTAATGCGATACAGTGGACGAACTAAACAACGGGCTGGTGGAAATTGTTCACGCGGTTGAGTTGGGATTTTTTAAGACCCACCGCAAAAATAGAACACATACACTCTCTGAGCATACACTCAAACTTATGCACTGAAGACTGCACCCTCATCGAAGCGAGATGAGGGTGCAGTCTTCAGTGCATATGTCGAGTTACACCTTGCTTAATAAACAAATCTCCTAGTCGATGCGACACGTTTTGCGTTCTTATAATACTAATTTTATTATGAGCGGAACAAGGGCTCCAAAGTGTTTGCAAAAGATCTGACTGTTAGGCAAAGCCTGTTGACGTAGCGGAAGACGGATAGTGGCAGCATCGTTTCGTCGAAGCCAGAGATTTTGAGTGAGCTCGAGAAGTTCTATGGGCAATTATACAGCTCATCGCGTAGTCCTCCTAGCACGACTAACGATGCAAGAGCCCGTTTGATTTGACATTACACCGAAGATATTCCGGATGTCAGTCAGAATGGCTTTCAAACAGTTTAAGAGGCACCAGGGGAGGACGGAATAACGACAGAGCTACTGAATGCGGGTGGAACACCGGTACTTTCAGTCCTTCAGAAGCTGTTTAACTTCGTTATCCTCGAGGGTACTACGCCAGAGGCGTGGCACAGGAGCGTAGTGGTTTTGTTCTTTAAGAAAGGTGAAAACACCCTCTTGAAGAATTATAGGCCCATTTCTCTGCTGAGCCACGTCTATAAGCTGTTTTCGAGAGTAGTTATAAAACCGTCTCGCTCGTAGGTTTGACGACTTTCAGCCTCTCGAACAAGTTGGATTCCGGAAAGGCTTTAGCACCGTAGACCACATCCATACGCTCCGGCAGATTATACAGAAGACCGAAGAGTATAATTGGCCACTATATCTAGCGTCTGTAGACTACGAGAAAGCGTTCGATTCAGTCGAGACCTGCGCAGTGCTACAGTCATTACATATTACACTAATTATTACGAAAACTGGTTATCGAATAAAAATTTTGTGGGACTGGTCGAGACTTACCTACATGTTTTTGTAAAAAGTTTTTTTTGTCTGACTGATACTTTTCCAAAAAACTAAGCATGCAGTTCTTTCTTTCTTCAAAACAGACAGAATGTTTCCAAAGACAAAAAAGGTACTTTATGTCCCATTATTTTGCCCCACACTGTATACGAAATAAAAATATCCGGAAGATTATGACACTGTTTATGATCAAGGGAATAAAATAGCCTAGTTAATATTTATTGAAATCTAATATTAAACTGAGATATTATGTAGGTACCTACACTTTACGATTATGTTTAATATCATTTATAAAGTATTATTATATATACATTTGTTTAAATCGTTTCCTTCTGTTTATCTGCGTCTGTTTGTTTTTTCGCGCATCATGTAAAAACTACTGCACCGATTGTAATGCGGTTTTCACTGATGGATAGCTTACGGGTTGACTTAAAAAATAATTTACTTTGTATCTCAATCCGATGTGTAAAAGCTCAGCAAATCGATAAAAATATTTTGACGGCTGAAATAATTTTGATTAAATGTTGGTATATTGGTATTTTAGGTCCTGGAATAGCACATAGAGTACTTTTAACCTAGAGACCACGCATGGGAAGCCGCACGCACAGCTAGTTGCTTTAGTAAGAATGAATTGTATTATTTTATATAGTGAATAATATGGATAGATATCAAGTCAAAAGCTGACATACTCCTTTTATATAAATCTTAAAAATATGGTTTGAAAGATAATTGTCGGACAAACATACATTTGGAAAACTCTGACTGGCCTGTTGCAAGACGCTCTGTTTATGCCTTTCAACTAAAGTCTGAATAGTAATAAGAACATCACCATCATTGTCTGAGCCTATTTGGCAACATTGTAATAATATACAAATAACTCGCCATAGATGTTCTAGTTTTGATTCACTTTTTATATAATTTTCAAGTACTGTTAAGTAGGTCTAGTGTGTCATTATGACGAGTTTAACGAGCAAACATGGTTGTAAACGCTATACTCCGCGAATAACCCGGTTATAGCCGCGTGAGCTCGATTCCGGGACAGTTCTGTCTATTATAGCTCTGTCAATAGCACTTCACACGTCGCGCGTCGGAAGTTTTTCAATGGACCTATAGACGCAGCCTTGTGTGTTTGTTTAGAATAGTCAGTCTGCTGTGACTTCATAGTCTTGCCGAATCAAGGTTCCATCGTAGACGCTAGTATGTCCATCTTGTAGTTTTTTCGTAGTTTTAGTTTTAGTCCGTTGCTCGCAGCCTCGGTAGGTACTTGAAATCATACAATTCATTCACGCCTAATATGCTACGCTTGAGCTTTGAGGTAAAGCTTCCGTGGAGTACATCAGTATGTTGCTAAATGAAGTCTCGTAAGTATGGATGTTGCCAATCAATAATGTATTATAACGGGTTCATATCATTAACAACAATTACAGCTTTTTCATAATACATATGTACCTACCACTGTCACGAGGCGATCCTTGGGTTTGGGTTTGTTCCACTAGCCCAGGGACCAAACCTCAGTGGACAACATAAGTACAGGAACAATTAGGAGCACAGGAACAGGAGGAGATGATCATAAACAGCGGCTTCACCTTCGTGGACACGTTGTAGCAGAAGATGACCATGTACAGAGATAGCTGGCCTATCAGCAACGCTTGCAGGACTCTGCTAGTCGAGTTGGTCCTTCTTTACTGAACACAAACACGCCCCAAGCTAGAAGTCAGCATTTTGGTGGGCATTCTATTTGGCCGTTATTTTAGGTACGTGGTATTTAAGCAGTAATTTAAACTGCCAGATATAGATAGATAAAATAATAATTTATTTACCACTTTTTATCAGATATTTTGTAAAAACATGGACATGAGCCAAAGCAATGCATGACAATCTAGGAATGACAGGTTATTTGAATTTAGAATTAATAATGACAAATTATCAAATGGGTATGATTATGAAAGAATTAAGAATTTATGAAAGAGGTTTCACATCGTCACACCACTACAATATTTACTAAAATTTAATATGCTTATTACAAACTTTTAATAATGTCACCGTGTAACTGTGTTAGGATATTAATGTTTATTCCACACCTTGTAAGCTATTCAAAGTCAAAGTTTTTTTATTGCAAACTAGCTGTGCCCCGCGGCTTCACACGCGTCGTCATTTCTCTAGGTTTAAAGCACTCTTTGTGCTATTCCAAGACCTAAAATACCAATATACTCATACCAACATTTAATAAAAATTCCTTCAGCCGTCAGAAAGTTTTTTGTGTGTCGTTTGTACAATTTTATCCTAAATGGGCTTGGTATTGTAGTTTATTAGCAACGACACTACTGGTAGTGTGGCTGGTAGTGTCGTTGCCAATAAACGAGAAAGTTTTAATCGATTGCTCGGCTTTTACTCATCGGATTAATCTTAATCCGATGAGTAAACTAAAAACTGGGTTCCTTGGTATCTACCAAGGAACCCAGTTTTTAGTGTGCCTCGTACTTGGTATTGTGTATACATTGGTACATACATACAAAATATGAAGAAAAAAACCTTACTTACCTGTACCTACGTACTTACTCACATTCACATTAGGTACTTACTTATATACAGAAACAGAAGCACTGACACAGTCAGTCTATGCTTTCGTTTGTCTTCCAGACCAGCTTGCAGCCATGGCATGGGGGCATGGTTACTCAGAGACCATAGGACAGTAGGAAGATGGGTATAAAATTAAATAATACAGTCATATGGTCTCTAGCGACCACATATCATAGGATAGTACTATTTATACTTACTATCGATCCTTAGTAATAGCCCTCGTTTATCATCTATTCATTATCATTTTCATCTATCTACTGTAAATAGTAGATAAATGCCTATTTACGAGTAGATAGGAAGAATGCGATCGCGCGTGATGGCAGGTAATATTGGCGTGACGTGTTCGCTCGTCACAAGGAATCTGCTCAGATTAATCGCTAATCGATCGCGTTCACCCAGTTCACGAGCTAATATGTGAAATCATACGCAAGTACGCAACTACAAAAGCCTCAATTTGCTCGTCAAATTCTAAAAAGTGTTACCTAACTTGTATGATAAATTTTAATTTACTGATCTCACAGATATTTTTAATTTAACTAATGCCACTTTTTATGGTGCTATATAATAAACCAAAATGTTTTTTTTATAGCCCAAAATAAAATAATAGGATAAAACCAAAAATGTATAAAATATGTTTATTAGGTCTTATCACCCCGTCATTTTGACCAAACTACACCTGTTTATAATAAGACAAATGGCCATGTTGCTAAAGCGCCATGGTTTTTTGTTTGAGGGTAAGATAAAATTGCTAAAGCAACCTATGATGTTACTTTACAAATAAATATAATATTCGCTAACATGTTTTTTATGGTCCAAATTAGTGACGAGAAAATAAATGGTTAAAACAACATAGGTACAAAAAAGGTGTTGGTTTAGATAGTAGGACTCCAAAATCTCGATAATTTGTGTATTGCTAAAGCACCAAAATATGTTATTAACTTAGAAAGGTCGACGCAGAAAAATCTTCTGATTCCAACATATATATGCCCTCGTCAGTGTTTCCGGTAAATTATAACCCCGGTGTGCTCAAGTCAAGAGTGAATAGGTATCTACTAGGCAAGCGTGCTACACCTTCGACCACATCATCGCTTTCCATCAGGTGAGATAGTGGACAAACGATTGCCTAGTCCGTAATTAAAAAAAAAAACTAACTCAGTTTGGCCAAAATGACGCTTAAGCAACTTTGCCGAAAATTATATTATATATATAGAGTAGCATTGTCTTTGGCGGCGGCGCGTGGCCTCCTTCATAGAGTAACTCCTCATATATATACACCTGGTCAGTCTCTTGCCACGGGGCATTGCAAAGAGAATACAAAACTACGTCGTCATTGCTTCTAGTTCCATAAAACACGGACACGGCCGTTTCTGACAGCGGCACGTCAGATCCTTAGGATCTTCGCAATCTGAAACGTATCATTGTTGTAGCATATCGGGAACATTAGGAGCGTAATCAGGGTCTGAACCAAGTGTAGGAGACCTGCCTTAGGTTTTGGAAAATATTTAGGTGCACCATCTAAACTGTCGAAATCAACAAAACTCTCTGTAATAAAATTTATTGATGTTGCAAAAAGTACTTACAAACCCGTCTGATCATGTTAGTTTAAGGTTTAGTTAAATCAAGTTAGTCACCTTACACCATAAAAGAGAAAATAAACAAAATATTTCTATGATTTGTGGTTCTCATAAATCACAAACCAGTAGTTGCAAATTAAAAAAAAAGGTCGACCCAATAAGCGCATGTACGTACATAAAATAACCAACATTGAGTTACTTACATGGCAGAGGCTCAGAGTTTGCATGCCACTCAATGACTCTTCAGTAGAGGCACTATGCCTGCATAACCGAAAAGATTCCACACTGAGCCGCGTAAGTACCGCGTAAGAGTAGGGTATTATTGGGGCTTCTGCATCAAACAGCGAGATGCAAATCCGATCAGTTGGAGTGGCGAGCGAGCCATTCTAAATGCAAGCACTTCATACTTAATACAAAAATGCGAAGTGTTCATTCCGATTAGTCTAACTATCGCGACTCATGCATGACTGAGATCAGTTACTTGATCTCTTAAAACATGACATCGAATTCATAAACAACGCTAGTACGTAGACGTACTAAATTACAATACGTAAATTTAATCTCTACTATTAGTTATACTCTCGAGTACCTTACCTACATAATGTTAGTATTTATCACCGTAAAAAAATATACTAACCTCATTAGTCAATTTTATTGACTAAAATGGAATAACAATTGGTCACCACTTCCCTAAATAATTGAAAATCTTGAGGGGGGGGGGGGGGGAGATTTATTTCGTTATTGTGGATTGAGGATTGTAGGGCACAATTTTTACAATATACTTAACTTAGTAAAGTACTGAACTATAAGCTAAATTAGTAAGATTGTAAGTACAAAATAGAAATTGTTTGATTTTATAATATTATTTGATTTTGAGTTTGTAAGCGTCCATAAATAAACACGGAAATGTCTATAAGACTTATTGGTTACGGATACTTACTTTAATTAAACAATAATTATTAATATTGCATTATGTACGAAATCTAACATTTTTAGTCTTTTAAATCAATCAATCAATCAAAGTGTTTATTTGCAAGAATACATTTTACAATATGGGTAAATACTTAAAAATAACTGTAATAACTGTTTGTATATTTGAGTACTGTATTTTTTTTCCATGATTTTTTCATTTGTTGACGATCATAAGCATGTAATGCATCTACCTTTATGAGAATATAGTTAAAATTTAATAAATTGTAATGAATTGAGTGATAAAATATTTAGGTACTATTTAATACAATTATACTTTATTAAATTTAAAGCGATAATAGCTTGGTGGTAAAAGGTCCCAGCCACCGATTGGGAGGTCACGGTTTCAAAATCCTATCACAAGCTTGAGCTTTTGGTGAAGGTAACATCGTTACGAAATCCATGGTGGTAGGACATTATCTCATGCTCGCCTGGCTTGCTACTCTATACCTAGTTTACCACCCTCACCCAAGTAGGAAAAATCTGTCACCAAGGTGTTCCATTCCAGCAGCTATCCTTGAGAGCCAGTGTAATCTAAGCATAGTGTGTTAACACCCTTGACCACATCAGGTGAGATTGTGGTCAAACGCTAACCTATAAGAGACAAAAAAAACTAAATATATAAAAACAATAAAACAAAATAAGTTAAACTTATGTAGATTCATTGCAAAAAATACTTTATGATATAGTATATAGGTATGCAAAATAAATATATATTGATAAAAAAAAAACATACTAATAAAAAAAAAACAAAAAAAAGTCTCTTACAAAAATATTTTGTGATAAATCAAATTACTTACCGTATTAGTCCAATAATAACCTGTTTTATTTAATATATTGGTTTTTAGATTTTAGCATAGCTCTGTTTTTATTGGATCTATGTTAAGATACCGTATATAACCAATATAACATGAAAGATGATAGTTTCCTAATAAAGATTTTTAACATTGTTTCAGGAAGACGAACCTATAAAGGCTGCCAAACTGAAGAGCTACTTTTCACGCAGAGTAGGATCAGGATATACTATTCAAAGTGATCCTACTAAGCGTAGAAACTTTTACATAGAGGTGCGTGTCTCCAATAGCCAAGAGTTGGAGGCGCTTAACTCTAACAGGTGGAAGCACTCCCTCCTCAGCATAAAAACGGCTGTGGACGATACCACTCCAACCTGGAAAGCGGTGGAACAGCTGGTGACGGCTGTCAAGAATGATTATCGTGGTATTCGTCCAATACTATACAGTCAAAATAATGCTTGAGGTTTTTTGATTAAGTACATACCTACCTTATTTAATTTTGTATTTCACAGATTTATTCTCGTCTAATATGGTCTTTGGTTTATCTCTATATTTTTACCTTTATATTAAGTTAATTATTATCTGACATGATGAACTGATTTCTTTAACGTGAATATTTTAATTTGATTGTTTTTATTCCTTACAGAATCTACTTAGTAGATAAAATATAAATTATGAAATCATAAATGAAACATGAACTGATAAATTACATTGAATTTCAAAGCACACATTTATTTGATTGTTTAACCTGAATATTTTATTTGGATTGTTTTTATTCCTTACAGAATCTACTTAGTAGATAAAATATGAATATGAAATCATAAAATGAATCTTGAAATGATAAATTACATTGAATTTGATAGCACCCATTTTTTTTCTAATTCCTTAATCTGAATATTTTCCTTACAGAATCTACTTCGTAGATAAAATTTAATATGAATATTCCAATTCGAAATATCAAAACTATTGAATCAAATAATTATACCAAATAGGTACTTTATATTAGACAATTACAATATTTAAATTTATATTAGTACTTATCAATAATTAATGCATATATCAAGTAGAAAATAATACACATTTCCACATAAAAAATAAAGCTGAATAAATGAATTTAGTAGATTCTACTTACACATGTTTTTTTGTCAAGCTTGTAATTTAAATGTGAACAATTTTTCTGCTCATAATAAGTCCAATATCCATAAATCTAACTCTTTGTTACAAACTGAGTTTAGTAATGTTCGCCTTGTAAATTGCGCTTTTAAAAACAAAATAGTTAGTTACAGAATAAATCCAGAGAGTTTTACTATTTCGCCAGAATTATTTTTATCAAATGTTTCAGACACATCTTGTTCACTTATTAAAGAATCATTGAAAAAACAAGCTTCAGTTAAAGTTAATTTAGAATTATTTGTTTTCTATGCTTTACCTAAGAATGATGAAACGAGTCTTAAATTGTTTAACACAAAATATGATATTTTAGTTCAAAGTTCTGATATAAATGCCATTTATACAAAATTAGTAGAAATAATGATAACTAAATGTTCCGAATTTGAGCTTTGCGAATCTGGATGGACAATCGAGTCGATAAGTCATTTAGCTAAATATTGTCCTTTAAGATCCGGTTCATTTATACCGTTGCCAGAAAAGGTAAAAAATAGTAAATCATGTTTAAATCTAAGAAACGAGGACAGTCATTGTTTTCTATGGAGCATTGTAGCACATTTATACCCCGCTAAAAGAAATCCCAATAGAATAAATTCATATCCACATTATTCTAACGTCTTGAAATCATCGAACATGACTTTTCCTCCGAGTTTGGACAATATAAAATTATTTGAAGGCTTGAATCCAACTTTAAGTGTTAATATTTATGGATTAGACAGTAAAAATCAAGTGACGAGGCCATTATATAAAACTTTGAAACGGAAATTAACACATATCAACTTATTTTGCGTAAAACAGGGTGACAAAAGTCATTTCTGCCTTGTAAAAAATTTCAATAAACTGGTACACAAACAACTTACCAAACATAGGTCTAAAATACATTTATGCGATGAATTTTTCACATATTTCGACTCTTTAGAAAAACTTATTAATCATAGTTGTGCAAGAGTTCAAACTGTATTACCTAAAGAAAATACAAAACTCTGTTTTTCGAATTTTGAGAGAACGTAATTGATCTCTATCGTTATTTATGGTGATTTTGAAAGCTTGTTAGGAGAATATTCAGATAAAAATTGAACCGCACACGTTGAAAATATACAAATTCATGAAGCAAGTTGTTTTGCGTACTACATATATTGTGAATCGAAGCCTGAGCTAAATAAATTTGTATCATATAGAGGTCCAAGGTGTTTCAAAAAATTCATTGATTCCATTAGCAAAGATGTAAAAAGGCTTTATAATTGTATGTCGGAGATAAAGCCTTTGATTATGAGTGAAAATGAGCTTAAGTATTTTCAAAATGCTAAAGTATGTTAAATATGTAAAAAGATTTTTACTAATACAGATATAATTGTAGCCCATTATGATTATTTTTCAGCTTCCTTTATTGGAGCAACGCACCAAAAATGCAATATAGACGCTAAAAAATGTTCATATATCCCGATCATTTTTCATAATCTGTCAGGCTATGACTGTCATTTGTTTATAAAAGAATTTGCAGCTGTTTGTGGACTTATTAATCTAATTCCAAAAAATAAAGAAAAGTATATCTCGTTTACGAAATTCATCCCTATTGACGAAAAAATGTGGCTCAATTAAAATTTATTGACTCTTTTAATTTTCTGAGCTCCAGTCTGGATAATTTAGTAAAATCAATGAGACCTGAAGATTTAAAAACTATGCACGAATTTTTTAGAGATAAAAAATTATTTGATTTAGTCAGCAAAAAAGGGGTATACTGCTATGACTATATAGATTCATTCGAGCGCTATGAAGATACAGAATTACCTAACCGTACGCATTTTTATAAACTTACATCTGAACCTGTTTCAGATAAAGAATATGAACATGCTACAGATATTTGGAATGCTTTTGAAATTTCTAATTTAGGAAAATATATAGATATATATCTCAAATGTAACGTACTTCTCTTATGTGATGTTTTTGAAAAATTTCGCACTATGAGTTTAAAATTTTATAACCTAGACCCATGTTTTTATGTGTCGTCACCATCATTGAGTTGGGATGCCATGTTATTATATACGCATATTAATTTGGATTTCATTTCAGACATTGAAATATATCAAATGTTAGAAAAAGGAATACAAGGAGGTTTGGCACAATGCTCCTTGAGATTAGCAAAAGCGAATAATAAATATCTTCCTAACTATGATGAGCAGAAACCAGACAGTTATTTAATTTTCTTAGATTGTGTAAATCTTTATGGTTTTGCAATGATGCAGAAGATGCCAATCGGAAACTTTAGGTTTCTAAATGAATTTGAAGTACAACATTTTGATGTGATGAAAACTATGATTGATAGTAGTACAGGATTTATTCTGGAAGTTGATTTACACTATCCTCCAGAACTTCATGATTTACATTCTGATTTACCATTTGCTGTTGAAAAATATGTCCCTCCCGGTAGTAAAAACAAAAAACTACTTGCAAATTTAAATGACAAACATTAATATGTTATTCATTATGGTCATCTAAAAGAATGTCTGAAAAAAGGTATTATTTTACTCAAGGTTTATAGGATACTAGCATTTGACCAAAAATCATTTTTAGCTCCGTATATTATGTTAAATACGGAGCTCAGACAAAAAGTAACTTCCGATTTCGAGAGAGACTTTTTTAAGAAGCAAAATAATTCTATATTCGGCAAAACAATCGAGAACAAGAGAAAACAAGTAGATGTTAAATTAGTTAATGTTTGGAAGGATGTCTCAAATAAAACAAATAAAGAATGTGGGGCAGAAAAATATATAAGCGCTCCTAACTTTAAGAATTTGTCCGTCTTATCAGAATCCTTAGTTGCCATTCAGTTACAACAAACGAAAATCGTACTTGACCGACCTATTTATATCGGATTCACGACTTTGGAGTTAGCCAAGAGCTATGTTTAATAATAATAAAGATGTAATTCCTGCTGAAAATGCGTTGCCAGATTGTATTTATTATTGATGATATAGTATGTGAAAATCAAACGAACATTCGGAATTACTTTTCTATTACCCATAGAAAAGTAATTGCGACATAAAAACATAGATTGTTTTTATTTGTCCTAAATATATTCTAAAATACCAAAACAACTAATTCGAGATAATTCTAACTTTTTAATTATTTTCAAACAAGATGAGATAAATTTAAAGCATATATACAACGAACATGTTAATTCTGATATGATTTGAGTACATTTTAAACAAATATGTTCAGAAACATGGAAATATCCTCATACGTTTTTAATTATTAACAAAGACTGTGACTTAAACAATAATAGGTACAGAGCAGGTTTCGATACTTTCATCAATTTCGATTAAATTTGGTATTTAAAAGCCAAACAGAGGTATTTTGACATTCATTCAAGTTTCTTTATTACATGTCAACGGTTGTTAACGTAACACAGTAGACAAAAAAATGGAGCGTTCAATGAAAGAACAAATAATTAAATCTGTTAATGCTATTAAGAGTAAAATAAAACAAATGAAATATGAAGACGACACAACGAACTTAAATTTGAAACGAGTATTTGAACCTCTTACTTTACCCTTGAAAGAAATAGTTGAATTAGGTAAAAAAAATATAATGCAAAATATGATTCCGATGATAAAATAATTTTGACGTCAAATCTTTAAATGAATTAAAATCTGATTATTCAATTGGTCAGGACTTTCAAAGTGAAAGTGAAGACTCCTTGAAAAGTGCTCGTTCAAGTACAGTATCTACTATACCTGTTAAAAATATAGGTATAAGAACGTCGATTGAAAGAAAAGGATGTGTAACAAACTTAGATACTCCTTTTTTGACGATGATTGCAAAAGATAATTTACTTGATGATGACTTCAATTTGTTTAATATTCCTTTTGGAATACGCCGTGAAAACAATAAACTGATGATGGGGAACTTGCCAATTTCTTTCAAAACCAATAACGATATAATATCTGGACAGCCCTATATGTCTACTATTACTGTCGGTGATAAAGATTATGAAATGACTGCAGGCTTAAAAGAACTTTTGCTTAAGAAAAAACCAAACATAGAAATAGTAACTGAATTAGATAAACTTGTTTATAAAGAAATGTTATGCAACACGAATGCTCATAAGAGAGATTTTCAAAGTATGGGCCAAATTAAAGGGGACAAGGGAAGGAAGTACTATCGAATAATTAAACCTTTATTTTTTTAATCACTGCAATCGCATGCTTCTAACATTAAAAAAGGACTTGGCATGCCGATTTTTAAAAAAACATATAAAAAGGACACCGATTTTATTTATTGTGATAATCCCAATGAGCTAATTGAAAGGTTTATGCTACTAATAGCATCAAAATATGCTGGCAACAGTAATCATGACAACGAAATTATATCAATAATTGAAGAATTGAAAGAAGCTGATATAATTAAGGATTAAATTTTAGATCAAATGAGATCAGATATATAGACCTATAATTAAGTTTAAAAGATAAATTGAACAACATTTACTTGAACCACTCAGTATTAAATAGACGTTGTTCAAATATGAACGTCAATAAATTGGACTCCATGTTCACAAACACGAAAGAAAGACAAAAAGTTGTGTGGAAAATATATGTAATTTGAAACAAAATATTGATGGAAGTCTGGATTGTCAAAACAAGATACTTTCTAGTCTTAAAAATCCTTTAGATTTGAATGATAGCGTAACAAAAGATTACGTTGACAAATCATTGCAGGATCTTTTGAATAAAATTTTAACATATGACGCTTTAATTTCAGAAATACATAATAAAATTAATAATTTTGAAAAATCCTTTGAACGTTATAAAAATGAGCAAAAAAAGCGTAGTAATTGAAATTCATAAATACGCTAAAGACATGTTATCATGAAAGACATAGATGACCTTTGGCAAGCCGATTTAATTGATATGCAATCTTTTGCAAAATATAACTTGGGCTATAATTACATTTTAGCTATCATTGATACATTTTCAAAATTTGCATGGGTATATCCACTTTAACAAAAAAGCAAGGAATGTGTAGCAAAAGCTTTTCAATCGTTAATGGAGGAAGGTCGCATTCTTAAAAATTTACAAACTGACTTAGGTACAGAATTTTACAACGAAAAGGTTCAGAAATTGTTAAATAACTACAAAATAAATCATTATTCTACATATTCTACAAAAAAAGCATCAATCGTCGAAAGGTTCATAAGAACTCTAAAATCCAAACTGTACAAGGAGTTTAGTTTGAAAGGGGCGTATAAATGGACAGATGGTTTGTTATACAAAGTGGTTGAAACATATAACCAAACTGTTCATAGAATAATAGACTTAACACCAGCTCAAGTCAATAAAAACAATAAAGTACTTTTATTGAACAAATACAAATATATGTATAAGTCACATACTCAAAAAGCTAAAAAACTTAAAATTAATTATTTCGTTCGTATTAGTAAATATAAAGGAACATTTGGAAAAAGTTATACGCCAAATTGGTCTACAAAAATATTTAAAATTAATAAAATTCAAAATACTAACCCTTTTACTTACTTATTGGAAGACGCTAGAGGTCGTCCTATACTTGGAGCATTCTACATTCAAGAACTACAAAAAAATAAATGAAAAATAAACGTTATGTTAAATGGTTAGGATTTCCATGTAGTGAAAACAGTTGGATAGATAAAACTGCTATTTTATAAAAGAATCCGAACACTAATTTTATATAAATCAGTTATAAGTTATGAAAGAGAATAGTCTTCTCAACAGTTTAATTAATTGTTTTCCTTTTGAACTTCATTTACCAGGATATAATTACTGTGGCCCAGGAACTCGTTTAAAGGAAAGACTTGCTCGAGGAGACAAGGGATCAATCCATTGGACGAATTCTGCAAGCACCATGATATATCTTACAATAAATCCTTAAATTTAAAAGATCTTCATAAAGCTGATACAATTTTACTTAAAATGGTAAAGAAACGGATATCATCTTCTAATGCCAGTGTTGGAGAAAAAATTGCTGCTACTTTAGTAAACAGAGCAAAGTTAGCTAAAGTTAGTTCAGGGTCAGGGCTAAAAAAGAAATTTAAAAACATTATATCTCATACTAGGAAACATATACGTAAAATGAAACCTAAATGTAAAAAAATGGCAATAGAAATGGCTTTTGCAGCTGCTAAGGAAATGGCTAAAGATCTGCCTATTCAACTACCTCGAATTATACCTATGCTAAAGTCAGGAGGTTTTCTTCCTCTAATACCAATTTTCGCAGGATTGTCTGCTGCTGGTAGCTTAGCCGGAGGAATATCTGGTTTAATTAAAACATATAATGAATATAAAGCTGCAAAACAACATCTTGCCGAATTAAAAAAGAAAAACTAGAAAACTATAGGAGTATCCATTGGAAAGAGTTTGCATCTTAAACCTTATAGGAATGGTTTGGGTATAAATTTAGCAAAAAAAAAAAGTATAATTCAACGTTTGCCTAAATGAGCCCTTTCTACAACATTGATTCTTCAACATTGATATCTTAATTCATGCCAAACACATTCCTTATTTTCGAGGCGTATTTATGAGAGATGAGCTACCAAAGAATCCTCTACCTATAGAGTGTGGCATTATTAATTTAGATTGTTCGAAAAATCCTGGGTCACATTGGGTAGCATATGTAAAAAAAATACTATGTTGAATATTTTGATAGCTATGGATATTTGAGAGAATTTATAGAATATATGGCATAATTCAAGATCGTGTATAATTATGACAATTTAAAAAAAAAACTCGTACAATTGCGGACATCTATGTCATAAATTTTTGAAAAGTTTTTGGTGTAAGAATAGTTTTAAATAAATACCGTGTTCCTTCTCCTTTTAGCTCAGTCATTGTGAAATTGTGCTTTACTAAAGGACGATGTTTTAGGCAATAAATCTGTATTAGGAACATTATTTAATCCGCCTTTAAATTTAAATAGTCCATATGAGTGTGGATTGCTATATTTCTCTGTTTATAATGCTATACCAAATGTTAGTGAGAGAAATAACTTATTTGTTTATGGCGACAATTTGATCAATGAAATAAAAAATCCAAATGGTTCTTATGACATACTTGATATTCAAGAATTTATAAAAAGTGAAATTAAAGACTGTGATATACAAATTGAATCAAATAGTAATACGTCAACGTGTTCTATATTGTGCAATAAAAGCGTGAATTTTGAAATAAATAATAGTATCGGCAGTTTGCTAGGTTTTCCAAAGGCGAGATTAGAAGCCAATAACTTGCATGTTTCAGTAAATCCAATGAACATTCTTCCAGTGTCATTGATAAGAATTAAATGTGATCTAGTTCAGGGATCATTCACCAACGGTTCACCTACGCACATTATTCACGAGTTCATACCAGACGTGCCTCCGAGTTTTCGATTTCTTGAAAAACCTAACAACATTATTTATTTTCCGATTACTAATCAGCATATAACATCCATCACTATAAAATATTGTAGACCAACAAGGGAGTGTAATTGATTTTAGTGAGGAAAATATTCAAATGTGTCTCCATTTACGACCAACAAAATGATTGTGTTTAACCGAAACGTAATACAAAATATAACTACAAAGACAAAATTGAAAAATACTATTCATAAAAACACATTCAGGCGAAGACGAAGTGTTAACGTAACAAAAAAAATAACGAAAAAAAATTAAAAAAATCTCCGAGCTCTGGGATTTAAAATATGAGTATTTTCCAAGTAAATGATTTACCACAATTCGATAATTCTATAGAAGGTTATAAAATTCATACATATAACCCTTACAGCAATAGTTATAAAGAAAATGATGAAATCCGAATATCTATTAATCAACAAGACATTTATGTGCTTCCCTCGGCAAGTTCTATCTACATTGAAGGTTATGCGACAGTGACTGAAAAGGATGTTGGAGGAAAACTGGTTAAAAAAACAGTTAATTTCACAAATAATGATGTGTCATTTATTTTTCAAGATATTCGATATGAAATTTTTGATATGAATTCGTGTTGAAATAGATCGCATTAGAAACGTAGGAATTTCTTCAACATTAAAATCATATGTTTCATTAAATGAGGCTCAAAGTAAAGTAGCTGCGATATGGGGCTGGAATATTAATGGATTAAAACAAAAAGATGGTTATTTTAGTATTGTTTTACCTCTTAATAAAATATTAGGGTTTGCAGAAGATTACAACAAAATAATTATTAATTGTAAGCATGAACTTATATTAAACAGAAGTAACACTAGTTTGAATAGTATACATCTTGAAAAAGATGAATGTGTTAGTATGAACATACAAAAAGTTCAATGGCGCATGCCACACATAAAAGTATCCGATCGTGAAAATAAAATATTAAGAAAAAAAAAATATAAAAAAAAAAAAAAAAAAAAAAAAAAACTAAAATATTTAGAAAAGGATAAACCTATACAAATAGCTTTTAGAAATTGGGATCTATATGAATATCCTTTACTACATAAAACTTCAAAACATTCCTGGTCTGTTAAAACATCTTCACAGCTAGAAAAACCTAGGTATATTATATTCGGTTTACAAACGAATGCGCAAAAAAAGAAAGACAAAAACAGCTCTATTTTTGATCATTGTAATTTGACAAACGTAACGCTATTTTTAAATTCTCAAAATTATCCATATGACTCATTAAATGTAAGGTTTGATGAGAACAAATACAGTATATTATATGAATTGTATGCCAAGTTTCGTCAGTCATACTTCAACATCGCAGCAGATCCGTTGCTTGAGTTTAACGATTTTAAAGAAAAAGCTCCTTTGTTTATAATAGACTGCTCGAGACAACATGAAAATTTAAAGTCCGGATCCGTGGATGTGCGCTTAGAAATAGAATCTTCTCAAGATATACCAGATAATACAGCCGCTTATTGTCTGATTGTGAACGATAGACTTGTAGAATACAAGCCTCTAACTAACATTACACGTAAATTATCATGAATGTCATATTGGATTTGCAAGGATTTAAAACCGATTCTAATGAATTCATATCAAAAGAATTAGCATTAAAATCTGGGACGCAAATAATAGTTTTACTATTTAAGCCGCCTTTCCCGTTTTATGACTTAACTGAAACAGAAAGAAGACAAGTATGCTGGATTGAAAGAAATAGAAAAATATTTTGGACAGAACGATTTGTATCATGAGCATAAAATGTATATTAAGAACATTTTGAGAGATAAAAATATATATGTGAAGGGTCTGGAAAAAATTAACTGGATAAAAAATATATTGGGTACCACAGATAACGACCAGCAACTTTTTTGTAATTTAGAAGATTTTGGTTGTCCTAGCATATTAAGTTTGTATGATAAGTATAAGACGTGTTTAGAAGTTTATCAATATGTGTATCATTCTAGTGTATGTGCTTTGAAAAATGTAAATAGTATACAAAAATGGATTCTTGAAAATAAAATATGTTTTTGAAATAAAAATTGTTGTTTGTATATCTTAACATAATATTACTTACTACATTTAATTTAAGACTCGTTAATAGTTTTGGAGCCGATCTTAAAACATTGTATGGTCAGAGTGAACTGCGTCAGGATTATCAATAAAGTGGCATTAGACGGTGTTTGCATCACACACTCCAACGAAGTGAGTGTCAATTATACCGTTACACACTGAGCCGAGTAGGTAACGACAAGGGCACCAAGCCGCAACTGCCACCCAGTGACTCTTCAGTAGAGGCGCCAAGGCCCTTATTTGTGTGGTACAATGAATAAGCGCCCAAGTTTGCATAACCGAAAAGGTTTCACACTGAGACGGTTAAATAATGGCAGGGACACCAAGCCACATCCACTACCAGTGACTACTAGTATCCAGTAGCTTTCAAACAGGAAGGCAGCACATGACTCAGACATCCACTCGTAGCGTCTCAAAACCATACGCTCTACCGCCACTCAGGTCCACGAGCCAATGGAACCGCAAGCAGGCCCAGCCTACAACGGTGATGTAGGAGCTACCAGAAAAGCTCGTATAGACTCATCGTGCCACAATCCAGTCCACTAAAACTCTGTGAACACTTTAAAACAATCAAAGTTGCCCAGTGCATAAGCAGTGGTTGCTTCCTTGCTCCTTGCGTATATAGACAAAACAAGAAACAACTTCCAACTCCAATTAACAGTAGCAGGGGTGAAGTCTAAATCGTGGCCTGTTTGGTGATGCTAAGTGTTATCCACAGCGTGTGTGACCATATTTGACACACGATTTGCCTCGATACATAATAACACATCCAATTCAGAGTGGCAACATCGTTAACATCAGCATTTTTTGTATGCAAGCAGTAGATAGTGTTGCATGTCATTCAACAGGTTAAGTTTTTCGTCAGAAAGTATCTCACGGAGGTTTATACCTCTGCTCGTCTCCTGTAGGATGTCCCACGGGGCTGTTGGTAGCCGGTCGATTACTTGTTTCTAGCCGGAGAAGTCCAGAAATATCTTTGGAAGTCTGTTTTGGTGATCGTATTCAACGTTCACATTATCATCGTTTTTTTTCACTAGGAATTGTTAATCACTACACATATCACAGCACACATCAATGCCACAGCTCTGGACTGATCTTTTAACCTGGTCATGATTAATTGGCAGAATGCATACGACCACAAAGGCAGGATGTAGAGTAAATTGCTTTCTGGTTCCTTTTTTCTTTTTTGACTGCGATGGCGTCCGTCCCTTGAGTATTTGTGAAACAAAAATATAAGAAAATAACAAGATAAGAAGCAGAATACATAAAAACCTCATTGCCACCACGCTCTGTGTTGTGACACATGCTATGTAATAGAGGCGCTTTTCCTAACATTTATACGAAGGAACAATGAAAAGAGCGGCAGTTTGCTGCTCTTTTGGTCAGAATCTTTAATTACGTTAGAATCTTTTCGTCTGACTCTCTCTCTCTCTCTCTCTTTTGAGTCACTTGCGGGATACCTGCTGGCCAACAGACTCCGAAATGCCGTGTTTGCTACGTCGAGGTCCTCAGGCTACGCTATGTTGGGGTGTCTACACACCGGTGACATCTTTTTCTATAAATAATTAAGTAACTCATCATTATAAAGGTGCATGTAGAAGGGCCCTCTACATGTTTACCTCTGTGTTCAAAATAAAATAACTAAAATAAAAGCTAGACTCAAATGTATACCCACTTATTGTAAGAAATGTTAAAAAGAAACCTACATTATATGAATGTTAAGTGGACTTGTATTTTAATCTTAGAACTTATTGTGATTTTCCAGTATTTAGACTGGTGGCGCCCTTACAGAAAGGACACTACCTCAAACAACAAGATACACCAGTGAGTGACAGCCCTTGCAAACGAACCTAGCACTTGTACGTAGGCTAGCCGGCAGAAATAAAACAAATAAATGCACACCAAACGGTTACGTGCAGCAATAATAGATAGCTGTACCAAAAACACAAGTTACCTCACGCCAGCTTTGACGTTAAAAATGCAATCGCCAACCTACCAGTAGCAATGTACCGCCTAAAATACCCCCCTAGGCCATTTACACACCTGTCTTTCGGTAATTTACCGAAGCGTCTAATTTCTTACTCGGCTACACCTGACTTAGCTTAAGGACTTACCCAGGTATTCTTTTTCTCATAGGGAACGTACACTTTTCCAGATTTACCGAAAACCAAGTCGTGGTTTTGTTTTGGCATTATCGTTAAAAATTAGGCCAAGTGGAGTAACGATCTGCGGAAGGCAGCCGTTAGAAACTGGATGACAAGAGCCGAAGATCAGGCGCCTATGTCCAGCAGTAGACGAACACAGACTGATTATGATGATGATGATGATGATGTTCAAAATTAGCGCGATTACTAGATCAGCAGGCCGCTGATCTAGTAATCGGAGCCAATGGATATTTTCAAAACAGCTTATAGTGCACTAACTTTCCCGCCCGCGATTACGTCCACGCTGACTACTGTTTATCACGAAAAAAAGCATCCTGTGATCTTCTAGGATAATAAAAACTAATGCAAAAGTAGGCATAGCACCAATGCTCTTGAAGTTTTTTGACAGACTTGTTATTTCATTTCCACGGCAACCGTTCCTTACAGCGAGTAACCAACATTTTCCAGATTTCCCGTTAAAACTTTCAATTTTCCGGGATACAAAGTATCCTATGTTTTATTATAGGGTATAAGCTATCTCCATTACAAATTTCATTAAATCCATCCAGCCATTATCGCGTGAAAGTTCCCCAAACAAACATACAAACAAACAAACATAAAAACAAACAAACATAAAAACAAACAAACATACAAACAAACAAACAGACAACGGTTCACTTTTATATATTGGTATGGATAGTCACAGTTCTAATCTCACCAAACCTAACCCTTTTTTGCCCCAATCCAACCGAGGACTTAACGATCGTTGCTTTTGAAACGTTTTGGAACCAAACTGAAATCCGGGAAACGTCCGAACTGCTATCTATTACACATCCACATTCGCTTTTTCATACCAGTCATGAAGTAACCTCAACAAACAGCATCTAACAAACATTTATATTGGTCGTAGTTTGTTGGTACAGCGTGGTAAAGAATCTAATTTGAAAACTAATAAACATTTTCTGTTTGCGACCGTACTCCCACTTACGTCTCGGAACTTTTATCAACAACACATTTCTCTAGGGCACGCCTATCTCGCCACACAATTAAAAAATTATGACATCGGTAGTCTATTTGGCGCTGCAGATGCATTCGGTTAATTCATTGACGGGCGAAATGAATGATTAAACCTACAGAGCCAGTTAATTAAAGGAGAAGAGATACAGCACGCTCTGATATCACGTAGACAAAAATTTAACTGAGTAACATACATGCAAAACATTCGCACAGCTACATTATCCACTATAGTGTTTATATATAACATCATTGACTATAGTGCTTCTGTGCATCAACAACCAAGATAAAGAAACATACGTAGACTGTAGCGTGAATGAGCTACCATTAGTTGACACCGTCAACGCGTTACACAAATGTTACCCCGTTTGAGATGAGGACAATTATGTGCGTTGCACCTTATTTATGCGGGCCATGCCTATGGAGCTGATCTATGATGATCTTTGTTGTCACCACCGTTTATACTCATTTTTAGTTCATCCAAAGGTTTTCTGTAAGAGATCGCTCTAAGCAATAAGACCGCAGATTGTGTAACTGAAATTTATATATTTTAGGTTATATTATGATGTACAATGTAAAATTTACTTTCTGTTACTTTCGATCAATATTTTACCGTGTTTCAAGCAAATAAAAAAAAAACATTTTCATATTTTTTTCAATATAAGTGGTAAGCAGTAAAGAGTTATCTATCTATCTATCTATCTATGATTAAACTCCAATGTATGCCACTTTGCAACTTGGCAATTTACTATAACTAACATAACACTAGCACAGTTAACACTTCATGTCTGGCTATGTAACCCTGATAATAGCAGGGTTACATACGAGTAGCCAGACATAAAGTGTTAAAAATGATAAAAAATGGACTTGATTTGCAACCGAATTACGGTTAGCTATTACTAAGTTTTAGATTATCTAAGCAAAATTAACTCACGGTCTCGATTGACTTTCGCGCATCAAATATTGAAAAATAGTAGTCATGAGTGGAGCGATGGTAGCCCAACGGTTCAATAGTGCAACCGAAAAACCAACGATACCGGGTTTGGTCCTAAGCCCCCGCACCAATTGACCTTTCAAAGTTATTTGCATTTTTCCATCGCTCCGCGCTTTGGAGGGCACGTTATACCGTCAGTCCCAGCTGCTATTGATTAATAACAGTCGCCAAGCCATGTCAGAGATCCTCGGGCGGCCCGACAAATCTCTGACACCACAGACCAGCACTTCCTCACACGACTAACAAACAAATTAGGTGGGTCTTACTTAAGCCAAAGGCGACGACCTTCCGATGTACGTGCGTGCTACGTGGCGGCTGCATGTTGTTAATTGCACTCTACGCCGTTGCGGTGACTGCACGCCACGCTGCTGTGGTGAATGCGCAACGGGCGTCGTGCTACGTCGACGGCACAACACGCATTGTTCTGCGGCGAATGATCAACGGGCATCGCACTGCGATGACGGCACAATGCGTATCGCGCTGCTCTGCTGCGGCGAATGCGCAACGAGCGTCGCGCTGCGGCAACTGTACAAAGTACACCGCGCTGCACTGCTGCGGTGAATGCGCATTGGGCATCGCGCTACGGCGACAACACAACACGCATCGTGCTGCGGCAACTTTACCATGAGCACCACACTGCGCTGCTGCGACGAATGCGCAACGGGCGTCGCGTTACGGCGACGGCATAACACGCATCGCGCTTCGGCAACTGTGCAACGCGAATTGCGCTGCCACGGTAATTGTGCAACGCGCACCGCGTCGCTACGGTGACCGCACATCGCACCACGCTACCCGATAGCGGCGGTGGTGGCTCGACGGCTGCGTACGCGGAGCATGCCCCCGCTACAAGCCACGCGAGCACCGACCCCATGTGCATCATCTGCGCGAAAGCTGCTCACGCAGGCGAGATTGAGGCATCCACTCCATTCTTCAGGCGGTTTATATTCACACCCAACCAACACACAAGTGGAAATTGCAGCCTATTTTGTAACTTTAAGATGTATAATAGCCGCATTAGAGTACAGGAAGCAGTATTAAGTTGCATAACTGCTTCCACAAATGTCTGTAGGTACAAAATGTACCAAAAGTTGCAGTATCGGAACCAAATACCACCCTTGTCTTTATAATAGTTTATTCTAGAACCAATTTACCACCTACACCTTTTATAGAGAGTTATGAAGAGCATTTATCACTGAAAGTTTTATGAAGGTTTCTCTTGTTACTGTTATACGCCGCTCAACTGCATAGGAGAGTTAATTCTAGGCCATATACAGCAGTTATATAAGAGTTTGAATAACCACTCTTGTTCTACTAGAAGTTCCATAATGGGGGTAATAATATACAAGTCAAGTAGGGGTAGTAGTACTCAAGTTCCAAAAAGACAATCAATGTAACTAAAGATTTACATTTTAAAGACCTCAAGTAGTGAGGTCTTTAAAATGTAAAAAGAGCTACCTTGAGTATTACAATAGAGATTATTTGCACCGTTGTACAGACTTATTCAATCCGCCATTTCTCAACAAAAGTGACCTAATTACTTGAAAAATTTAGGCATTACAATGATGTGTTTCATTAAATTAACCTTGTTTTTGTCAATATACAAACGATCTATTGCAGATAATAAACTGTCGATACATAATAAAAATATGAAATCATTTTATTTAAAAAAGTCAATACTATTTAGCAAATATTTCTTCCGTTTTGATGCAATTTCGAAAGCGAGTACCATATACGAGTATATGCACAGTAAAAATGAAAGCGTTTTTATCCGCTTGTGTTTAACAAAATCATAAAGCGCATATGAATAATTTACTTAACAATAATATTTTAATGATGGCCGATTACAATATTAATTGCACTTCATCATTTTGACATACAATACATTCATCCATATTAGTTCACTCGTTCACAAAAGTAGCATGATAAAACCTTTAGTGTGGCGTTAATCATCCGTTGCAACTCTTGAGGTACTATTTTACTACCCTTGTGCAGTTGTAATATAACTAAAGGCTACATAAAATTGTGCCCAAAAAGGTTCTAGAGCTGCTGCATTAGGCTTCCAGAGCACGCTATAGCACTTACGTCTTAGCACCTTTAGGCATAATCAGATTGGCTCTAAAGCCGTTATGCAACTAATTTATGTTGGTTGGGCAGAGACGCAAATGTTGTGCGTACCAAAGATTGAAACCAAACAGCAAAATTAAGGTTATGAAAAATATATATGAGGGAGTGAGAACTTTATCCTACGCCTGATTTTAGGAATCAGGAATGGGTAGGTTTTAAAAAGAAAACAATTAAAAACACCAAAACCTATTTCTATTAAATATAATTCCAATAAATATCTCATTTGGGAAAACTCTAACCGATACCAAGAAAAACACAGACTCAATTACAAATCGTTCGACACATCTGCATAGCATGAAGTCCCCGCAGGAAGGAGGAATTACTCTATGAAGGAGGTTGCGCGCCGCCAAAGACAATGCTACTCCATATACACCCGGCGTAGACGCGAGTATGTACCACACCCGGTCAGTCTCTTGCCCCGTCATTGCTTCTAGTACCATCGAACAATATATACATATCGTAGAAAGACTACATAAACTCGCGTCTACGATACATATATAGGCCTATGATACTCTTGGTATGACAAGCGAGGTACCAATCGATTTGTTTTCATCGCAAGAGTGTCAAAGGCAATTTTTTACTCGACCGTAGTTGGGTTTTAGTTTTTGTATTTACACTAGTTTTATATGTTTTGTCCCGGTATTTTTGTCATCTACTGTGACTGTGCCAGTCCCTAACTAGATTACCCTAACAATAAAAAGCTTGCTTTATAAACTTTTTAAAAACATTTTGATTCAGGATTCCGCACCCAATTGTCTGTCTGTTTGGTGCACAATGGAAACTTCTAATCATTAAAGTGCTAATATTTTGCTCAGCTAAGCGACTACTTTTTAAGATTTTTATAGATTTGCACTCTTAAAGGTTTGTTTAGAAGAAACGTTATCTATTTATTATCATAATATTGAATAAGTACGCCAGTACTGATACTAAGAACAAGAATATTTATTAGCCTCGGAAACAGGCTCTCTCATGTGTATCATAAAAGTTAGCTATAAAGCGGCGCGTAAGCCTCGTAAAATGCGCTGTTGTTCAGCTCAAGTAATATGCTTAAGTACTTGCTTAGGCCTGGTCGCGTTTTATTTCTACTTATAATAAAACAATAAGTACCAAAAAGACTGTTCAAAGAAGATAATTAAAAATAATAAGGTCCATTAGGGACTTAAAATAAGCTACAGAACAAGAATATCACTGTTTAAAAAAAATGTTTTAAAAAAAAACTGTGCGTCTGTTTGTTTGTTCGAGCATCACGTAAAAAAACTAGACTCATTGCGATGCGATTTTTAATGTTGAATAGCTTAGGGTTTGACTTAATCACTGTTTTACTTGGTATCTCAATCCGATAAGTAGAAGCCGAGCAATCGGTAAAAAATTATCTGACGGCTGAACGAAATTTGGTGTTTTATAAGCTTTTACTAGTTTTCCCGCCTGCGACTTCGTACGCGTGGTCTACTGTTTATCGCGAAAAAAAGCAATCTTTTTCTTCTAGGATATTCAAAACCAATGCAAAAGTAGGTATAGCACCACTCTTGATGGATTTTGACAGACTTATTATTTCGTTTCCATGGCAACCACAGACCAACAACACACATCAACATTTTCCAGTTTTCCCATGGAAAGTTACAATTTTCCGGGATTAAAAGTATTCTTTGTTTTATTCCAGGGTACCTATAAGCTATCTCCATTCTAAATTTCAATCAAAATCCGTCCAGCCGTTATCGCGTGAAAGCTCCCCAAACAAACAAACAGACAACATTTCACTTTTATATATTGGTATGGATTACCAATATATAAAAGTTTTTTTTTCCATATTCGTTAATTCTTTATATATTTTTCTCTAAATAAAAGTGAAACGTTGTCTGTTTGTTTGTTTGTTTGTTCGTTTGGGGAGCTTTCACGCCAAAGCGGCTGATCAACATAGGATACTTTTATCCTGGAAGATGATAAGTTGCCACAGAAAAACTGGGAAATTTCATATACTCGCTGTGGAAACAAATTAATATGTCTGTCAGAAAGCAACAAAAGCGTTGGTGCTATACTTTTGCATTGGTTATTAATATCCTAGATGAACATAGGATGTTTTTTTACGTGATGAATTGCAGACAGCATGTACGAAGTCGCGGGCGAAATCTAATATGTACTTAAAGCTAATAATATGATAAAATCGTGAGCGTAGCGTAATCTGAGTTAAAATGGCCAACTTTTTTTGTAACTTCTAAGGAGTGGAATGCCCTGCCCTCGTCAGTGTTTCCGGTAAAATATAACCCTGGTGTGTTCAAGTCGAGAGTGAATAGGTATCTACTAGGCAAGCGTGCTACACCTTCGACCACATGATAGCTTTCCATCAGGTGAGATCGTGGTCAAACGACTGCCTTGACAGTGTTAATATATTTTTTTAAAGTGCTTTTATGTAACTTGCAATGTACTCATATGTTTGTTGAGATCAAACCTTGCAAGCTGAACTAGAACCACTTCCTATCTTACGAAGTTGAATTTTTACATGTTGCTTCAGTTCCGATGACATTGCACTTATATGGTAAGCATGACATGAATCGGTTAGCTCTAGATAAAGATACTATTCAACGGTTACACAGCACAGACACGAAATTTTGTGTACGCATTTTATTACGATATCTGGTTTTAAATTTTACCGTGACATTGTCTCCAGATGGCGGAACTCTTCAACGGTCAACAGCACAGACACGAAATTTTGTGAACGCATTGCACAGAAGCACAACGTGTTATTTGGTAAAAGTAGGTAAATTTATTTATTAAACCCTCTTTTAATTATTCTCATTTATTTTGTGTGACTTTCATTAATTCTTTATGGCTCCTATATTTTAAAATTTATGCCTTTATTTATTTTATTTGAGTTTAGTACACTAATTGAAAATATAATGCGTTCGCGCATTGTTCACCTGATAAATATTTATTAATGTTAATATTTTTACAAAGCCCCAATATAATTTAACAGATATAACTTTTAAACTTTCGTGATTCGAACATATAGTTATATATTTAAACGGGACTTAATCGTCTTCTCGTGACCACGATCAATGCAACTTGGCCGAAACGTCGAGGTAAATAAAAATTAAGTTTTCAGTGCGATTAAGTCCCGTTTATATATATAACTAATTTAACGGAGTCAGACAATTATTTTCGACCTTATTGACATGGACTAAGTACCTAGTTTTGTTTACGTATTTTGACTAAGAGACAAGTAAATGCCGAATCTGACTGAATCTGAATAATAACAATAAGGGTCAAAATCGAGTGATTCTAACTTTTGAAAATTACATACACCTAAAATCATTTAAAAGGGGTCAGATGGTTTTCGATCCTCTTGACATGAACTCAGGACCTTTTTTTAACGTATTGTAATTAAATTAACACAGTAAATGCTGAATCTGACTAAACCTGATTAATATCAATAAGGGTCAAAATAGTGTGACGCTAATTTTTGGAATGTACATAGCTTCAAAACCATTTAGAAGGTATCAGATGATTTTCAACCTTATTGAAATATGCTATTAAATTATGCTTAAACTGGTGTAGACTAGGCTAAATTAAAAATAATAAAGTGTAGAATTCTTTTACAAATAATATCCTTTCAATTGTTTTGAGTACCTTTTTTACATTACTAAGGGTGAGCAGGCTGCTAGGAGCTATTGGAGCCCGCCAGCCATAACCGCGGTGAACGCGAGACCGAGACCTATTATTTATTCTGTGGCGAGACGTAAGCGCGGTGACGTAATAGTTATTACGCAACACTGAGGCGAGGTGATGCCGATCCGGTGCCGGGGCGTCAGGTGTGCGGTGACCCAGAGAAATGACCACGCGGGCAAAACCGTGGGCGCAGCTAGTTAGTAATAGATTGATAAATCTATTGGAGTTGGATGAAATTATGCAAATGGATTAACTTGTATTTTTTTTTATTATTATTTGTTCCTATTTTAATTATCATTTTTTTATATGGCTAAAGAATCTAACGTTAGCGTGGTTTATTATTTAGAGCTTACACCGGCTATCGCTTACGGGGGAAACTTACACCGGCCGTCACTACGGTAACTTGGAGGTATAAAAGTTCATCTGATTAATATTTATTAATGTTAATATTTTTACAAAGCCCCAAAATAAAGTGTTAGATAATTATTTTCAACCTTATTGACATGGACTAAGTACCTTATTTTTGAGATATGTTAAAGAACTAACGTCTTCAAAACCAACGTGAATAGTTAAATTAATGATTTACGAAAAATATCCCTTGGAGATCAACCATGATTTTTTCACGACCGACTATCCTTCACACTGCTCTGTCACACTGGGGTGATGGTTTAACCCCTCTATCAAAATCAATATTATTTATTTTCCCGAACAACCAAATTAGAAGCAAGTGATAATAATATACACGGTAAAATTGACTTCGTTTTTATATTAATGTATGCAACAGAAAGTATCTGTAGCACTAACCATGGCAAGTAAATATAAAACATAAAACTAGGCATTTAGTCAAAATTCAAACTTGTTATCTCTGCGACATGAGAAAAAAAATGAGCCGTAGCGGGACACCTGGCAGATGTGTAAACATAATAAATCCATCCAACTTTATACTAGTAAGATGAGATTTAAACAACGAGGAACGTGTTGCACCGTGTGCTCTCCATGGTCAACTGTGAATCAGCAACTCTTAATACTTACTCTTACTTTCGTCATAATAACGTAAGTCTGGTTTACTTAGCGGAGACCGCTCGGACGCGAATGAAATACCGAAGTTCAATTCTCACTAAACTATTAACATTTTGCACTATAAAGTAGATTTGGTGAACTGTCTCATTAGATAATCACAGTGATCGGCAGTGTGGTGGCCAGCATACTAATAAGGACCGCCCCTTCCCCCCTCCCCATCCTGCCTCCCTGCTGGCTGCTCGATTGCCACGCCAGCAGTCTGCGTTACCCTCGTACCGCGCCATTAGTTGTTTACACATCAAAATGCACGATCAAAATACAATAGCCACTCAGCGAGCGATTGCGTGACCAAAATCAACCTAACCTAACCTAACCTAACTATCAATAAGTGATGAGAACCTACTTAATATTCCTTACCTATTTGGTACTTATAAGAAATTCTGTCGGCCCTAAGTTCGTTGAAAGTATGAAGAAAAAACTGGAAACTTAGTTGAATTGTTATTAACATAGATAAGAGATAAGCCGCGCACCGCGTTCGCTTGCACCTTGCAAGCGGGAGCGAGGCGACAGATATGGTTGGGTACAAAACTGCTATTGCACGCCTGGAGGGGCACCCGCGCCGCAGCTGTCTAGCGTGTTTAGTGAAATAGACATTTCAGCTTAAGCCTAATTATTTTTGATCAGTTATTTATATATATTTTTTTAATTGAATGCTATATAACGATTCTAAATAATGGACTGAATTCGTGAATTTAGGAAAATATTGATATCAATTTCACCACATATACGACTGCTTAAATAAATACTATAACCTACTAATACCTGCTTCATCAATAATCGTACAGAAGTGTACACCCGCGGCCGGGGATAACAATTAAAAGCGCGCTCCCGGCCGCCCACCCACAACCGCCCACACAGAGAAGCCGCCCAGCTGTTTACGACCAGAATCTTTCACCCACTGTGCTTGATAACGATATCTTCGTCATAAATGTTGTGGTTATGTTCCAATTTCGATCAGATTTTGGGTAACAGGTTTCTATAGTAAGTTTCTTATCTTATTACAATTACCTACTATACAAAATTATTAAGTGCTTACCAGTGTAACATATTGCCCTATTATATTCTGGGCTAGGGTATTCCACACGGAAAGATTAATAATGTTAGTTGTACGACTTTTGTCATTTTGAAGTTTTTCATTCATGAATTTACTTCCAAAAATTCTTAAAAAAACTTTGCACCTCAAACCCTAGAAGTACAGAAATAAAAGGAATCAGCTGGGAAAAATCAATAATCATCTAGACTTTACTAATGAGGTGTGAGAACGAGTGCAGGACGCAGAAAAGTTACTAAATACTAAATCGAGTGTATTATCGAAGTAGTTTTTAGTATAATTGCATTGTTCTAAACCGAACGCGTTGGGCGCTTATTAACTAGGCCGCATAAAATTCCTTGCCGACAACGTGTGACGTCAGTACGGCAACTGCCGTACGATTCCACTAAGATATCTTAACGCGGCGCGTTACTTGCGTGAATGGTCATAGCGAATAAGGGCCCTGAACTCCTCTAAAAGAAGCTTACCAGCATTTTGAGTTTCAATCGAACCTCGTTTTATATGCAGCGGACCATGTTGGGAAACCCAACTGATATTAGTTAAGTTAAAATCCCCTACAATCAAAAAGTTATCGTTTTTATGTAAGTCATAAACATGGTAAACGCTCTGTATTACATAATCTATTGTTTGAGGAAGTTGTTTATTAGGCGGCGCATAGATAACGGCTAAGTGTAAGTTTATACCTACTGTTTTATTGAACGACTTGGCAGGTATAGTCACCCAAAGAATTTCGGTTGGCGGCACGACACCAGTGTTACTTATGCTAAACGCTTGAAGCTCACTGCGGACCAGCAACATGACCCCTCCGCCAAGCGTCGTGTTCGTGAGGGCTAGATCACGGTCCAACCCAAACACATCATATCTAGAATAGCTCAGTTCACCATCCAAAATACCATTATGCAGCCAACTTTCGGCGATAAACACGATATTAAAACTATTTTTAAGCAGTTCTCTGTAAAATTCTATCGTTTTGGTACGAAAACCTCTTGTATTCTGATAGAATACATTTAGCCGTGTATTAGCCATTGTGACATAAAAGAAATAAGTATAATAGTATAATTTGAATCGAAAACATATAGATATTAATTTTATTAGGAAAGTGAAACGAACATGAACTCAGTGAATGCGGTGTTATGTAGGTAGTCGTAAAAATAAAATATGATCTCGGATCAAAGCGTATTCTACGCTATGATTTTTATTGTAAAGTTTGGTTGTGAGATAATGGAAATTGGTAATTATACGTTCATTCTAATCTAAAGAACTAAACGGAGCATATTTATGGATTTTAACCAGTTAGATTCATTCTAGTAAACGTTGAATAATGGATAATATCGGAAAAAAGCAAAAAAATAAATTTTGGAACTATGCCTACCTTTGGGGCCTTTCATCCAATATGAAGATATCGATGATCAAACACGCGCCAGTCGCCGTGCCAGCTGCACGCGTCCATTAGTTGCTCCTGCATTATTTCAATATTGCAAATTTTATTTTATTTACCAGTGTAATAAGTGCCGGCCGTCCTTGTCTTGTTAATCAGGTTCGTAAAAGAAGAATACATGAGTTGGAAGGAATGTCCTATGATGATTCAGTGACGGCTACAAGTTTTGAAATTTCTTTTAAAAAATTACAACATGTAATGATGGAAAACGTCACCCAAACAATCATTACCACAGTAAATTCAGTGCTGTCGGAAAAGTTAACTCAATATTCTACTGACATAGAAGCTTTAAAAACTGAAATGAAAAGGTTAAACACCAAAACTATTGAACAGTATGAACTAGAACTCCACGAACTCAAGACTAAATACATTTCCTTAAATTCGGAGTTCAAGAATCGGCAGCAATAATGGGACAGACTATTTAATCTCGAAATAGTTGGCGTACCTGAGAATCATGACGAAAAAATGATAGACATTGTCATCGCTATAGCAAAGCATGCCGGCATTACGATCACTTCACGTGACATCGAATTCGCGAATACGGTTCAGGCTAAACAAACCAAACCTGGAGTCCCGCGAGCCATTATTGCAAAAATGAAGTCCAGATTAACTAATGATAACATCTTGGCGGGAATTCGGCGAGTTCACGGTATCACCCGTTGCAACATTGGCATGAAGGGAACTGAGAATTTATTCATCAATGAACATTTGACGATTGAAAACAAAATGCTATTTCATAAGTGTCGCGAACTGGTTGTTGCTAATTCTTTTAAGTTTATCTGGATTCGTAATTGTAAAATTTTTGTGCGAAGAGAATAAAGTCTCCAAAAATTGTAATAAACAAATACAAAGATTTACTAAAAATCAAATGACTCGTCGTCTTTTTGCAATAACTTGGTTGCTTTTTGGTTTGATAACGGTATATCTTATTTACCAGGCTGTTAGTTTCTTAAAAAAACACTTGTTTTTGTTATTGTTTCACGATTGTATAATTCACTCTTACACTAAATTACACAACTACACTGTATACGAAATCCCACTACATATTATTATTTACATAATAAACATATGTTTGACTTCTAGGAAATATAATAACATGACTGAGAGACATGTTAAATATTATTTAAAATTATTACTATATTTTTATTTACAATACGTTCTACGCTTCGGTCCGAGATCGTTTATTTTCACGACTACTGACATTACATTGCACTTACTGTGCTGTTTAGGTGCGTTTAACTATTTTAAAATAAATACCTACTCATGTTATTAATTAAATATGAGACACACATGTACTCCACAATATTTGAAAATTATACTAACTTATTTTCAATACATTCTACGCTTTGATCCGAGAGCATATTTTATTTTTACGACTACCTACATAGCACCGCATTCACTGAGTTCATGTGCGTTTCACTTTCCTAATAAAATTAATACCTATATGTTTTCGATTCAAATTATACTATTATACTTATTTCTTTTATGTCACAATGGCTAATACACGGCTAAATGTATTCTATCAGAATACAAGAGTTCTTCGTACCAAAACGATATAATTTTACAGAGAACTGCTTAAAAATAGTTTTAATATCGTGTTTATCGTGTTTTAATGGGTTAGCGCCAACTTTACACGACAGTATAATGCGTAGAAACTTCTTCTTCTAGAGATCCTCTCCACTCTTTTGAAAAGTGTTAGGTTACAAAGTTAAGCTATCGATCCCGGCTGTTATTGATTAACAACAGTCGTTAAGCTATGTCAGAGGCCCTCAAACAGGTTTATAAACTCTGACACTGGCCAGAACATATGACTAGCAAGAATTAACCGAAAGATTAGGCACAGAAAATGTTGTTAAGCTTCTTTTTTCTAAGATGACCGGTTGGTGTCGTGGCTAGTGATCCTAGGTTCGTAAACACACGGTCGCAGGTTCGAATCCTGCAAGGTGCAATCATTTGTGTGATGAGCAGAAATGTTTGTTTCCGAGTCATGGATGTAATATTCCTAGCTATGTATGTTTATCCTTTATCTAGTACCCATAGTACAGGGTATCCTAGATCGGGGCTAGGTAATCGGTGTGGAATTGTCCCGAATATATTTATTTATTGAACTTGCAGCTTATAAAATTAAGAAACGATAACTTCTTTTGAATATTGTTATGCAAAGGCAAATAAACACGAGTATTTCAATTCCTTGTTGTGTTTATTTCCTTACTAATCTTAGTAGGATATTATCATTGAAAATAAAATTTCATTGCGTAAATGTACTAAGTGCTAAAGTGTTAATTATCTTCCAATGCACGTTTTCACGGTGAAACAATCCAACCACCTGTATATTTGTGGGGTCTTCAATCAAAACAACACTTTTTCGTCTTAACAAATGAACTGTATATTTCTTCTTTCTTCACAATAGGTTTTCTTACTTCTAGTTGTTCACTGTTCGCCGTCTAAACTTGTACTGAACTCGATCACCTCGCAGTCACACATTTTCGAACATTACTTGTCTATATATATCCTAACTTACGTACTACCTAACTATTTACATCATAACAAATAGTTTTTATCGATTGCTCGGCTTTAGGGCCGCAACAATGGTGAATCATGAAAAATGCGCGATGTTCAGAGGAACCTTTAGATGAATCCTTTTGTTCATTTCCTATATGAAAAATATATAGTAAACTTAAGTTCACCATAAACAATTTGTATGGTTTAAAATTCGTATAAATATTTACGAACATTGTAGAAAAAAACCAAAAGCGTGTGCTATTTTTAAAATACATTAAAAAAACCCATAGATCCGCTCGTCAGAGACATGTAATTTTTTTACACAAAGTATGTTATGACACTTTCAATAACTTGTATTGTTTAATTTGTATATTTTCTAATAAATAAATGGAATATAAAATAAAAACCGTCAACGCAATGCGTTTTCACTTGCTCCCCGCTAGAAGCACCCCCCCCCCCCCCCCCCCGAGGCCTGCGGAAGTTCTACCAGCCGGCCCGGCGCCATGACATTCAGTCTGCCACGGCAGTTTGACACGGAAGGACCACGCTCACGTTACGGATGAAAATATTTTGATCTTTTCTAGCTTTTAGACAATTTTCTTGAATTAATTAGATAACAAATACTGATAATTAATAATATCAATGTATTTCTGGGCCTGTATGCAGATATATTGTTGATTTTTGTGTTAGTTTCATTGTTTTTGAGGTCATAGAATCTAATGTTATATTTTGTCTAGAAGTCATTTACCTACCAAATATAGGAAATAAAATCTTCAAATAGCGTGGACATCGATTGGTTTTGTGGTACCTACCTACTTTACATTATATATATATATATGTGTGAAAATAAAGTATATATATATATATATATATATACTTTATTTTTACACCACTGAGTGACAAGACGAAGAGGTCGCCCGCCTGATGGTAAGCGCTGCGCCTGCTCGTAACAGTAACACTTATTTTTTATTACTTTAAACAATTTATCAATGACATTATTTTCAGTTCACAGACTATTTTACTTAGTAGGTAGATAGGTAGGTAAGTACCTCTTACACGCACGATCAGAATTATTGTGAACTAGTGACTCGCCTCGGCTTCGCACGGGTAGCTAAGGGTATCTCATTATTTGTACACGATTCTACCCGTATTTAAACTAATTTGAACAAAAAACGGAGCAAGCGAAGGTAATTCAAAATTTTTGGCAGCTGCGGTGCTTTTTGATAGACTTGTTATTTTTTCGTTTCCATGGCAACATGTAATCAATTTTTGTTATAGGCAATTTTTTGATACAACCGTATAATATAAATATCTTAACCAGGGCCTGCTACTTTCATTGTACGGTTCACCAAGAATTTTTGAACCTGTTTTTTTTATTAGACTATAACTTAAGCCCAATACATTGTCCTACAGCAGTTTATTATAACGGGACACCGAGGACAACACTTAAAAAAGGAAGGAAGTATTTACCATTGCTAAATTTTATAATTACGAAAGCTACTTATATTTTATTTTCAGGAAGGAAAGCCAACCAAATATTTGAAATGAAACGACTGGACCACAATCCGCGGAGGCTGAAAGTGCAATGTAAGTTTTCTTTTCAAAACTTGTCTTATAGGTATATGCATTACACGGAGCGTTTTGCTTCGCCTATATTAGGCTGGATATAGGCAATTTGAAAAACTATTAAAGGCTTATTATGTATTGCTTGGTACTTTACTTGTTTATAATAATCTGGAATTTTCCACAGATGTCATGAAGTACTGGAAATGGAAACCATACAATCAGAAATAAATATTGCCAGCAAATGAACTGGTATTCATAATAAGATTTACACAAACCGCCTTTGTCTTCGTGGTTTTGTTTTTTATATATGAAAAATAAGATTTTAATAAATTTCCTTATATTAAATGCTGTCTTTTTTTACTAAAAGTCTAACTTCGAATCCTCAAACTTATGTCCTCTCCACAAACGTAATAACTAGCTCAAAAGCTAAAAAAACACGCCTGCCCTGTCAAAAATGAGTTTATGTCTACTAGTTTTCCCGCCCGCGACTTCGTCCGCGCGGACTACTGTTTATCGCGAAAAAAAGCATCCTATGTTCTTCTAGGATATTAAAAACAAATGCAAAAGTAGGTATAGCACCAACGCTCTTGATGTTTTTGACAAACTTGTTATTTCATTTCCATGGCAACCGTTTCTTACAGCGAGTAATCCAAATTTGTCCAGTTTTTCCAGTTTTCCCGTGGAAACTTACAATTTTCCGGGATAAAAAGAATCCTATGTTTTATTCCAAGGTATAAAAAATCTCCATTCCAAGTTTTATCAATATCCATCCAGCCGTTATTGCGTGAAAGCTCCCCAAACAATGTATTGGAATGTGCTTAATTTGATACCCATATTGTAAAATTCGAAGAAAAATATTTATTTTTTGCAATTGAAAATGGAGCCAAACTGCCTCCATACAGATTAAAAAAACTATAGCCTATGTTACTCGAGGGGATGTAAGGATTCTAACGATACCCCATACGTCTAAATCTGTTTAAGCATTTCAAAGTTATGGTGGAATAAAAAACTCACATACAAACTTACAAACATACATGAATGCTAAAAACATAACACTCCTTTTTTGGGCAGTCGTATAAAAACAATAACACTAGCCTCCGCCTGCGGCTGCGTGGGTGAAGCTGAGGGTGTACACTAGTATTATAAAGGAGAAAAATTTGATTGTTTGTATGTTTGTTTTTTTTGTAAAGGATAAAACCAAAAAATACAGAACCGATTTTAAAAATTATTTCCCTTGTAGGTAGCTACATTATCAGCGAGTAACAGGGGCAGTTTTCTTTACTTTTTTTCAAATATTTGCTTTCTCTTCGGAAATTGCAATTATGTAATCCAAGGTACCAAAAATAAAAAACGGAATGACGTTACCATGGAAACGAAATAATAACATGTCTGTCAAGTAGATAAGTAATAATGCAGTTGTTGATGGCCAAAAAGCACTGCTGCCAATGATTTTGAATTACGCTTACTAGCGTTTATTTTTTTAGAAGTTACGTATATGAAAATCCACACCACAATATACGACAGTGAAACGTTGTCTGTTTGTTTGTTTGTTTGGGGAGTTTTAACGCGATAACGGCGGGGCGGATTTTGATGAAATTTGGAGTGTTGATAGAAATCCACATCAATATATGACAGTCAAACGTTGTCTGTTTGTTTGTTTGTTTGGGTAGTTTTAACGCGATAACGGTGAGACGGATTTTGATGAAATTTGTAGTGCTGATAGCTTATACCCTGGAATAATACATAAGATACTTTTCATCATCATAATCATCATCATCATCACACATAGTTACAGATAAAATTATATCCATTATTAAGATCCAATCACTTCTGGTCATCATCAAAAGAGTGTCATCATGGAACCGTTGGTATGATTTAGGACAAATCGATGAAAACTACCAACTAAATTCTGGGTGTGTTGATCCTATAGGTACCTAGTTAGCATTTTTCGGTCACCATACTCTCATGATTCATCATTACTAGCAGTCGTGGAAAGAAGAGACCTATTTTTGGTCAGTAAAATTGATAGGCAAAAAACCAAACATTATGAGAAACACTTCTGTATACTTGTTACTCTTTATTTGATTTTAAACTGCCATCACTTTAATCATAGTTATACTGCCATCTGCAGATAGATAGCACTAGTACTAGTATTAGAGGTCGAATCGTGAAGGCCATTGGCCATTGTTACACCCTTAACTCATCGGATTGAGATACAAATTTTTGAGATATTTTGAACAGCATTCACAGATTTTGGAAAAAAAAATACAGTCAGCAAGAAAATGCTAATTTGACACAAAAACTTTTTTAAGGCCAGTAGATCCAGACTCTTATAAGGATCAAAAGTCTCTAGTAGACCATCTGAGGTTTGAGTACTAGAAATGACAGAAATTGCGAAAATCTTTTCACATACATTTTGTACGAAATTACCTTAACCATTGTAGCTACTGGAAAACGTTCATAGGAGACATCCTAAACTTTTACATATTTTGACCTGCATTCACAGATTTTGGAAAAAATGTACAGTCACGAAGAAAATGCGTATATCACAAAAAAAAAAACAATCGATCCTGTTTCTTATAAGAATCAAAAGGCTATCAGACCAAATGACGCCATTATTTTTGAAAAGTTTATATTCGAGTGATGTTAGAATTTTATTTTATTCATTTCGTACAAAGAAACAAGGAAAAAGTTTTTTTTGCAATTTCTGGCTTTTTATAGTACTCCAACCTCAGTTGATCCTGTAGATACTTTTATCATTAAAGATATAATATCGATTGGCATCAAAATCTTTTATGTGTAAATTGCCTATTTTCTCGATGACAGTACATTTTTAACAAAATCTGTGAATGCATGTCAAAATATCTCTAAAAGTTGAGGCCAGCCTCATCAGAACGTTTTCCTTTAGTAAATACGGATAAGGTAATTTCCTACGAAATGTATGGAAAGTTTTTCGCAGTTTCGGACATTTCTAGTACTCAGACCTCAGTCGGACCCATAGAGACTGTTAATCCATTTAAAAAACGTGATCAAATGGCATCTTAAAAAGTTTTTGTGTAAGGTGACTATTATCTTGCTGACTGTATTTTTTTTTTTCAAAAATTTGTAAATGCTTTTCGGAATATCTCAAAAAGTTATGGTACCTGCCCTTACTGTACCGTCTCAAAAATCCATCATGTACATAACATATTATGTTATGTATATGCTGGATTTTTATATTATAGCCAAGGATTTTTTTTCAAGATTTTTTCAAGAAATGATTTCCGTGTTTGGGTACAAATACCTAACTTAAAAAAAAAATGAAATAATTTATCAACCGTAATCTATTAATAGTCGAGTAAAATTAGGTTTTTACCACAGAATGTACTTTATAGGTACTTTTGGTCCTGGAGTAACACGTATGGGCTAATTTAAATTATCATTACCGGCTATGACTCACGTGTATATAGTCGAAAACATCGACCTAGGTTTCGAGCGTATCCGACGCTCTTCTTCAGGAGTTACGCCACGAGATCCCGACGCGCACTGCGGGCTGCGGCCCGCTGCGAGCGGCACGTGAGATGCGGCGGCGACTGGGAACGGGGACGCTCGGTGCTCGTACTGCTCTGCACCGACGTCGACGGAGATTGAACTTCTGCTGGCGGTGGCGATGGAACTCCATCGCTATCCATTGCATCATCGCCAAACGTGCTGCCACATAAACTGCTGATCGTGTCACACACAGGATTATGCTCCTTATGTGCTCAGAAAGTCTAGTTGTGATGTTGCGTCGAGTTTCACCAATATACTCTTGCCACAATCGCAAAAAGTTATGAATGGTCACGCGCCGCTCGCAGCGGGCCGCAGCCCGCAGTGCGCGTCGGGATCTCGCGGCGTGAACTCCTGAAGAAGAGCGTCGAATACGCTCGAAACCTAGGTCGATGTTTTTGACTATATACACGTGAGTCATAGCCGGTAGTGATATTTTAAATTATGTATCAGGTTCACGAAAATTTTAACATGTATGGGTTACTTTTAAATGAAATGGTCAAAGGTGCGGGTACAGCTAGTAATAATAATAAGGCCTTTATTCTACTTCTCACAGAAACAAAAACATTCAAAATAATACACGTTTATTTGTGAATGAAAAATTAGTTGTATGATTGTAAATTTAATATTAATTAATTAATTAGGTATGTATATAAGCTAGCTACTAGCTGTACCCGCGGCTTCGCACGCGTGCCTTTTTCTTTAGGTTCAAAGTACCATAATGTGCTCGTCCAGGACCAATAAACCGACATTTGATCAACATTTCTTCAGCCGTCAAAAATACTTTTATCAATTGCTCGGCTTTTAACTCATCGGATTGAGATACCAATTACACCAGTTTTTAAATCAAATCCTAAGCTATCTAACAATGATAACCGCATTAAAATCGGTCTAGTTGTTTTGAAGTGATGCGTGAACAAACAAACATACAGAAAAACAGACAGAAAGTCACGATTGAAAAATAACTTAAATTCTTGTTCCATACCTTTTTTAAGCACCCAAGAGCATTTTTTTATTTATCTTCTTTGTACAGCCTTTTTCGTACCTGTTGCTTAATTTTAAGTATAGATACTGTGTACCAGTGGCGAGGCGTGGAAATTACATGAAGGGAAGCCGTTAAAAAAAAAAACTAACTCACCACAAACAGCAAAAAAAAACAATACCACTGCTCCTTGAAGGCCCCACCATACATGGAAGCACCGATGCTTAAATAAGTTTTGAAAATGAAGTGTCGTCGTTAAAAAGTTGGTTAGACAACAGTCTCTTTGAATTAGAGACATATTAGTATCAAACTAACTTACTGGAAAGTAGATTCACAATAGATTAATTTCACAATTCACAAGCATGTACGCACGTAATTATTTTCGCGCCATTGTGCAATCACAAACAAAAACATAGCAACATTAATCATGCCAAATAAGAGACTTATAAACATTGGCATAGTTCCTTTCGCTGTGTTATTTTTAAGTTGTTGTCATAATATCAATGCATGTAAAAAAACCATGTAAAATCAAGTATTTCCGTAGACAGGCGAAATGCGTATAGCGCTTTGTCATAATCATAAGCCGTTCAGTGTCGAGTTAAAGTTGTTGTACGTAGCCCTTTGAACGCGTGTGAACAAGCGAGAAAGATTGCATTAAAAAATTCATGGGAGTGAAAGAGATTGTATTGAAATTTGTTAGAACTAACCATGTTTTATTCTACGGAAAAAGTAAGCCGCAATAATACCGGCTTTTTTTATAGTACGAGCTATCTGCGTTGCGCTCTTTGTTTACATTAGGTAGGTACAACTTTCTTACGCGCCCGGGGTTATTTTTACCTTTTCAAAAGGCGTTGTTTTAGTTCACAATTGAGTTGCTATTTAAACATATGAGGCGTTGTTTTGAAACATAGTTTAGTTGTGTCAATATTGATTAATTATAAAAATATTAATCAATTTTGATGATCAGTAGATCTGGTGAGGGAAACCGATGGGAATCGGGTTGTATGGACCCTTCGCTACTGCTGTGTCTTGTGTCAATTTGCGTTAAAATCCGTCCAGTAGTTTCAGCGTGAGAACTAATAACTTTCAATCATATCATTTCTTGCGGATCCTTTAATTTTTTGGGATGAAAAGTATCTAATGCCCTACTTCATTGTATGAACTCAAATCATACCAAGTTTCATTTGAATTCATTCAGTAGTTTCGGTGCAATGCGCGGTCAAGATACGACAGACAAAATACACAGACAATATATAAAAAAACAGACAGAAAGACAAAATAAAAAGTAAAACAGTTTTGGCTTCAGTATCCAATTCAGTAGATAACCAACCAGAGTACAGACAGACAGACAAAAATGAAAAAAAAAAAACAGATTTGGCTTTAGTACCGAATATAACGTACCCTCAAAAAAAAAACAAAATATCTTCAATGTACAGAATTGGACCCGTTACAGTTTTATTATAAGTATAGATGATATAGTAAGTATTCTATTATTACTATTATTGTTAATCTCATAATCCATTGTCTGTTTGTTTGTTTGCTTGGGGAGCTTTCACGCAATAACGGCTGGGCGGATTTTGATGAAATTTGGAATAGAGATAGCTTATACCCTAGAATAAAACATAGGATAATTTTTATCCCGGAAAATTGAAATTTTTCAAAGGAAAACTGGAAAATGTTGGTACTCGTTGTAAGGAACGGTTGCCTTCAAGAGCATTGGTGATATACCTACTTTTGCATTGGTTTTTAATATCCTAGAAGAATATAGAATGCTTTTTTCGCGATAAACATTAGTCCGCGCGAACGAAGTCGCAGGCGGGAAAGCTAGGAATATATAAAAAAAATAATGGTACTTAAACTATATTATTAACAATATGTTTAGTTACTATCTACAGCTATATTATTATATTATTTTATAAACATACATTTTTTTACCCGACTGAGGAGGATTATGTGTTTGGGCTGTATGTATGTATGTATGTATGTATGTTTGTTTGTACGTTTCTGAGGCACATCCTACAGCCTAAGCGGCTTGATGGATTTTGATAATTTAGGTATCATAGGATTCGTCTTGATCAGGAAAGTGCTATAGGATAAAAGAAGTGTTAAGAAAACTAACATGGCGGCGTACAGCTGCCATATTGTATTTCCGACGGAACCAAAAATTGACCAAAACCTATCGAGTGAGGTATTAAAATACAGGCCTTTCAAAGAACATTTTAAATATATATAATTCGTATAACTAAACAGTAGCAAATTTCTTTTAAGCATCTTACAAAATTTTCAATTCTAGATTATCCAAGTTAATGTACTCGTAAATACTATAAAAATAAACATTAAATTTATATAAATACTAGCTGTGCCCCGCGGTTTCACCCGCATCCCTGGGGAACCATACATTTTTTTCCGGGAAATAATGAATTGTTAAACTAGGGTATAAGCTTTCCCCGTACCAAATTTCATCCAAATCCCTTTCAGCTGTTTAAGCGTGAAGAAGAACCAAATACACACACACGCACACACACACACACACATACACACACACACACACACACAATCACACACATACACACACACCCTACTTACATACATACAAACTTTCGCCTTTATAATATTATTGTGATTATTTTAGCAGTTCGAATTCAATAATTTTGAACGTAGTCGGGTTTCTTGTATTTTTATAATAATTTTACTTATTTATAATGAATTATCATTCCCGTATTTTTAGAATTCATTTTTAACATAATTATAATTCATTAATATATTTTTTAAATATTTACTTTATGGATAATTAAGTTCAGTTAATTAATACATTCATTAAACATAGATTAAGCATAGTATTATTAGTTACTATGCTAGCGAGGGACAAGTTTTTTGTTCCTCGAAAGGTACGGGAGGCTATCGAAATAAGTCGCCATTCCAACTTTAACCGGGATCGTGGGTGGATTATTCCATCGGCGTGGAGACAAGTTCTTGATGCGACTGACACTGGGACCACAATGTGGGGTCACGAGCCGGACACAACGAACGCAGTGTGCCAACAATCAAAGTTAACGGAAGTGGGTGACAGTGATGATTCCTCGACAGACAACGAAGTGACTGTGCAGGCCGAACATGTTCGAGCGCCGCAGTCGCCGCCCACTAGGCCGCCCGCACCACGCACGCGAAGTCAGTTGCGTGCTGACGTTCGTAGCGCTCGTCGCGGCTTGTCGGCATAACACTCCCAGATGAAGGACTTACAAATAAACAACATAGTCCGAAACTGGTCGGAGTATTTCCGATCTTCTATTTCGTGAGTTTTTAGCCGTTGCCTAATTGTAGGATATATCAATTGACAAAGTGTTCCTGTTTAGAGTTCCTTAGTCATACGAGTACAAAAAACTCTAAAAGTCATGTCAGAGTGTGACACTACAAGTATTTTTACTATTATTTATTCTGTGCTACAAGGCTCAAATTTAGAACATGAACATTTATAACCGCTACTTGAGTGTTTTTTTTGTGTAGTCCCTTTTTAACACGACAGCCCAAAAAAGAAGTGTAATGTTTTCAGGGTTGATGTATGTTAGGTGAGTTTCTTTATTCCAACATAAATTTTAAGTGCCCAATCCTGACCAGATTTGGACGTATGGGGTATCGTTAGAATTGTTACATCATCCCAAGTGACACTGGATAAGTTTTATTGAAAAAATTGTTTATTTTTGCTGGGCAGTCTTATTTTTTTAGTTAATTACATGACTGCCCAAAAAAGGAGTGTAATGTTTTCAGGGTTCATGTTTGTATGTATGTATGTATGTATGTATGTATGTATGTATGTATGTATGTATGTATGTATGTATGTATGTGAGTTAATACACCATAACCTTTATATGCCTAAACAGATTTGGATGTATGGGGTACGTACGTTAGAATCCATAACGCCAAGTATAGCTATATCTTTTTAGGAAAAATACGGCTGTACTGATTAATGCGAAAAAATAATACTTCAAACGTTGCAATATCGGTATAATCAAATTGAAAGCCTTGATGAGCACATTCCAACAATACATAAATTATTGGCATAACTCAAAATTTGTCACTAAAAAGTATAAAATAAATATATTTAATTAAAAAAAAACGACTTTTCTGCCAAAAACAAAGTAAAAAGTCGATAACAAAAGATATAATTATATGAAACTGTCATTGCAGTCAGGGGACCTCTTAGATTAAAAGTGTTCGACAGAGCGGTCCTCATACAGTAATGTCTCTAAACCTTATCCGTCTAATTATGAACACAGCAAAAAAAAGTATCATTACTTAAAATAAAACTTATAAAAAAGAAGCTTTTACGGGTTTTTTTTTTAATGAACGTTTTTTTGTTGTTGTTGCTTTTTAACTTTTTACGTTTTAAAGTTTTTTTTTTCGTTTTTACTATTGCTTTGTCATCGGTTTGTGAGCTAGGTACCCTGAAAGTTTCAGCCAGATAGCTAATAGGGAAGTGCTCAAAATTTGAATTGCAAGATTCCTGGACAGACAAAATACATAAATACATACATAGATAAAACAAGTGAAGACAAAAAAGCTCTTAAAAAAAATGGTCGATCCATCCTCGAGTTTTTGCGAGGCTAATGCACGGCAATTGATTTTTATAATCTATACTTAAACTGTAACAGGTCCAATACTGTACACTGAAAATATTTTGTAAAAAATTTTTGGAAGCTTCCTTACTGAGTATTCCATAATGAAGCCAAAACTTTTTTTTCTTTCTATCTGTCTGTATCTTGGACGCGCATCACGCCGAAACGACTGAATGAATTCGAATGAAACTTGGTATGATATGAGTTCATACTATGAGGTACGACACAGAATACTTTACATACCGAAAAAGTGAAGGTTCTCGCAGAATATTGATTAAAGTTATTTGAAAGAATCATCCTGAAACCACTGGACGGATTTTGATGCAACTTGACGCAGTCATATTGCATATGATGGGTTAAAATTGAGCATACTTTTTATCCCGAAAAAATAAAAGGTTCCTGCGAGATCCAAAATTATATTAATTTTGAAGTAATAAATATCTATACTTATAATAAAGCAATAAGTACGAAAAAGTCTGTACAAAGAAGATAATTATTTCAAAAATCACAGTCACGAAATTTTGTGAACGCATTCTATTATGATAGCTGGTTTAAAGTTTCAACATAACATGGCTGCTATCTAAGAAACTCCTCAACGATTAACAGCACAGACACGAAATTTTGTGTACGCATTATATTATGCTAGCTGGTTTGACTTTTTATCATGACATGGCTGCTGCACTCCGGGTTGGCTCCTGACTAAGGAGCTCCTCAACGGTTAACAGCAAAGATACGAAATTTTGTGTACGCATTTTAATAAGCTATCCGGTTTGTTTTTTTACCATGACATGACTGCTGCACTCTGGATTGGCTCCTGACTAAGAAACTCCTCATCGGTTAACAGCATAGACACAAAATGTTGTATACGCATTTAATTCTGATAGCCAGTTCTAAGTTTCATCATGACATTACTACATACAAGCTATATTTTATATGATGTTAAATTAACTTATTGGTTGTTATTTTAGTTCGTTAGCCAAAATTTTAACCAAAATATTGTTATGACTTAATATTGACTTTAATTTAATAACAAATTATGAACATCTAACTTAACGCTTTGTCAGTTTCCAAGCAATACTTACCCGCTAATTGTGAGGAGCGTTGCCAACAGAGCTCTTGCCAAGAACTGCACTAATATTGTACTTACTTATCTTGTTAAACAGAAGACATTAACTTAAGTTAGATTTATTTGTTGGCACACTCTCGTGCTCGTATTTTTGGTAAGCTTACTACTAGTTTTAATGTTATATATTTTGTATGAAGTGGAACTAATTTAATTCCTTCTGAGCAGTTAATAATGGATAGCGTTTTTTTTTTTAAATTATATGTTGTCAACTGGCAGTTTAGGTAGAAGAGGAAATAGAAAAAAGAAGCCTACCTACCTAGCAGTGGCGGTAGGTGTAAAAGAAAAAGAAATTAAGATGGTTACTACCAGTAGAATCAGAGAAGTGTACTGATTTAAGTTTCAGGGAGTGAATTCTAAGAGGTGGTGGTGTTTATAGATTATCCCTCGGCCTGGGAATTAGCTTTTGAGGGGCGCGCGGAAAGGCGTTCCGCAGGGTGGAGGGTACAGCAGAAGTAAATGATGCAGCAGCCATAGAGGTACAGACCCGTAGACGCGCTCAGGCGAGGGTAGATCTCGTTAGAGTCGTAGGTAAAATAAAACCCTGGAACGGTCGAAATAGTCCACTGAGTCCAAATTCAGTAGTTCTGGCTGTCATACATCACCAGGATTCCATTCCTTGTGGTTCACCGTGCTGGACGAGGCCTCTTTCAGTTAAGCCCCAAGGAAGTAGACGTGGCAGCTAGTGTTGTATAGAGATTGACAATAACAGTTTAAATACAAGTATAAAAGACCAGGAGGGTCGGACATACGTTTATAAATATAAAAATACAGCACGTAAGAAGCACAGTTTTAAAGGTATTTTACCAGTTGGGAGTAAATTATAACGAAATCAAGGGAGTACAAAAGCGGTAAAAAAATGGTATATACTAAAAGTCAGGTCATTGCGAAAGTGTTTGCTTGTATGACTTAATGCAAACAACACGCATAGTTTGATTTTATTAACCTTTGCAATGACTTGCTAAATGAATTCACTAAAATAAAAGTTAAAAAATGAGCAATATCAGGAAATTGTTCCGTTATTAAATATAAAATATGGACCGAGCGATTTTGCAAGCAAGCTCTGCAATATCAAAAGCCTGGCACGTTAGAAGCACGGTAAGATAAGATTAGATATTAATATAAAACAATCAGTTCGCGGATTCACAAGAGTAACATATAATTTTCCCACCAAAAAAATTACGGCCTGATGGCCAGCAAGAAGCAAATTAGAAGTCACACAATATACGAAACACTTACCCAATATTGGGGTTTTTTCACTACACATGTTAATATTTGAAGATAAAATTTACTCGTACAACGATTTGTCCAAAATTACTAGAAAAACGATTTAGAACCACTATCCCAGCAAGCACGAAAATCACCAAGCCAAAACCTAAAAAGATGACTCATCACCACAGACTCATTGGTTTCTTTTCTCGGTGTTATCTGTGATGGTTGCGTTCGGAATCCTTGCGGGACGACCACCCATCCCGTTTCAATCAGAACTTGTTATTACAGTCATTCGAACGGTGCGTTGGAGTCGATATTGCCATATCAATTTGATTGCAACTAGTCATATTGGCTTAGTAAAATTTCTGTTTAAGATTCTACACGTTCAGTAACAGCAACTAATTGATCATACTAATTCAAAGACAAAAAAAAAACGTAGTTAGGTTGCGTAGTTATTTTTTCATTATTGAATGTTTATTTTATTGGTTATTTTATCGTGAAAGTGGAACAATTGTGTTGATATTAAATGTGTGTACTGTGACCTAACTAAACGGAATGAAAACAAAAGTGAGGTGAAGTGAGTCGTTACAAAGTGTAGGGAGACCCCCCCACACGATAGACCGACGACGTAGCCATCGCAGGAATTCGATGGATGGAGGTGGCACAAGATCGCTCATCATGGCATTCTTTGAAGGAGGCCTATGTTCAGGATTTGACTTCTAAAGGCTGACATGATGATGATGATATTATGATTATTAGTTATAAATAAGATAATGGTAGGCACTTTCCAACAATATAACTTTGTCTAATAATATAAGTAGATAGTCAAAAATTCTGGTAACGGATGACATTTACACAATCATCATCATCATCATCATCGGCCCACGGCAGTCACTTTTCTTCTCTGAGAGAGAGTGAGAGAGAGAGATATCGAGAGGAAGAGAGAAATATTGAGCCATAATTCATCAAGCTGACCCAGTGCGAGTTGGTGAATGTCAAATGTCCTTAATTTTTTACACGACTGTCCAAAAAGGGAGTATAATGTTTTCAGGGTTTATGTATATATGAGTTTGTATGTGAGTTTCTTTGTTCAACCATAATTTATAATGCCTAAACAGATTTGGATGTATGGGGTAGGTATCTTTAGAATGCATACATCAACCCGATTGACTTTTTTTTTCTTTTTTTTTAATATTTTTTTGCCAAGTCACGTCTTTTCTTGAATTTTGATAATTTAAGTTTTTGGTCATGATACATTTTTCATAATGTTATCATAATATACATCATATACATCATACATAACTTATTCACAAACTTTTTATTTCTATTGTGTTTTTTAATGTTTTGTACGTAATATAAAATGTAGCTCTGGTTTCTGAGCCTTACTTCAAAAGGTGCGTCATCAAAATGTTTTAATGACGCGCCTCTGTGTAAGCGAATGGCGAAGGGCCGACGTTTGAACCAGATGGTGTTTGATTGTGAAGCGCACATGCTTCTGATTGGCCACTCTCTCATTATGTCTTCCATAATTTATAGTTATGTATTATTAAATAAACATGTTTTATAACCTAAAATTGACCGACAAATGGCAGTATAACCATTCAAATTGGTGCAGTTAAATGTTACAGACCGGTGACCTTCAGCAGCGTCATCGGTGCAAGGAACTATGCCCTGCGATTGCCACAGGCTGGTCCAGCGTGGCGATTATGGGCATTACCTCCACATGATAAGCACCTGACTACGGTGGCGGTCATGTTCACGGCAGGGCAAGGGGTTCTAGGAATCCGTGGGCTACGGAAGGCTGCCAAAACCAACTGATTCTGGCAACGTATAACAGAGGCACGTTACGACTCGACGAACATCTGACGCAACTGGAAGAGGAGCTGGCACATGAGATGGCACTTTCTGGGGTTATGTGAAGTCCAAAGGGAGGGAGAGGATACAGTTGCCTTAGAGTCAGGCTATCTTATGTATTTCAGGGAAGGAGACCAGCAATCCCAAGGCGGTGTCGGGTTCCTCGTCAATAAGGTCCTCTCTGACATCATTGTAGAAATCTCCAGTGTTTCGAATAGGGTTGCGTACCTCGTAATAAATTTAACCGAGAAGTGTAGCCTCAAAGTTATTCAGGTATACGAACCGACTTCGAAACACTCGGATGATGAAGTAAAGGATATGTAAGAAGACATATCTAAAGCCTTGCACAACACCTCCAAGGCTCAATTCAACGTTGTTGACATGGGCGACTTCAACGCTAAAGTGGGAGTACAGACTTGCAGCGAGTCAGTAAGAGGACAACACGGATTTGGTAGCAGAAATCACAGGAGGCAAATGCTAGTCAACTGCCTGGAGAAAGAAGTATTTAATGAACTAGTTCTTTAAAAAGCAGCCCCAACCAAAGTGGACGTGGCAAAGCCCTGATAGTGTGATACAAAATGAGATCGACTTCATCATAGCGGACAAAAACCGCATATTCAGAGATGTCTCAGTGATCACTAGACTTAAAATCGGGAGTGATCACCGACTTGTCAAAGGTACTCTGGATATTGATTGCAAGCTTGAACGTCTCTGTTTCGAGCAGAGCTCGCCCCGACCTAACCTGCTCGAAACCGTCTTTGGATTCGAAACATTCCAGTTAAAACTGGAAAATCATTTCGTTGCCTTGGAAATCACAATTGACGTTGGAATTGACAAGGAACTTAACCAAGTGGTGGGAATCCTGAGTGAAGAGGGAACGAAATTCTGTGAGATGCGGCATATAGGCAGTAAATCAAAACTTTTGGTGGAGTCTCTACAACTCATTCAGAAATGACGCGAAGACCCAACAGTTACTTTGTCAGATTAGCGGATTTGAATAAACAAATCACAAAGCTGGTAAGGCCAGCCCTCTGACGCGCCAATACAAGCGTTTTAAAAGAAGCGATAGAGCGAAATCAGGGGTCAAAAGTCTTTGTGTAACAGTTTGGTCTAAGCCATATAACGAAATTGACCACATCTAGCGGTTATCTTAAAGTTGTCGTTTCTAAGCCTACGAGATTCCCGCGTAAGTTGAAAATTTCTATAGCCAACTGTACATGTCACACGCTTTGCAACCCAAATCTGATATCGAGGATTCTAGGGCCAATAACCCACCCCTATACCGAAGAGCTGCCAGACATCAGCCTTGACAAAATCAAGATGCTCTCAAACTGCTGAAAAATGGAAAAGCCCCGGACGGAATTACAATTAACGGAGCTCCTGAAGGCTGGAGGTACTCACACGCTTAAAGAACTTCAGCGTATGTTTAATTCTGTCCTCTTCTCTGGAAGATTTCCAAAGGCATGGAACAAGAGTATGTTCGTCCTATTTTGCAAAATGGGTGACAAGACCCTTTTGAAAAACTATAGGCCCATTTCTCTCCTGAGCCATGTCTACAAGTTGTTTTCGAGAGTCATCATAATATACGATAGTCGACATAGTCCTTAGGATTAATAAGCTGAAGTGGCAGTAGGCTGGTCATATCTGTCGAAGGACTGATAACCGTTGGGGTAGACGTGTTTTTGAGTGGAGACCGCGACTTGGTAAATGTAGAGTAGGGTGCCCTCCAGCTAGGTGGAGTGACAATATACGCAAAGTGGCTAGCAGCAATTGGAAGAGAAGAGCCGAAGATTGGGCTCAGTGGCGTTCTTTGGGAGAGGCCTATATCCAGCACTGGACGGACGCGGGCTGATGATGATGATAATCGAAAATATACGTCCTAACCAATTTGCCGTAAAAATCCTGATAGATTTAATAAGCAAGCCCATTAAAAATCACAAATTCTGCATTCGAAGTGAAGCTATATTTATTACCTTATGTATTCTATAAGTGCGAATATTATCAGATCATCAGAATAAATGGCATTTTAAAAACATGTTTAATGCTTCGTAAAATGCAATAGTTGTTGCATATCCTCATTATTTCTGTGGACTCAACTTAATAAAATACTAACGTCATAAAGAGCTGCAATGCAGAACATATTTCTCTCGTATGCTTTTTTCGACCAAAGCGGCTCCACCGACACCTTTTTTCAAGCCTATGTATTTCACAAAGTGATTGTTACGGGTGTTAAGAAAAATATTACCCAGGAGTTGCCCGCCGCCTGCGGCGCCGCTTCACTCCTGCCGTTATCGAAATTTACTTTAATTTTATCCAAGTTTATACCTGGCTCGTGTTCTAAGAATGCTCAGCCAATGAACTCATAAATGTATGGATAAGCATGTCTGTGGATATAACATAAAACGAAAATAATTTGCGCTTTCAATACTTTTAATGCGTGATATAATAATATGAAGAGTGAACGGTTTTCTAGTATTTGTACCTGTCACCCTGTATTTTGTGAAAATATTGTCTACTTAACAGAATTATTAGCTCGCCTCAGTAATAACTTATGAATTAGGTCCACAAATACATGAATAAAATGGCTCTTTATAACTAGCTGAATAAATTAATGTATTAAGTAGGTACGAGACAGACCACTATGATTAGATATGGAAATCGTATATATTTTTTGGTTATTTGATTGATGCCATCCGATATCCCTTGGACCAGGTATTTTGAGCGTTACCTGTATTTGTGGTCACGCGGCTAATCCTCGTGAATTATATTTCGATCAATTTTGTTGGCCAAATCTATCTACCTATCTACCTATCTATCTGTACTTACAATAAAGCAATAGGTACGAAAAAGTCTGTAAAAGGAAAATTATTAAAACAATGATCTAGGCATATGAACGTTTTTAAAAATCGTGTCTGTCTGTTTGTTTGTCAACTTGTCTGTTTGTTCGCGCATCACGTAAAAAACTACTGAATCGATTGCGATGTAATTTCCACTCTTCGATAGCTTAGGGTTTGACTTAAGAACTGGTTTACTTGGTATTTCAATCCGATGAATAAGAACCGAGCAATCGATAACGAGCACTAATTAAAAAAATATTTAACCCCCGACTTCCCACCCCATATTATAGCTAAAAAGCATCTCGATCACATCAGCTTTCAAACATAAAAATAGTTCAATTCGTTTGAAAGCTACGGTCTTCACCCCCATTCTCCTCCACCCACCCTCCCATTATAGCTAAGAACCAATTATGGTAAGCATGATCTGAATGTAACTTGTGATCCGTTAGTGACATTTTTACTTCTTCGGCTAACAATGTAGTCGGAACAGTAAGGTAGCCGAAGAACAGCGTGGCGTGTGTTTTGTAACTTTCTGTAATCTATACTTATATATTACTAGCTGTACCCGCGGCTTCGCACGCGTGGTCTTTTCTTTAGGTTCAAAGTACCATAATGTGATATTCCAGGACCAATATACCAACATTTGATCAAACTTTCTTTAGCCGTCAAAAATACTTTTATCAATTGCTCGGGTTCTAACTCACCAGATTAAGATACCAATTACACCAGTTAGATAGCTTAGGGTTTTGACCAAACCCTAAGCTATCTAACAATGAAAACCGCATGGTAATCGGTCCAATAGTTTTTACGTGATACGTGAACAAACAAACATACAGACAAACAGACAAATCTACACGTTTTTTTTTATAATCGTGTACTTATTTGTAAGTACTTTTTATACCCTTTTTATGCAACGAAGAGCATTTTTTTATTTATCTTCTTTTTACAGCCTTTTTCGTACCTATTGCTTTATTATAAGTATAAATATATGATTGTGTCAATTTGCATCAAAAAATCGGCTTATTCCATAAATCCCCTTCGACTATCCCCTGCGAAGGGGATTTTAGGATTTTTTGTCCAGTAATCCTCTTCGCGTCTTCTTTGCATGCTGGAAGGGGATTATTGGACAAAAAGTCCAGAAATCCCCGTAATCATTTATTATTAATATGAAACAAATTATAAGAATCCCCTGCAAAGGGGATTTTTGTACTTTTTGTCCAGAAATCCCCTTTGTGCCCCGTTTGCGTGCCGGAAGGACACTATTGCACAAAAAGACACATTGCGAAATTGTTGGTCACCGTTTTTGTTATCTGTATAAAATCAAACAAACTAATTATATAATTACACACTCTTTATTTTTTCAAACATACCTAGTTAATATCGATGTAGGTACTTAAACAATTTTCACCGTTGTAGACAAAATCTTTCATACATTTACAGTAAAAAAAATATGTTGCAATAGTTAAAATAAGATACATAAAAGAAACATTACTCTAATCTCCTCCTACAAATAAGTTCTATAATCACAGATTATTTGTACGTTTTTTTTACGGAACAGTTATATTTATAAGAGTTACATCAAAATATGTACTAAGTATACTAGTTTTCTTTATTTTTTCTACATACCTTATCAATATCAACGTAGGTACTTAAACAATTTTCACCATTGTTGACATAAATTTTTCACACATTTACAATATTAAAACAAATATCGCAATAATTAGAATATAACAGAAAATCACGTCGTACATTCGTCCTCTTACAAATAAGTTCTATAATCACAAATAATTTGTACAATATTATTGAATATTTATACCTATATGAATTTCGTCAAACATAATATAGTGGTATCACAGCATCAATTATTTTTAATAATTATTAAGGCACTGAGACGTGATCGCTAACTATTGGTCTCATACACAAGCTCAAAGTCACGCAGCGTGCAGTGGAGAGAGCTGTGCTAGGTGTTTCACTACGTGATAGTATCCGAAACGAGGAAATCCGTAGAAGAACCAATGTTAATGACATAGCTCTCAGAGTTTGCAAGTTGAAGTGGCAAATGGCAGGCAATCATATAGTTTGAAGAACCGACAACCACTAGGGAATAAAGGTTCTCAAATGGCGACCACGAACAAGAAAGCGAAGTGTAAAGAGACCCCCCACACGATGGACCGGCGACATTGTAGCCATCGCAGGAAGTCTGTGGATGGAGGTGGCACTATTTAGTTCGTCATGGTGCTCTTTGGGGGAGGCCTATATTCAGCAGTGGACTTCTAAAGGCTGACATGATGATGATGAAGATTATATATTTGTCTGACTATATAATTTCTGTCAAAATTACAAACCTAAATATGAAATGTAAAAAATTTACATAGTACATTGCAGAAACAATAAATCAACGATGTTTAGCAATGCCCAATCGTTATGTCACCGTTAATGAACTCCATTAAGACTTCCTGTATTTATTGATCATGATCAATGCTCTCTTGCGATCGCTGTTATACCTTTACCGATATCTGTAAATAGAGTGGCGCGAACATTGTAAAACGATGCATCTTCAGACAACGCAGTGAGTAGTTGTATTGGGCTGGGTTTCTTTTTCATAATCCGTTTTTTGATTTGCCAATCAACCAGGTTATTAGCATGGAGTTGCTGACCAAATCATCAAACCTGAATTTTGGGTCTTATATTGAATCCAAAGCCAAGGTAGCTGCAAAAAAACTTGATATTTTGTCTAAGGTTAGGCGGTACTTCACACCGGGACAGCTTTTGAATCTTTATCAAGCACAGGCCCGATCTTGTATGGAGTACTGCTGCCACCTCTGGGACGGTTCTGCCAAGTATCAGCTCGTCTTTGGATTCAATTCAGAGACGTGCTATCAGGCTCATTGGGGATGACACTCTGGTAAAGAGTAAGCTTCAAAGTCTGGCGCATCGCCGTGAGGTATCAAGCGAGAGTGTGCACAAGAACTGCACAACCTGATTCCCCCATCACCTTTCCATCACCGTACGACTAGACGATCAGCAAAGCGCCACCCTTTCAGGGTTGAAATACCTCGCACAAGAACGAAGCGTTACGCTTCTTCATTTATTATAAGAACTGCAAAGGAGTGGAATGCCCTGCCCTCGTCTGTGTTTCCGGTAAATTATAACCCCGGTGTCTTCAAGTCAAGAATGAATAGGTATCTACTAGGCAAGCGTGCTACACCTTCGACCACATCATCGCTTTCCATCAGGTGAGATCGTGGTCAAACGATTGCCTAGTCAGTAATAAATATATATATATATATATTTGAAGTGTTGAATTTTGACAAACAGTTTACAATTAGACATTTATTTAATATTTATTGTAGTGAATTTATTGTGTATGAAGTGATTTTTCTGTGATCTTTTTTAATTTTGTAGGAATATTACAGTAAAATGTGACATTCTGTGATATTTTCACTGTAGCGTTTTTTAATTATTGTAATTGTATGAGAGATTGTAAGTCTACAAAAATTGTTATAGTACATTGATATCGATAAGTTATGTTTGAAAAGATAAAGACTTTGTAATTAGTGTAATTACCTAATTAGTTTGTGATTGATTTTAAACATATAATGAAAAAGGTGACACACAATGTGGACGAATATAAAAATGGTTAAAGGGATTTATGGACTTTATGTCCATTAATGTTCTTCCGGCATGCAAATGGGACGCAAAGGTGATTTTAGAACTAAAGTTACAAAAATCCCCTTCGCAGGGGATTGTAAAAAATATTTAATATTAATAATAAATGGTTAAGGGGATTTCTGTACTTTTTGTACAACAATCCCCTTCCACCGAGCAAAGAAGACGCAAAGGGGATTGTCGAAGGGGATTTATGCAATAAGCCCAGAAAATCCGTCTAGTAGTTTCAGCGTGATAAGTGTTCTTTTTAATAACTTTCAACCCGTTTACCCCAATATTCCGGAAACCCTTTAATTTTTCGGGATGAAACGTATCCAATATCCTACCTCGTAGTATGAACTCAAATCATATCAAGTTTCATTTGAATTCATTCAGTACTTTCTGTGCGATGCGCGATTTGCGATGCAAAATACGGACAAACAGACAGACAGACAGACAGATAGACAAAAATAAAAATAAAACAGTTTTGGCTTCAATTTCTAATATAGAGAACCATCCAAAAAATATTATTTATTACTTAAATATTAACATAACTTTGGACCCATATCCCGCAGAAGCCCTTTAATTTTTCGGGACGAAACCTATCCTCCATTTTTATCCGATCATATAACTTAAGACGGTACCAAATTGCATCAAAACCCGTCCTTTAGTTTCAGCGTGGTGCGCGTTCTTTTAAATAATTTTCCACCCCTATCCCGCAGGAACTCTTTAATTTTTCGTGATGAAAAGTATCCAATGTCCCTACCTCGAAGTATGAGTTCAAATCATATCAAATTTCATTTGAATTCAGTGAGTATTTTCGGCGTGTTGCACTGCCAAGGTACATACAGACAGACGGACAGACAGACAGACACAAAAAACTTACAAAAATACAGTTTTGGCTTTAGTATTGCATATAAACGGCCTCCAAAAATCTTAATTACAGAATTTGGGACATAATAGAGCAGGAAGTATTTATTTTTTCGGGTTAAAGATTATCCTCAATTTTTACCCATTATATAATCTATGACTGTGCCAAGTTGCAACAAAATCCGTCAAGTAGTTTTAGCGTGATACGTGTTCTTTTAAATAACTTTCAACGCCTATCCTGCGGGAATCCTTTAATTTTTCGGGATTAAAAGTATCCTATGACCTACCTCGTAGTATGAACTCAAATCATACCAAGTTTCAAATAAATTCATACAGTAGTTTCTGCGTGATGCCTAGCCAAGATACAGGCAGACAGACAGACAGACAAATATAAAAAAAAAACAGTTTTGGCTGAAGTATCGAATATAGAGTCCAAAAGAAAATTTCAAAATATCTTAAATGTACAGAATTGGACCCGTTATAGTTTTATTGTAAGTATAGATAACATAACTTACTGCTTACATTGTACCTCTACAAAAAATATACTGTACAACGAAGATATTAAAAAAAAATTGGTCTAGAGTATAAGAAACTGAACAAAAATATATCATTTTTTTTAAATAGTGTCAACTGTCTATGACTGATAAATCCCTTGATTTATTGATTTCAAAGAATTTAGAATAACTGTAATTAAACAGAATAAATTTTCTGCCATTTTTGGTAGTTAAAAATACATCCACGGATATTCTTTGAAACGGGTAATCTGGAATCTGGAGGCTTTGCATCGGAAACTTTTGTTGACTGGGTAGATGCAGACTGAACACGTGTTAACTATATGTCTATTTATTAACCCCCGAACAAAGCGACGGGTGTTATAAATTTAGGGTGTGCATCACCAGGTGTGTGTGTGTGTGTGTGTGTGTGTGTGTGTGTGTGTGTGTGTGTGTGTGTGTGCGTGCGTGTGTGTGTGTGTGTGTGCGTGCGTGTGTGGGTGTGTGTGTGTGTGTGTGTGTGTGTGCGTGCGTGCGTGCGTGCGTGCGTGCGCGTGCGCGTGCGCGTGCGCGTGCGCGTGCGTGTGCGCGTGCGCGTGCGCGTGCTTGTGCGTGTGCGTGTGCGTGTGCGTGTGCGTGTGCATGTGTGTGTGTGTGTGTGTGTGTGTGTGTGTGTGTGTGTGTGTGTGTGTGTGTGTGTGTGGCATCGTAGCTCCCAAAGAAATGGACCGATTTTGATGCGGTTTTTTTGAGCTGATGTGATCGAGATGGTTCTTAGATATATAGAGAACGGGGATGGGAGAAGGGGTAGGTGAGAAAAGGGGGGTGTGAATCGTTGCTTCTAAACGAAAGGACCGATTTAGCTGCGGTATTTTATGTTTTAAAGCTGAGGTAAACGAGATGGTTCTTAGATATAATGGGAGGGGGGGGGGGGGGGATGGTGGTGAGGAACGTAGCTTCCAAACGAAGGGACCAATTTTGATGCAATTTTTATGTTTAAAAACTAAACATAAGAACTGCAAAAAAAAAAGAATAAAAAAAAAAGTTTAATTTGTCCTTGTATCTGTTGACATTAAAGGCCAAAATAATAAGTCTCTAGCGAGTTTTAGAGTGTTCTCCATACCACTGTGAGCTTTGTGTCGGTTATTAGGAACCTGTTTTCTTAGGCATTGAGGGATTATTACTGTTTGTTTTTTTTTATATTAAACCTTTATAAGTTGTTACATCGTCTTTGAAGCTATGGTATTGTTTAAGTGTATCTGGTAGGTACATCAGTAATGACATAGGCCAACCGTCATTTATCTATTCTGACAATAATGTGAAATCATTGTCGTTTTTTGTGGCTTCTGCTATATTCATTAAACTCTTAACAGACAAAGAAATGCTGCAAAGAGGTTCTATTTGGTCAAAATCTTTGAATATTATTTTCTTTTCAGAAGTTTTTTATATATCATCTCAATAATTAACATATAATCTGCTAAGATATTGTTTTTTCCTGCAATGAATTCCAATTCTATACAATATCTCTGAAGACCTCATCATCATCATCATGTCAGCCCTTAGAAGTCCACTGGTGAACATAGGCCTCCCCCAAAGAGCACCATGAGCGATCTTGTGCCACCTCCATCCACAGACTTCCTGCGATGGCTACAATGTCGTGAGTCCATCGTGTGGAGGGGTCTCCCCACACTTCGATTGCTTGTTCGTGGCTGCCATTCGAGAACCTTTATTCCCCAGTGGTTGTCGGTTCTACGACCTATATGGGCTGCCCATTGCCACTTCAACTTGCAAACTCTGAGAGCTATGTCAGTAACCTTGGTTCTTCTACAGATTTCCTCATTTCGGATTTTATCACGTAGTGAAACACCGAGCATAGCTCCCTCCATTGCACGCTGCGCAACTCTGAGCTTGTGTATGAGACCAATAGTTAGCGACCACGTCTCAGTGCCGTATATTATCACTGGCAAGACGCACTTATTATAAACTTACGCCTTGAGGCTCTGCGGTATCTGTGACGAGAAGATATGGCGTAATTTCCCGAACTCTGCCCATCTGAGTTGACCTCTTTGTCGAAGTTGGATCTACCCAGTTGGATCGTCTGACCTATGTAGATATAGTGATCAACAGCTGCGATAATATCGTTCCCAACATAAGCCGACATGGGTACGACATGGGCATTTGACATGATGTTCGTCTTACATAAGTTTATTTTAAGACCATCATGTTGGGAAACAATATCGAGTTCACTGGGCATTGTGCTTAGGTCTTCCAGGGTTTCTGCCACGATGACTATATCATCGGAAAATCGAAGGTGAGTGATGTATTTGCCATTGATATTAACACCATATTCGTTCCAGTTCAGAAGCTTGAATATATCTTCCAGTGCAGAGATGAACAGTTTCGGAGAAATAACGTCTCTCTGTCTCACCCTTTTTTGCACCAGGATAGAATTCGTGCCCTGATCCTGAAGACGGACTGTCATGGTGGCCTTGCTGTACAAACACTTCAACACTTCGATGTACCGGTAGCCAATCTGGCACCGCTGTAATTACTGTAGCACTGCCCAGGTCGCAACTGAATCAAAGGCTTTCTTGTAATCCATAAACGCTAGACATAGTGGCCGATTATACTCTTTGGTCTTCTGTATAATCTGCCGGAGCACATGGATGTGGTCTACGGTGCTAAAGCCTTTCCAGAATCCAGCTTGTTCAGAAGGCTGAAAGTCGTCAAACCTACGAGCGACACGGTTTGTAACTACTCTCGAAAACAGCTTATACAGGTGGTTCAGCAGCGAAATTGGCCTATAACTCTTCAAGATGGTTATATCACCTTTCTTAAAGAACAAAACCACTACGCTCCTGTGCCACGCCTCTGGCGTAGTACCCTCGAGGATGACGGAGTTAAACAGCTTCTGAAGACTTTAAGTACCGGTGTTCCACCCGCTTTCAGTAGCTCTGTCGTTATTCCGTCCTTCCCTGGTACCTTATTACTTTTAAGCTGTTTGAGAGCCATTCTGATCTCGTATAGGCTGACGTCCGGGATATCTTCGTTACAATGTCGGGTCAAACGGGCCCTTGCATCGCAAGGACGAAGACCTAGGAGCATTGATTGTAAACGTTTTGGTGCACGAAGTAGATGCTTTCTAAATAAGTTTAGAAGTGGCTTGTGGTCAGTCCTAATTATAATTTTAGGATTTCCAACAATGAGTTGATCAAACCTGGTACAAGCGAAGACAACAGCGAGGAGTTTCTTTTCTATTTGTGTATATTTCTTCTCAGTTGGTGTCAGGGTGCGCAATAGGCAACTGGCTGATTCTCCTGTAGAACTGCCACACTCAGGGCTGCACTACTGGAATCACATTAGTTTATTAATGGTTGAGTTCTGACATAGTATTTTAGTAGTTTATGAAACGGTGGCATAAATAGGGTTATTAATAGTGTCAATAGAGTGTTTTAATACCTAGTTATGTGCCGCTTCATACATTACTTTATCTACACTCATGCAACAGGAGCTTACTATAAATAACAAAAAAATTACGTATTTTTTTTCTGGTATAAGCTTCCTTCGTCATGTTCGTTGCTGTTTCCGTGATATCAAGTGGACTCAAATTCTCCTAACTCACTGCTGTCGGACATTTTTAATCAGGATAAAACTTTTGATCAACTAAAATACATAGGTAACTACTAGTTGCCTAATTTACTACTTTACGTTAGTAATAACACATCAAATTGATTATGTACTAAACTGGATTTTGGCGCCATAATGTAGAGTAAATTATGGCACCAAAATCCAGTTCACAGAGAATTTTCGCGCATTCGGTCTTATACGCGCCGCCATAGATAATAATGGCAAAAACTCTCGCAGTGTGGAGCCAAACTGGTGTTTTTATGGGGAAAAAAGTTAAACACTGTTTTGTTCAAAAATATTTTTCCAACAAAAAATTATATAGTCTTTATATTAAAAATGTTCTAGTGTAACAACCACATAAAAGAATACAATAATTACAATTTAGCCAGAACGATATCACTTTATCGAAATTACCAATGTAATAATAATCCAAAAATATACAACATAAGATAAGAAAGAGTTTTTGAAGGCGATTCCAAACAGAGCCATCATCCATACCAATACATAAAAGTGAAACGTTGTCTGTTTGTTTGTTTGTTTGTTCGTTTGTTTGGGGAGCTTTCACGTGATAACGGCAGTATGGATTTTGATGAAATTTAGAATGGATATCTCTTATACCCTGGAATAAAACATGGGATACTTTTTATCCCGGAAGATTGTAAGTTTCCACGGGAAAACTGGAAAATATTGATTACTCACTGCAAGGAACGGTTGCCATTACAGAATGGTCTGTGGTTGATATGGATACGAAATAACAAGTCTGTCATAAAACGTCGAGAACATTGATGCTATACCAACTTTTGTATTGGTTTTTAATATCCTAGAAGAAAATAGGATGCTTTTTTAAACAGTATTCCAATTCACGGGCGGGAAAACTATTAATTAATATGGGTGAGCTCTATCAAACAGATGATGTAATAAACGGCTTAACGTGCTTTATAAAATAGGTGATAAGCTATCAAAGTAATTATCTACAAAACTTTATCATTTACTAGATTTCTGTGTTCGTGTCAATCGGTTTGTGAACGTATAAAAGTAAAAATCTGCTTGTATGAGTCTCTTTTTTTGTCTCTTCTGCGTTTCGTGTTTTGTATGAGGGTGAGACATAGACAACTGCATATTACTTCTTTACTAGACAGGCTCTTGGCGATCGTCGTAATAAGAGCATTTGATTATCGCCATTTTGACGCTGATACTACTGCTATCAGCGTCAGTTTGGCAGTAGTGAGCGTCCACGGAACTAAGGTTTTGTACTATTATTTTTTCTGTGACTAACGTCAGGCGATGAAACAATGCAAATTTTAGTCCCATGGACGCTCAGCGGGGCGTTTTGAGTCAGCACAAACGAAAGTAAGGCACAGCAAATCCATAGAAATCAGTGGGGTGCGTAGATAGGTGTGTATTATTTATAGAAAAGATATTAGATTGAAATGATGCCTAGCTTTGGCACCGCCTTCAAAAAACTCTTTGTTATCTTCTGTTGAATTTTTGCATTATGTTTACATTGGTCATTTTGGAAAAGTGATATTGTTCTGGCTCAATTGTAATTATTTTATTTATTTTAGTTGGTCTTTACAAAAAAAAATACATTTTTAAGAAGTCATTTCTTTTTTTTGGAAAAATATTTTTGTTTCTTGATTTTGAGTGGCAAGCAAACAACTGAAAAAATATATGTCAAAAAAATAGTTAAACTCACTTTAGACACAAGGCGTTGGTAAAATAAAACCAAGGATGAATAACCTACATATAAAACAACTCAATAAGTTTTGACGAAAATTATCTGTTATTTCAATGGAATGAAACGGGACTCTGTATGATAATGTTTCTCGTAGATTTGTTTAAACATAAACACAAAACAAATGGATTTATAAGTTGTACATATAAAATAAATCCTTTTTAAAAGCAATCTTTTACGAGATACCACCAGTACCGCTTAAGACCAGAGAACTCATCAAGACCAGAGAAATCATCAAGACAAACTAAATGAGCCCAAACTCGAAGGAGTTCCATAATTTTGTTGTTGAATTCCTGTGACTACCTTCGAGCTCCATCATCAGACCCTGGATACCACATTGTATTAGAGAACACATGAAGACAAACCCTAAGCCTAAAACTCGAAAGGGTTCCATTATTTTTTTGTTGAAATCCTGTGTCCATCATCAGACCATTGATACCACATAACATTAGATAATTCATCAAGGCAAAGCAAATGAGCCCTTACTCATTGCATCATTTTTTTGTTGTGTTCCTGTAACTAAATTCCAGCTCCATCGTTAGACCCTGGATACCATATTAAGCCAGATAAGTCATCAAGATAAACCAAATGAGCCCAACTCGAAGGGATTCCATCATCTGATTATTGAGTTCCTTTGATTATCTTCCAGCTCAATCATCAGACCTTGGGTACCAATTAAGACCAGAGAACCCATCAAGACAAACCAACTGAGCCCAAACTCGAAGGGGTTCCATCATCTGATTGTTGAGTTCCATTGACTACCTTCCGGCTCAGGTCAGCTCAATAGTATCTACCATAATTGTCATCATCACTCACAAAACTTCAGCATCTTTAGAAGGACTATCGTTGTGTGTTATTATCGTTGGGACTGAATTAAAGTAAAGCATGTTTAAAGCTACTAAACCAAATTTTATGAAATTTATAAAGTACCACACTAGAGGTTTTCTTTCTCAAGTAAAAACAATCATCTAATTCAGTTCAGAAATTCCAAGATATTAGAGAACATCTATAGTTCTATACTTATAATAAACCAAAATGAACGAAAAAGTCTGCACAAAGAAGATAATTAAAAAATATATAACTAAAATAAGCAACAGAACTAGAAACATTTTTTTAATTCGTATCTGTCTGTTTGTTTATCTTTTTGTCTGTATGTTTGTTCACGCATCACGTAAAAACTACTGGAAAACTAGTAGATCAATAAAAATAAATTATTATAAAAAACAAAATACCCGACTGTGAATGAAACTAAAAACAAAAAAGAGGCAAACAAGCTACAGGTTTTAAATTTTGAAATAAAAGATGCAGTCGGAGGCATGGAGAGTTATCTAGCCAGGTTCTATGGCATGGAGAGTTATCTAGCCAGGTTCTATGTGATCCCGTCAAAGGAGAAATTAAATGTGTGATGCCTTCAACCGCATGTTATATTTCAAAATCTAAAATCTCAAGCTTGTTTGTCACTTTTTAGTTTGATTCACAGTCTGTTTATTTTGTTTTTTATTATAATTCATTTTTATTTTAGATTTTTTTATTTATATTTATAAGAATTAGTAAGAATGGTTGAAACCAACTTTAAATCATTATAGATCCTAAATGGTCATTCGAAACAAAAAATGAAAAGAGAAACCTATAGATGTTTATTAAACACCTATTTAAGCATACCCCACTTGACATAGATCGTTGAGTTTTTTTTTTTACATTTTGGCATCTAGTTATCGCCATATTGAGTTTTGATTAATGTCTTATCTTTAGTAGCACTTGCAAGATTAATACAAATCGATTGACGTGAGAATCATCAAAATCGGCCCACGCATTTGGTCTGTCTTTTATAGTGCCACAAAGGAACAGACATACATACTTCCCTTTAAATCGTTAGAGATCCTATATAGTCATTCTAAATGAAAAATAATAAGAGAAACATTATTCAGTGATACCCCTCATAACGTAGTATATCGACTTTCAGTTTTTTCTATTTCAGTTTGTTTATTATTGATTACAAGCACAAATTAAACATTTATATTACCCCCGACACTAACTCCCCATTATAGCTAAGAAACTTCTCGATCACATCAGCTTTCAAACAAAAAAAAAACGCATCAAAATCGGTCTTTTCGTTTGGGAGCTACATTGCCACAGGCAGACACACTGTGATACACACCCTAAATTTATAACACCCGTCTCTTTGTGGGGGGACTTAATCGTTTCATTCATTTGTAAGCTATGATTCTCACCCCCCCCCCTCCTTCCTCTTTCTTCCCTTCCCTCCACTTCCTCCTCCCCTTCCCTCCACAATAGCTTAGAACAATCTCGATCAGCTTAGAACATCAGCTTTCAAACCGAAATATCCGCATCAAAATCGCTACGATGCCACAGACACACACACACACACACACACACACACACACACACACACACACACACACACACAGTGATACAAACCCTACACTTACACACACACACACACACTACACACACACTCGTCTCTTTGTTCGAGGGTTAAAAAAACGATTGACGTAAGAATCATCAAAATTGGTCCACGCGTTTAGTCTACATAGTGCCACAAAGGAACAGACATACTTACATAGGCTGATAAACACATTACCGAGCCTTTGCGTTGCGCAGTCTCGTATAAATAGCAACGGCCCCAGTATGCTACTCTGTGGTACTGTGTAACCAATCGTCCTAAACTCAGACCGATAACTTTTTTCTTTCCATATCCCTTATAGTGCGTCTACTTGATTTATCTGCCGCCTTTATAACAAATACTATTTAAGCAAATCTTTAGCGTTGCCACGAACTCCATACGTCTCTAGCTTTTGAAGCAGTATTGAATGATTGACATAATAGAATGTTTTCATCATGACCGTATAAAGAGCTAATACAGGAACGTTTTTATCTACCTCTGACATGATCCTTTGTAGGAGTTCATAAACTGCCAGATTTATTGTCATATTCTTTCTGAAACCATTCTGTTCCTTTGTCAACAAATCGTTACTCTCAAAATATTTATAAAGCTTATCTTAAATAATGCAATAATATTTGAAAATATAGGAATTAATGCAACCAGTCTGTACCAACATTTCACATATTCACCTAACATATTTTTCGAAAAAGATGATAAGTTGATGTTCCATCCCAAAGCTCGATATATTATCACAATAATCTGAAAAGACTCATTTCAAATTTTTCATATATAAATTGGCCCAGTTCTCAACATTTTGATTTACCGCGTGCGATCAATCGTGACCAACCAAGTTTTACGACATGGCGGCATCAATGAAACTTTTAATTTACATCGTATTTTATGCTCGTAAAATTGACTCAAATTATAAGCTAACAAGTTAACACAAACTCAGCCTGGAGCAGCCTTTAATTTTTTACATTATTCTTTCCTGAAATCAGAGGATTTTGTTGTTCTGCGTTCTTTTAAAAGGAACAGATAAATAAAGTCATTCAAAATGAGTTTCCTACAAATTACGGCTATTCAGATTCATTGAGATAGCTAAAGAAGATCTCCTTACTATAAAAATTAAACGATTTAATTGTACAATCTAAATAAAGTTATTCACATTGTTCAAATGTTTAACTATTCCAGACTACAGACAAATAAAAATGGCCTTACCTGCCATAACACTAATCCATCGGTACAGCCAACACTAGGGTCGTCCAATTATGCAGAGGAGATCTGATCAGCCTCAGACAACATACATAGTGCGAGTATATCTACGGGCAACAATCACGTTTGTTTGGCTAATCGAACTGTCTGGCGGAGGAATGGCTTAGAGTAGAGATGCGAGACCAAGAAATGTTACGATGATGGCGTTTTAAGTCAATGATTTCAATCATAACTACGAGTAAGTTGAAGCGCTGGCTTGTCGACCAAACCTTCTACTCATGTGACTAATTTCTTACCTTATTGTATTTCATCCATTTTAATTTTGATTTTATTACAATTTAATTTAATTTTTTACACTGATAAATTTTTAATAACAATTTTAATTGTCATTATTTGATTTTTTAATATTATTGATATACTTTAATTATCAATTTGTATTCAATGTACATATTACGTTTCTTTCTATGACGTGTATTTTGGTATGAATAAATAACTATTGACATGGACTATTGACAATGATAACACGTATGTACGAGTATAAAAATATAAACTTATAGTTGTTTTTATATATCTACTAGCTGCCCCCCCGTGGCTTTACCGCGTACAAATTTTGCTCCCATTCTCCTCCCCCTGGACCCTCCTGACTAACCAATTTTTGGTTCAATTTGATTCAAAAGCGTCAAAAGCTCAAGAAATTAACTAAACTGAATCATATTATTTTTCCAACTCTTGGTACTTTTCATTGAAAATTCAAACTAAGCATTTTGATATTTTTTGGTTTTAAACCTCATCTGTACAATTACGAACATAACAAAAAAATATTTATCAAATCCGTCGAGCCATTCTCGAGTATAAGCGTTTTTTTTTAGTTATATAAAATCTATATATAGATTTTCTTTTTTGTTCCAAAGTAAGTCTCCATTACTGACCACAATGTTTATATTCAATTCCTGTCAATCCAAAGGTTGCCTGCAAGAAATTGCTAATAGCGATAAGGCACAATATAGTACAACATTGGATTTTACGTATAATTACTATTATTGTGTTTTTTATTGTGATGTGTTCAATAAAGTGTTATTGTATTGTATATGAAGTAAGAGAAATTCTAACTGAATGTTGCATTATTATTAGATGGATTTGGTTAAAATGGTGGATTCATTAAATTCGTTTTTGTTTATTTTACTTGTTACTTATAAGTACTCGTATAGTTAAAAGTACATAGTTTCCTAATGCTACGCATCAGTTGCCGCTGCTCGCTGCTAGGTTAGTCGCTTGTGTAACTTTAGTCAAAATTCTATGACGCCAATAAAAAAAGAACTTTATTGTTACGCTTATGTATTTGTTATGAATAAGTATATAAGTATATAAGTGACAAATTTCAACTTCGTAGTGTTATAATTTTCTGAACAAAAGGACAGACAGACAGACACAGACAGACTTATATACAGACTAACGGACGCACAGACCGACATGACGAAAATATAAGTATACTTTGTTAGACTACGGAACCCTAAAAAGACGGTTTCGTTCAATAAGATTCTAAAACGTCAGAGATTTTGTTTCGTGCAGACTACTTGCATCTTCACTCGCACAGCTAAACTCGCCACTGACGATCTGATCCTGTATAACGACCAGTAATCTGTTAGGTCTGCGTCCCTGATGTTGCAGCCGAAATGGAAAATACGTGGCAGTGAGACTGTATAATTGTCCTGTCTTAATTAGAACGGTGTCTGAATCTGATTTTGTTTCGGGGCTTTGAATTTGGCTTTATCCAAACTTATTTCAGTACTTTCTCAGATTGTTTCGAAAGAGATTTCTGTTTTTTGATAGTGTTTAATGTAATCCTCCAGACGGCATTCAACTTTGATGAAAATAGCTAAAAATAAAGTAAGCACGAGTTTAGTAGCTTTTATCAGATGTGTACAAAAGTCTATTTCGCTCGATCTTTACTATTACTTACCAGTTTGAATTAAAGTACAAGAATACACGATATGTTAGTTATTTTATCCATGAGAGATTTAAAAATATACTCGTACTTTCAGTTTTTTATATTTAAAACATTATGGAAAATTTGGCTCTTTTGCCACATTCAAATCTATATTTAACCATACATTTTCCCAAACTGGGAGAGCACCAGCAATTTGTTTAGTAATACATTGATCTACTCGCATCCATTCCGCATGGCTCGAGCACATTTTGTACGACTCTATCGAAACTCTACCGTACTTACGAGACTGGAACGTAGAGCCATCAATATGTATTGGCATCATAATAAATGGACGAGACAAAGCGTTCTAGATTAAAGGTAGACCATAAAGACGACAAAATATGTTCTCTTTGAGACATAGATGGTATTAGTATTTCGATCCGAAAAATAAGTGGAGATGCGATAAATTGACCAGTTTTTAACGTATCTAGAAGATCGTATCAGATCAAATTTATAAAAAGCAACGTCTGTATACTTATTGCTGTTTTTTATTAAGATGAAATTTATGACACGAGTCTTCGATCGCTTGACCAGTGGCCATCCTTCATACATTTTACTATGTCAATTCATTCATACAAAATAAAAGTTTTTAGAAATTTCACTGTTTGTTTTTTTACTAGTTTGATTATTGTTGATTCAAAACTAATGCACAGCTTGTAACAGCCCCTAAATTTCCACTGTTTGTTTTTTGACTCATAATCAATATCAAATTCATCATTCATCTGAGTTAGCAGGACTCGTTAAACTAATTATTAATCAAACATTACTTCAGCAACAGCCTGACAATCATCTCGCTGCTGCGGCAAGATGAATGGCCTCCTGAGGTATAGACTTTCAATAAAGCATTGTGTGCGAGACAACAAGCTGTCAACGGCAATCCTGAGCATCCACCCAGCTAGGCATTGTCCCACAGGCAGTTTACCACAGAGGTTTACAATTATCAGCCTATTTTTGCTCTCAGCAATATATTTTTATTGTTCCTTAAATTAAGATTTAAAAGGAGCAAGAGTTTTTTTTAAATTCATGTCTGTCTGTCTGGATGTTTACTTGTGCATCACGTAAAACCTACTGAAACTATTGCGAATTGAACAATTTTCACTGTTGGATAGCTTAGGTTTAGATTAAAAATAACGATTGGACTTAGTATCTCAAGCCCACCAATCGATAAAAAAATAATTGACGTCTGAACGAAGTTTATGAAATTCGGTACATATTGGTACTTATGGTTCTGGAATAACACATTATATTATATCCCAGAAAAATTACCACACGGGCAAAGCTGTGGGCACATCTATTTATTAATAATACTAGCAGAACCCGCTGCTTCGCACGCGTGGTCATTTCTTTGTATTAAAAGTACATACTGTGCTATTCCAGGACATAAAATACTAATATACCAACATTTGATCTAAATTTCTTCAGAAGTCATAAATATTTTTATCAATTGCTCGGCTTCTAATCGCCAAATTGAGATATCAATTAAACCAGTTTTTGATGCACAAGAATACAGACAAACACGAATTAAAACAAAAAATGGTGTGTAGCTTATTTTAGGGTACTCTAGACCATTTTTTTAATTTGATTTCTTTGTACAGCCTTTTTCGTACCTATTGCTTTATTATAAGTATAGATAGATGACTGTGCCAAGTTGCATCAAAATCCGTCCGGTAGTTACAGCGTGATACGTGTTCTTTCAAATAACTTTCAACCCCTATCCTGCGGGACCACTATAATTTTTCGGGATGAAAAGTATCCAATGTTCTACCTCGTAGTATATGAACTCATATCATACCAAGTTTCATTTGAATTCATTTAGTAGTTTAGACGTGATGCGCCGCCAAGATACAGACAGACAGAAAGATAAAAATGAAAAAGAAAACAGTTTTGGATTCAATATAGAATACAGAAAAAAATACTTCTTTGCACAGAATTTGGATCCCTATCCCGCATGAACCCTTTACATTTTCGTGATAAAAAGTATCTTTAATTTTCACCCATCATATAAACTATGACTGTGCCAACTTGCACCAAAATCCGTGTAGTAGTTTCAGCATGATACGTGTTCTTTTAAATATCTTTCCACCCCTATCCTACGGGAACACTTACGATTTTCGGGATGAAAAGTATCCAATGTCCTTCCTTCTTCGAAGTATGAACTCAAATCATACCAAGTTTAATTTGAATTCATTGAGTAGTTTCGGCGTGATGCTATGCCAAGATACAGACAGATGAACAGACAGACCAACAGAAAAAATAAAAATAAAACAGTTTTGGCTTCATTACCTAATATAAAACAGATACCAAAAAAAAACTTTAATTTACAGAATTTGGACCCCTATCCCACAGAAACTCTTTATATTTTCGGGATAAAAAGTATTCTTAATTTTTTATCATTATATAAACTATAACTGTGCTAAGTTGTATCAAAATCGTCAAGTAGTTTCAGCGTGATACGTGTTCTTATAAAAGTCTTGCAATCCCTTTCCTGCGGGAACCCTTTATTTTTTCGAGATGAAAAGTATCCTATGTCCTACCTCGTAGTATGAACTCAAATTGTGCCAAGTTTCATTTGAATTCATTCAGTAGTTTCAGCGTGATTACTAGCCAAGGTACAGACAGACAGACAGACACACAGACAGACAACAGACAAAAATGAAAACAAAAAACAGTTTTGGCTTCAGTATCAAATATAGAACAGCCCCCAAAATGAATGACTAAATATCTTCAATGTACAGATTTGGATCTGTTACAGTTTTATTATAAGTATAGAATAATGTACGAATTACGCAGCAAAAGTTTTTAGTCTTTGGTTGTAACGTTTAAATTGGAAAGCTTAAATTTAAATGAAAACGCACGATATCATACTGCAAAAATTTGATATCATCTTAAAAATAAATTTTTTTTTAGGCAAAGTTATAGATTTTTGAAAGACATAGAAAAAAAGGCATTTCACAAAAGAACTTTTTCGATTACCTACTTTTATTTTAATAGGATTTGGGAACGGGAGTTGAGGGGGGATGGGAGAGGGTGGGGGGTGGGAAGGGCTGCCCCCTGGTATTCCTTCCCCCCGCAGGCGACGCTTAGCTTATGAGATATTTCAGTTTTAAGATTATAAAAATTCGGATCAAATGTCCGTAACAGTTTATTAAAAATCAGCTATTTGGTCACCTTCACCCCTCCCCCACACCTCTCCCCGACTCGTGCCCCTTGATTCTATAGCCAAACCTATCTCATAAACTAAGCGTCGCAGCAGAAGGGGAGGGTAGCAGGGGGTAGCTTTCCACCTCTCCAACCCCAACCCCCACTCCCCACCCCCTCCTCCCCCTCCCCACTTCTGCCCCTCAATTCTATAGCCAACCCCCGAATTCGTCTAACCAAATATATTAAAAATTACCTTTAAAAAGTAAAAAACTTAACAGTTAAATACATACTCGTAGTTACGTATAAATGGATTTTCTTCACCAAGGTACCTTTGAGCATCTACCTACGCAATGAAAACAAAACGCTTCTCATAAAATATCCACGTGTACCTTACACGTGCTCTATACAAGGTTGTATCGACATCTCGTAAGCCCCAAGGAACGAAAATACAGACAAGATAACACAGTGGGAGCCGAGCTTCTAAATGAAATAAGTTTCTCTATCGGAATTAAGCGTGCCATTTTAAACTAGCGGATCTTGAATCGAGCAGGCCTCGCTGGCAGAAATAGCACGATTAAGATGGTGCTATGTGCTTATAGTAGTTCACTTGCTTCTAACAACTGAACGTGTTTCAAAACGTATATTTCAATTGCATATAAACCGTAGAGAGAGTATCAAGAGTCCCTCTATGATATTAACAAACTACGCCCCGTAGTTCCAACCGAAATTCGTTCGTTTTCTCGCTGAAGTTAGCCTGTAGTTGTAGTTGATCTGTCGTGGATGCCATGTAGTAGAATTGATAACTTCTTTATAATTCATTATATTCGATGATTTCATGAAATGGTTATATTTCATTAAATGGCCAGCTAAAACTGACCATACTGTTGAAACATCAACGTTTAATTATATTCCAATCCACGTTTGGCCAAACAATTATATATCATTAATCTAGAGTTATCATCATATCTCAGGTGTTCAAACAAATAGATTTTCAATAATTAAAAAAAACACGAAATCCTATCACTGCCAAGTCGCGCTTCTGCCTAGCGCCTCAACGGTTGATAATATAACTATTTTACGATATGCTCACTAAAGTTTGACCATATCATGAAGTAGACGTGCGTTTAGCTGTTCATATCGTCAAACGCTAATCATTCGTTCAGCTGGCCAAACCATTTTCATGATGTCATCGATAAATTAATTAATTATACATTTTTCAACCATTGCATAAAGTGATCAATTCCACTATATCGCCACGACATAAAATGTCCGAAAATATATTTATTAACAAAATCGATTCATCTTTTTGTATGTCAAAGCATGTATAAAGCAAAAAACTTTTCGCTGTTTTTATTGACTTCATCAAAGACAAAGTTCTCAATTCCAAATTCTCAGTTCTCAATTTCTTTAATGTATTCCCGCATAGATCCCGTTTTTTTAATTCTTTTAATTGTAAAAATAGAGATCAGGAGTAGTCCCCCAAGTTGTTTTTATTTGTTAAAAGCATTAAAAATGACATGGCAAGGATAAGGATGCTCTATGAGCGCCTGGTCGGTGAAACGCGTGAACAAAATGCTGTATTTATTTGTGACTAGCTATACCTACCCACGGCTTCGCACGCATGGCCTTTTCTTTAGGTTAAAATAACTCCATTACTATTACAAGACCTAAAATACCAATATACCAAAACATAAAATTCCTTCAGCCATCAAACAGTTTTTATCGATTGCTCGGCTTCTACTCATCGGATTGAAATAATAAGTACAATAGTTTTTAAGTCAAACCCTAAGCTATCCAACAGGGAAAACCGTATCGCAATCGGTCTAGTAGTTTTTACGTGATGCATGAACAGACTGACAAACAAACAGACAGAGACGAATTTTAAAAATGTTCTATTAATTTTCAGTAGCTTATTTTTAGACACCCACATCTTTTTTTTAAATATTTCCTTTTAGAAAGAAAGAAAGAAACAAAAAAGAAAGAAAATACATATATTTCTGACAACACACAATATTAAACATTATCAAGAAGAAAAAAATAGGAAATTAGACAAATAAACAAAAAATAATGCTGTGTGTTGTCACAAACCGGTCCTGACTCAGCAAACGCAAAGGCCAAGGCCTTGGCACTGTTTTTCTGTCGGAACCTATTCGTGACATCACGAACGCAGAGTGGCACAATATAATAAACACAAAAAAAATATTAAACGAACATACTTAGAAATAAAATAATAAAATTTACAGTAAAAAAAATGACTTCTGAAATACCACTTCATAGATGAAACTTCAAGAAAGTCATCCGTCATTGGAAGGATCGTTAGTGGCAAATATCTGCAAAAACTATAACGGCTATCTCCAAACCGCCCAAAACGCCATAATGCCAATCCGAACTTAGCCTTCGACAGTCTCATTGACGGGTGAAATGAAAGCTAGCTAGTTCATCTGTGGTCTTTGGCATGGCATGCCAAAGGTACAGAACACACGTCACGTGATCATCATAAGCAAAACACGTGATGTGACAATTAAAATACAATAGACATAACGATAATATTACAGATTTTTTAGTACTTACTGGTGGGAAATCTGGCCTGGAGGGCCGGCAACAATAGAAAATTAATTAATGTTCCCACCGGAGAGAGCGAGAGGCTAGTCCCGACAAAGGGGGGTGTCTCATATGAGGGTTTGAAAAATATGGATTCGGTTACATTCCCTGTAATGGCCGACAAAATCGCTATTCCTAAATGTTAATTTAAAAAGCTGTACGTACCAATTCAGCGCCAGTTGCTTCAACTGCACAGGATTTCTCTTCCGAGATATGATGAAGACTTCACGAGAAGCTGGACACGTTGCACAACACAGGTTAGTTAAATGTAAAATTACTGTACTTTTACGGCGTGGTATAGAAATTATTTATTATTATTCATGTGAATAGTCTTATATTATGGCTGAACTAGCCATCGTGGAAGTATAACAAAAAATATGGATTTTTGATTCACAAAACGTGTGATGCGGTGCGGAGGAGCGTACGTAGTCGTCCATCACTTGAATGACTGAATGAGTGCGTGATCAGGAAGCATACCACTGCTTCCTTGCTTCGTTCCTGCGGTGACAAGCGTGAATTAGCGCATTTTTGACTCTTCAAAACACACAAGAAAAAGAACCGCTTACTGTTTTATTATATGTATAGATACCCTTCACTTTTGGGCAGAATAATAAAAATATGTGTTTTATTACATTATTTTAATCATGCCTATAAAACTGTACTGTTACATACCTACTGACTGACTGACTGACTGTCTGACTGACTGACACACAACGCTCAGACTAAACCAGTGGACCCAGGTACTTGAAATTTGGAGGAATATTCCTTGAGCATCCTAGAGGCGAACTACGGAAGTAACTATAAACCGTAAAACATGAATACCAACTCGAAATAAAATACATCTATCCTGCGGGGACCCTTTAATTTACCGGTATGAAAACTATCCAATGTCCTACCTCGTAGTATGAACTCAAATCATGCCAAATTTTATTTTAAATAATTTTTAATCCCTACCCTGCGGGAATCCTTTAATTTATCGGGATGAAAAGTATGCCATGTCCTACCTCGTAGTATGAACTCAAATCATGCCAAGTTTCATTTGAATTTATTCAGTTGTTTTAGCGTGATGCGCGGCTAGGATACAGACAGACAGACAGAAAGACAAAAATTAAAAAGTACAGTTTTGGCTTTAATATTGAATATATAAAAGACTCCTAAAAAAAACAAAATAACTTCAACGTACAGAATTCATTAAATTTTACCCATCATATAAATTATGACTGTGCCAAGTTGCATCAAAATCCGTCTAGTAGTTTCAGAGTGGTAAGTGTTTATTTAAATAACTTTCAATCCCTTTTCTGCGGGAACCATTACATTTTTCGGGATTAATAGTATCATATGTCCTACCTCGTAGTATACACTCAAATCATATTAAGTTTCATTTTTTTTTCATTAGTTTCGGCGTGATGCCTAGCCAAGATACAGATTGATATACAGATAGACAGACAGACAGACAGACAGACAGACATACAGACAGACAGACAGACAGATAGCCAGAGAGACAAAAATGAAAAAAAAAAACAGTTTTGGTTTCAGTATGGAATAAAGAAAAGCCTCCAAATAAAAAATTACAAGATATCTTCAATGGACCTGTTACAGTTTTATTATAAGTATAGAATAGATATAGATTCAGCATTGAAATTCAACGACGTGAGAATCCTAAGGCGTCCTGGTAGAAAGGGATTTTGGCCTGCAACAGCAAATAGGTTACATAACGTGTAGCATAGCTTTTTAGTGATCTGAGTTCTAATATTTTAAAATAATTATTGTTGGCGATCCTTATAAAGATGGCTTTACCAACCGATATACATAATTTCCTTGGTATTTGTCTGAAATAAATATTGTCAATCATCCATCCATACCAATATCTAAAAGTGAAACGTTGTCTGTCTGTTTGTTTGTTTGTATAATTGTTTGTTTGTTTAGGGAGCTTTCACGCGATAACGGCTAGACGGATTTTAGTGAAACTTGGAATGGAGATAGTTTATACTCTGGAATAAAACATAGGATACTCTTTATCCCGGAAAATTTGATGTTTCCACGGGAAAACTGGAAAATGTTGATTACTCTCTGTAAGAAACGGTTGGCATGGAAACGAAATAACAAGTATATCAAAAAACACCAAAAGCATTGGTGCTATACCTAATTTTGCATTGGTTTTTAATATCTTAGACGAACTTTATGCTTTTTTATGCGATAAAAAGTAGTCCGCGCGTACGAAGTCGCGGCGGGAAATCTAGTTATTTGAATAATCACAACAAGAAAGTCATTCGATTGTCAATGGACGGCCTGAGTTAAATTTACGCATTATCTATAGCCATTCCATCTGTATTTTTTCTGGTCATTTCGGATTGAGTCGTCAATTGGCTAAGCAGAGGATAATTGTAAAAATGTTTTAGTAAGAAAAGTATTACAGACTAAAATAGTAATTGTACAAGATTAACACTGCCTTCGTAACAGAAAACACAGTAACTCGAGTTACTGTGTTTTCACTCGTTTTATTTTTTGGAACTTTCCTTTGAAACTGCGTATACGAGCTCTATCTGGGAAAAAAACGGTTTATCTGAAGCGTCTTTAATCTCGGAGATACAATCAATATAAACACAGTTTTTGATTAAGTACACGTTATATCACAGTATTTCGATTCAGTGTTTTGTTTTTTAAGAAATCACTTGTCTATTTTATTACGTTTTAACACAGTAAAGTGATTTTATTAGCTTAAAACACAGGATCATAACGTAATACTTTAATGTAACCATGTTTTTTCATCAGATTAGTTATTGAGTACCAAGTAAAAACACAGTTTCGGAGTTATTGTGTTATGTGTCTGCAATTTTTATAATTGAAATGTTCCCTAAGTAAAAACAACTAACCTCTGTTTGAAAAAGTTGGTAGGGAAAAAAGAGGGTAAAAATGGTGATTGAAAGGGAGGTGAAAGGGTTGGTGGGGAGTCACTCTACTCCGTATGCGAACGAAATTTTAATTGGAGGTGACCAACCGTGAAAAACTTGAACCTGAATAAAATTGAAGATTTATGCGATTTCGAAGATCTGCTCATCGTCTTAAAAACTGAAATACTAGAATTTACCTCCGTTTTAGGCTAGGCGGGGATCTTAAAGTATGTTTGTAAAAAATAAATTCCAGGATCAAGATCATACCGAAATTCAATTTTTGAAAGTCAAGTACATGAGCAACATAAACAACCAACCGGCGAACAATAACGTAGCAAAAACGCCAAATATTTATAATCAAAATGACAAAACTCAAAAAACCTAAATGATGAAACTCCTCCTCCAAGCTAGCTGGTCACCGAGGAGGAAGGAATGCCAACCTCCAACCAATATAGGTCAAATCAAATCTCAAAACAGGAACACATCAAACAATCTGTATATAAGTACTCTAAACAGACTAATATGGTATGATATGGGAGCATATGGTACCCTAAAGAGGGAAAGAGAAGAATGGGACGACAGTGGAAGAGATGGCATGATGAGATAGTTGCAACAGCTGGTAAAACTTGGGCTAGACTTGCATAACAGAGAGAACATTGGAAAAGGTTAGAGGAGGCCTTTGCCAAAAGGTACACAGAGTCCAGTATTGATACGAGAAATTAATTTTATATGTAGATAAAAACCACAGCAAGTTTCTGATAGAGGCAATAATTTAAAAAAAATAGATGGTAATGTGCCAACTTGTTTCTAAATGTTGATTTTAAATTATTTGATTGCTGAATCTGTGTTTAGAGGTTATTAAAGACTGAAAAAATATATCGATGATACTTAGAATTATTATATTGGAGGTTATTAGAAGTTTTATTTTTCTAACAATTTGAAGATAACTAACAAATCGTAAGAAACTTATTACATTTTTCTAAATGTTTTTGAGAGGGGGATTAAATAACATTACTGTAATTTTCACTATCATTTCAAAACAAGGAAGACCACACCTATTGTTTAATGAGAGAAAATGATTTAAAAGTAAATTTAAACTACATGTGAATTAACAAATACTAATAATACCTTCATACTTACTTTGAAATTGAAAATAATATTGATCTCATATATTTACGTAAGTTTGAATGTACAAAGAAGGATTTTAAAATTTGTTTCAAATAAAAATTGATTATTTAGTAACATAAAAGTTTTGTTTTATTTCTAACTAGCTGTACTCGCGGCTTTGCACGCGTGGTCTTTTCTTTAGGTTCAAAGTATCATAATGTGCTAACCAACCCTAAGCTATCTAACAATGAAAACTGCGTTGCAATCGGTCCAATAGTTTTTACGTGATGCGTGAACAAACAAACATACAGACAAACAGAGACGATCAAAAAACAAAAAAACGTGTTAATACCCTTTTTAAGCACCCAAGAGCATATTATCTTATTTTTTTACAGCCTATTGCTTTATTATAAGTATAGATATAACTGTGTCAATTTGCATCAAAAAATCCGTCCAGTAGTTTCAGCGTGATACGTGTTCTTTTTAATAACTTTCAACCCCTATATTGCAGAAACCCTTTAATTTTTTGGGATCAAAAGTTTCCAATGTCCTACCTCGTAGTATGAACTGAAATCATACCAAGTTTCATTTAAATTCATTCAGTAGTTCCTGTGCGATGTGCGGTCAAGATACGGACAAATAGACAGACAGACAAACAAAAATAAAAAGTAGAACAGTTTTGGCATCAGTATCAAATACAGAGAACCATCCAAAAATTTTTAATTATTACTTAAATATTACCATAACTTTGGACCCATATCCCGCAGAAGCCCTTTAATTTTTCGGGATAAAACGTGTCCTCAATTTTAACCCATCATATAAATTAAGACGGTGCCAAGTTACATCAAAACCCGTCTATTAGTTTCAGCGTGGTACGTGTTCTTTTAAATAAGTTTCAACCCCTATCCTGCAGGAACTCTTTAATTTTTCGGGCTGAAAAGTGTCCAATGTCCTACTTCGAAGTATGAACTCAAATAATACCAAATTTAATTTGAATTCAGTGAGTATTTTCGGCGTGTTGTGCTGCCAAAGTACAGACATACAGGCGGACAGACGGACAGATAGACAAAAATTACAAACATATTCCCATATTGTCATGGGATTAGCAAAAACTGGATTTTTACAAAATAATATGTTATAAAATATGTACCTAAATAAGTTTATTACATCTGGAGTCCTTTAAATATATATGATAGTACTTTAGTTCGTGGTTGTTTTGATCCATATGATGAAGCACGAAAAGTCTGTAATAATAACGATACTAGAGCCCCAAGGGTACACTGTTATCAAATATATTAAATTGAGAGAAGACTGAATAGAATAGTCAAGTGCAAGATCTCTGTTTATGAACATCTCCAAGTGCTCCTAATTGTTCCTGTACTTTTATGTTGTCCACTGAGGTTTGGTCCCTGGGCTAGTGGAACAAACCCTAGGACCGCCTCGTGACAATCGAATTACAGTAAATGCGCTTAAATGCCCTTTATATGAGTTAGATTAATATACATTAACATGACTTACCAGGTATTGGTTTACTTCATTTATGGTAACAATATTTGATTATAAAACAGTAAGTTTGAAGATACTGTGCGAACGCGTTACTCTTTTGATTTTCTGTACATGATTAAAATACAGTATTGATTGCTTAGTTACTGTAAACTAGCCGTGTTTTTACTAGTGTCTAGTAATTGCTTTACTTAGAACTAGCCATGCTGTTCTATTTACTCATTTTATTATTTGGTATCCCCAGCAGAGGAATTTTACATTATGTATAATTTAAGGTTTCCAAGTCAGCTGTATTTTTGAGGGTGAGTGTACATCAGCCACTAATACAGCTCTACCTCATATCTTAGAATTATTAAATAGATTTGTATTCTACTTTATATTTGAAAAGGATTAGCTACAGGTTGGTGCCACATAAATTTCGTGATAAATTGTTATAATATGATACCGGCATAATTGTTAAATAATGTTATTAAATTTTCCTGAAAGTATTAAAGTTGAAAAGCATTAAAGCATGTGAACCGTTAGATATTTTAAACAGCTCGCTTTCTTACAGACCTGGGAGCATTCAGCTGGCAAAGTTTGCCAACTGTCACCAGCACTTCCCGGCTTCTAAACCGATACGAAATAGATGTTTGCGTTATACTAGCATGCATCCCACACAGTTCTCGTTTAAACTCCTTGTCAATTAAGACGTTTGGATCATTTTGTTGTTAACTTACCTATTATTTTACAAATGTTTTATTAACAAAACTAAATCTATATGAAATATTACATTTAGAAAGCCAAAATCAAGAAAATCACTAATTAATTATTTTAGTTTTTGGACTAATTTCTTTCCTACTGCCTGAAAGAGATCGCTTCTTAGCGATAAGGCTACCGATAGCACTATTAAGATATTTAAGGGTTCCGTACCCACAGGGTCCAAACGGATCCGTTTTACCAAGCCTACGCCTACGCCCGTCCGTCTGTTGTTATCCAGTTGCTTACCGCGCGCGCACGCGCATGTTTGCAGAATATATTTTATTATGGTAAATAATATAACAAATAATGAAAAGTAAACATAATTATACGAAGTACGGAACCATTGGTGCGCGAATCTTACTAGCCCTTGCCTTGTTTTTCTTTGTCTAATATTTTTTTGGTCTAATAAGTTGTTATCTGTCTAAATTATTAAGTAATATTTATTATTAAACAACAGCCAAGTGCGAGTGGGACTCGCGCACCGAGTGTTCCTTTCAAACTTGTAGGTATTAAAATAGTTCGTCCACCACGGGAAACGAGTCTCGAAGACTTTTCCCGCTTTTCCGAATATGTTTTTATTTGTAATGTAAAAAAAAAAGTCTTCAGATTTTTTCCTTTACTTGTGCTATAAGACATTGCTTCTTGCCAAATTTCATGATTCTCAGTCAACGGGAGGTACCGTATACGTTTTGATTCCCTTGCGAGTGTCAAAATATGCGGCATAAATAGCTGTATGTTTTGATTTCGTTGACCTTGAAGTTCGATTTTTTCACAGCTCCAAGGGATTGCAGACGTGAGTATTTGCTATTAATTTGAACTTGATTCCTGCACGCGTTCCTGAAAAAAGGCTCTTGTTAGCCAGACAGACGGACAACGATGTTATCTTATAAGGGTTTTTTTTTCCTTTTGAGGTACAGAACCATAAAAATGACAGAAGAAATATGAAAAGTGTCATAAGCAAGCAGTGTGAAGGCCAGACAGAGGGCTAAGTACGTATACCTGCTCCTGCTCAAGCACGTGACTGCGATGAGGAGCCCCGTGGGAGCGTCTACAACTTGTCTGCAATGAACCCAACCTCACACCTGAAATGCTACGTGACAACAAGACAAACACGTAAACTTAAGGGAAGTTTGGGTAGCACTGGACAATCAAATGTATTTTTAAGGTATCACAATCTATTTGTATTAATCAATTTTAGACTTATATGCTAGTAAGAATTAAAACTGTAACAGGTCAAATTGAGTCTTTTTTTTTGTTTTTGTCTGTATTCGATACTGAAACCAAAACTATACATTTTTCTTATCTGTATGTATGTCTGTGTCTTGCCAGCGCAACATGCTGAAAGTAGTGAATGAATTCAAATGAAATTTGTCATGATTTGAGTTCATACTACGAGGTAATAGGACATTGGATACTTTTCATCCCGAAAAATTCCGAAGAGTTCCCGCAGCATAGGGGATGAAAGTCAAAATGTGTACTTATTCATTAACGTGTAGTCCGAGTTCATTCATATTTTTTTTGTTACAAAGTATGTACGTCAAAGATTGTCCCTTAAATATTTCAAGTCCTCGGTTTTGTTGTTCAGAAATTACAGACACCCAACCCTCAGTATTACTCCAAATAACTTGAAACCCAGAATGTACAGGAACGTTTGAACGTACGGCTCATCTTAAGCTGGACGTGCACTTTGTCGTATCAGATTGTTATCAATCTCATACTACAGACGATCATTAAACATATTATGGACGTCCAAAATAACTTGATTATTTGTTGATAATTATATTGATATAAACTTCATTAAATGTTGACAGCTGAGCGTCGGTCCCTGGGACCCCTGGTCCCTGAAATTTTCACAGATTATGTGTTATTATGGTGAATATCTTAACTGGTATGATGATAGTGCAAACTCTAAAGTAAAATAACAAATAAGAAAATTTGTTCAAGTGCAAGTTGGATTCGCGCCCGGCGGAACCTGTAATGTGAAAGAAATGTTTAAGTAAATATATAACAAATATATATTTTGTTGTGGTATGGAACGTAACCCTTGACACACTTGATCGGTTTTTTATATTTTCTACAATATCAAAACAATAATGAGACAAAATTTGTTTTTAAGAAATTTAAATCAAAAGTGAGTTATTGCAATGCATGGTATAATTAAGCATATCACGAGAAAAAATAACCATGCGATTGAAGCCGTGAGCAACATTTTTTTCATAATAAAAACATTTTACAAAGAAAAAAACGACTTCGTATTCAAAAGAGAGCAAAACTGTTGCTAAAGACAGCAATTCGTTCCATATACGATATGAAATCCCGCGATTCTCTCAGGGAACGTTTTAAAGAGATCAATATTCCTTCAGTGGCTTGTCAATATACAACGTGTCACTGAATAGCCATACGTGTAAGTAGCAAGTTTGTTTCGATCAAGCATGAAAATTCGTTTATGTGTGCAATAGTTACATACATAGTATTTTAAATTCCCATACAATAGTAAAAATTAAAAAACTGCGACAAAATTAAATGTTTGTTATCACTTAGCACAAAAAAGTTGGTATTTATATACAAACTTTTTTTGTTTTATTTTATTACGGACTAGGCAATCATTTGACCACGATTTCACCTAATGGAAAGCGATGATGTGGTCAAAGTTCTAGCACGCTTGCCTAGTAGATACCTATTCACTCTTGACTTGAACACACCTGGGTTATAATTTACCGGAAACACTGACGAGGGCAGGGCATTCCACTCCTTTGCAGTTCTTAAAATAAATGAACAAGCGTAACGCTTCGTTTTTGTGCGAGGTATTTCAACCATAAAAGGGTGGCGCTTTGCTGATCGTCTAGTCATACGGTGATGCAAAGGTGACGGGGGAAATAGGTTGTGCAGTTCTTGTGCACACTCTCCATAGTGCAATCTGTAGAATACCGACAGGCTTGCTACCTCACGTCGATGCGCCAGACTTTTAAGCTTATTCTTTACCAGAGTATGAGCCTGATAGCACGTCTCTCAATTGAATCCAAAGACTCGAGCTGATACTTGGCAGAACCGTCCCAGAGGCAGCAGTACTCCATACAAGATCGGACTTGTGCTTGATAAAGATTCAAAAGCTGTCCCGGTGTGAAGTACCGCCTAACCTTAGACAAAATACCAAGTTTTTTGCAGCTACCTTGGCTTTGGATTCAATATAAGACCCAAAATTCAGGTTTGATGTGAGTACGACACCTAAAAACTCCAAATGGTCGCCTATTGGTATTGTTACACTTTGGAAATACGGAGATCGGTTTAGAGGACTCATTTTAGTAGAAAACAAACACGCCTGCGTTTTAGTTGCATTAAAGCAGGTTAGCATCGCCCCATTCGGACACGGCTTCTAAGGGCTAAATTTAAACAGTCTGCCATAGCCTCTCTCTAAAACTGGACAGCGTCACGGCTGGCTTGAGCATTGGAAGTGTATCTCTCAACTACTAGGGTACTAAAAATAAGCAACTGAACAAGAATAGATCATTTTATAAATTCGTGTCTGTGTGTTTGTTTGTTAGTTTGTCTGTTTGTTTGTTTGCGTATCACATAAAAACTGCGGGACCGATTGCGTTGCGGTTTTCACTGTTAGATAGCTGAGGGTTTGATTTAAAAACTGGTGTACCTGGTTTCTCAATCCGATCAGCAAAATCCGAGCAAACAATAAAAAAATATTGACAGCTGAATGAATTTTGATCTAATGTTGGTACATTGGTATTTTAGGTCTTGGAATTGTATATAGAGTACTTTTAACCTAGAGAAATTACCACGCGTGTGAAGCCACGGGTGCAGCTAGTAACATAATAATACGGTCAGGTTATGTTTTGGTTGATTATAAAAAGTAAGGTATGTATGTGTTATTCCGTAGAATTCATCGATATTTAGGTAGGTACCTAGGTAATTCATCTGTTATCTGCATTTTTATTTTTTTGATGGGTAACATTGATAGGTAAAATCCTAAATTGGGTTGTACAAAGAAATTCTTTGTACAACCCAATTTAGGATTTTAGTTTAAAGTTTCTGTTATGGATTAGTTTCGTTTATGTGATAGGTATCTATTTTTTTGGAGTTAGTATTCAAGACTTCCGAATTCTAGTTACTTCCTTAGTGCACTTCTAGGATACTCAAGCAATATTTCCTCCACATTTCTTTTCTCTAGGTCCACCGGTTCAGGTTAGGCTGTGCGTTTTCTGTCAGTCAGTCAGGAGGTGTGTAACGGTACTGTTTATGGGCTAAACACATCATTTTATTATTTTGTACAATAGTTGATGGGAATTATTCATGAATAGATGAAATCTGACTATAAAATCTATTTATATTCATCCTATCCATACTTATAATAAAGCAATATATGTACCAAAACTTCTGTGAAAAGGTAATAAAAAAAATTAGTCTAGAGTACTTAAAATAAGCTATTGAACAGGAATAACGGGTGTTTTATTTAAAGGTTTAGAACTTTAAGTTGGCAACACTTTTTTAACTGGCGGCCATTTTGTCAGCTGTCAAGTGATTTATGTTTAGTTTGGTTTGGCATTTCAACATGAATAGACTGTATTTTTAAGGTTCTGTTCGAAATACGTATCGCGCACTACGTCCATTTTACGATCAACATAATCGTCCATCAGAGCAATTAATTTGATTAACTATGGAACGTTTTCGGACCACATTTACTCTAAATAATAATGCGCATCCACAGAGACGTCGTACAGTGCGTACAGAAGAAGTCATTGCTGCTGTAGAGCGTAGCGTAGAGGAAGACCCGAATCAGTCTATCCGCCATCGTGCACAGGAGTTGGACATGTGTCCATCTACTTTATGGAAGATTTTGCGGAAAGATCTTGGTTTGCGTGCTTACAAAATCCAACTCGTGCAAGAATTGAAGCCACACGATCACCTAGCAAGGCGTAGATTCGTGAATGGGCGCAAAACCAAACTGCCGTTGATCCCGATTTTCATAAGCTTAGGGATGAAGCTCACTTTTGGTTAAATGGATACGTCAATAAACAAAACTGCCGTATTTGGAGTGATGATAATCCTCAAACTTATGTTGAGACACCGTTACATCCTGAAAAACTGTCTGTTTGGTGTGCTTTATGGGCTGGTGGAATAATTGGTCCGTACTTCTTTAAAAACGCACAGTCAATGGTGATCGCTATAGAGCCATGATTACTGACTTTTTCGTTCATCAATTGAACAATCATGATGTGCAAGAGCTGTGGTTTCAACCAGACGGGGCAACATATCATACAGCTCGTGCCACAATTGATTTATTGAAGGATACGTTTGGTAACAGCATAGTTTCACGTTTCGGACCCGTGAATTGGCCTCCAAGATCCTGCGATTTAACGCCGCTTGACTATTTTATGTGGGGATATGTAAAGTCACTAGTCTACGCCGATAAGCTAGAAGCGATTGACCACTTAGAGGACAACATTCGCCGCGTTATTGCCGATATACGGCCACAAATGTTGGAAAAGGTCATCGAAAATTGGACCTCCAGATTGGACTACGTCCGAGCCAGCCGTGGCGGTCATATGCCAACAGTCATATTCAAATTATAATGCCAGAAGATTATCTTTCAAATACAGTAAATTTCATGTCAATTTTAAAAATCATGTTTGTTTTATTCCATTTCAAAGTTCTATACCTCTAAAAAAACACTCTTTATAACATTTTTAACTCATGTCTGTCTATTTGTCTGTATGTATGTTTGTTTGCGCATCATGTAAAAACTACTAAACCGATTGCAGTTTTCACTATTAGATTAAAACTTAGGGTTCGAATTAAAACTGGGGTACTTAGTATCTTAATCCGATGATTAGATGCCGAGCAATCGATAATCTAACAACTCTCGCGTGCAACTAAAATCGATTATTTGAAAGTTGGATTAGGTCTTCATGAAAAAAAACGTGAAAATCTGACACTTCTTACTGAAAATACGTACAGTTAAAATTAATACTTGAAAATATTGCTCTTCTAGATATGCGCCGGGAATGCCTATACATTATTATTCATTAATTTTTATCCAAATTTTATAACATTTTTTTTTTCTTTTCATGTTTTGGCATAGCTTGCTTTCAAGTTTGTACAAAAAATCGTATGTTTGTTTGTCGTATGAGGTAGTGCTGGCCTCTGGTGTTAGAGTTTGTTAGGCCGCCCAAAGGTCTCTGACATGGCTTAACGACAGCTATTAATCAATAACAGCCGGGACCGACAGCCTAACGTGCCCTCCGAAGCACGGAGCGATGGGAAACCGCACATAACTTAGAAAAGTCATTAGTGCGGAGTCTAGAACCGAATCTGGTATTGTTGGATTCTAAGTAGCATTAGTAAACCACTAGACTGGCATCGTATAATAATTATATGTATCATTCTCAAAACATACTCAAATGATTTTCACGAAAATTATGTAATTATGAAGGTGAGATGGTAATGGTGGTTTTTATCGTTGATTTCATATTTTTAGAATAAAAAAAAACACTTTTTCGCTCCTGAGTCGATTTAGCTGCAAGCGCTTTTTTGAAGAAATTAGTATATAATAGTTGTTTTGTCTCTTCTGCATTTCATGTTTTGGAAGAGGATGCGTAGATAGGTAGATATCTTTTTGGTTTTATTTGTTGTATATATATTAGATTAAAATGATGGCTTGCTTTGGTACTGAATTCAAAAAAACTCTTTCATATCTGATGCTGTATTTTGGTATTGGTATTTAAATTAAAATTTTAGAAAAGAGATATTGTTCTGATTCAATTGTAATTGTTTTATTATTTTTAGTGTTTGTTTACAAAAGAAAACTTAATATGAAGAAGTATTCATTTTCACGTGAATTCAATGAACGCCATCACAATAATTGCTTTATTAAAAACGTGTACTTATTGAGAGCTTTGATCTCCTAAAGTTTAAAAGTTACTAAAGTGATAGTTACATTGTTGTGAAGATCCTTCTGACGACAATACAAAAATGTATGTTAAGTCCCTCTCTACTCCGTGTTGAGTCCCTTTGACTAACTTCCATTTCCATCATCAGACCCTGTACACAACATAACATCAGAGAACTCATCAAGACAAACCAAAAGAGCCCATATTCGAAGGGGTTCGATCTTATTTTGATTGTTGAGTTGCATTGACTACCTTCCTGATCCATCATCAGACCCTGGATACCACATCAAACTATCAAATTTATCAAGACAAACCAAATGAGCCCAAACTCAAAGGGGGTTCGTACATCACTTCCATCAAACCAGCTTAATACGAATACTACCATCATATTGTATTATCATCAGAAGTATACCCGTGTGCAAAATTTCAACTTACCTATAGTAGTTACAAATTCATCTGCAAGGCTGTTCCCAAACATACTAACATGGTGAGCAAAAAAAAAAAAGCTTGTAATGAACAAATAAACCAATTTTGATGAAACTTATTCATAACCAAACGGTAGGTTTATTATTTTAAGTAACAACTAGCATATATACTAAAAAAACACGCCTGCCCTGCCAAAAAATAACTTACACCAATAAATTATACACTGTTTGAATATGCCTATCAAAGCTTTCAATTTGTACCTAAATTAAAAATTCGAAGAAAATAGTTTTTATTTCGCATTTGTAAATGAAGTCATACTTACATTTTATTCAAATAAAAATAGCCTATGTTACTCGGAGAGATGTAAGGATTCTAAAAAAATGCGTTTAAATCTGTCCAGGCATTTAAAAGTTATGGTGGAATAAAGAAACTCACATACATACATACATACATACATACACATTTACATGAATCCTAAAAACATTACACTACTTTTTTGGGCAGTCGTGTAAAAATTTTTAGATGATATGATAATGATAGAACGAATACTTCGTTCTGAAAACGAAGTAAACGAAGTATTGGCTATTTTAAGAAAAGTAAAGTACCACGTGGAAACTTACGCTGTATGTCATCCATCACTATGAAACATCTGTATTATTATGCCATAATTATTAGAATGATGTTCCAATAATTACGGCATAATAATACAGATGGTATATTTTTTATGATTACGATGCTCACTTCTGATATGTAAATACAACTAACACGTTGTAGGATTTCGTCGAGTTGAAAGAAAACAAGAATAAAGCTTGTTATTATATTTTTTACAGCAAAATATTAGTCTTCCTTCTTTCGCGTTCCGTAACCGAATGTGCCACAGACCAACATTTCCCTGTTTCCCATCATAGACTCGCCAAAGTTGCCAGCATCAAAAATATTTAGATGAATTATATTAGCTGAATGTTTATAGATTAATTGTTACATATTTACGAACCCTAACACTAGAAGAAAATAGGATGCTTTTTTCGTGATAAATAGTATTCCACGCGTACGAAGACGTGGGCGTGAAAACTAGTATTAAATATAGTCGCTTGCTCGCAGCTGGTAGCTTTTTTGCTCATACCAAGCGAAAACTGCGAAACCGGTTTTATGGGTCAATTTGGCAAGCGGATAAGCATTTTAACTAACCTCGGCCTTTAAAATAAGTTGCAGTGACTATGGCCACGAGATGACTCTTGTCTTTCACAAACTTAAGATAATGGCAAGGCTAAGTCGGAGTTCGGAATATATCCGATCATATAAAGCGCCCAATAATCATATAAGTCATTAAATGGATCAATGTTATAATGAATCCAGCGGTGACACAAAGGATTCTACATAAATACACGAACAGTTTTATTATTTAAACGACGGCAAATGAATACCTTTTCACAAAACGATGCTGACCTTTTTTGTCAGCACGTAGGTCAAAGTATTCACCCTCGTCACTGTTTGGACATCACTTGACCTTCGAGGGCAACTACAGCCGCGGCCGCTAGGGCGGCACAGGCGGCATGGGTGGCGAGGACGCTCGGACGCCGAATGTAACGCAACGTAGCTCACGTAACGTGACGAGGGTCCTAGAATGCAATCTATACGCCTAATCTTGCGTAACGGTACGCAAATACCTTCGTTATATCTGTTAATATATATCCTAATTGAAGTAAGAATATAGAATTATTTTGTTATTATAAATACATTTATATGACGAGGAACCAGCCCTGTGACTATTGTTACCCGACTGCTGCGAAGCAATGGAAGAGTAATGAGTTTAACAGTCTATTATGCATGTTATGTATGTATGTATGCATGTTTTTATGTTTATATGGGTATGTCGATGTTACATCATAGCGTCGCCCATATTGGTCCGATTTTGACAAGCGAGGTGTCAATCGATTCATCTTCAGGTATATACTATTATATACTATTAGTCATAGGCTATTTTTTTAACTGACTACGACAAGGCAAAGGAAGCAATATGTGTTCAAACTTAAAACTTGGTCAGATTTTGACATGCGAGGTATCAATCGATGCGTTTTCATCGCAAGAGTGTCATAGGCTATTTTTTACCCGACCGTAATCGGGTTTTATTTCTTGAACTTATACCTTGTTAAAATGTGAGACGCCTGCACTTCTGACGTCACCGTCACAATGATCAGAGTTGTCGCTCATGCTTAAAGAAGACTAAACTCCGGACGCTCCGACGACACGGCGAACGGCTCAAACTCGAATGGCATAATATGAGTATTTACATTAAAAATTATTGAGTTAACAAATTATTATCTCATGCATTATACGTTATCTTAAACAGTAAAACAAGTAAATTATTCTATTAGGTTAATTAATGCTAGCTAAGAATCAAAATGTGATGGCACCGAATAATGAACAGTCAATGGTGTCTTGCTAATAGTATCACATTCTAATATGAACTCTATTCGATATCTGCCCAATATCTTCCAATTCCGTCGGTCTTCAAAAGCGTAGAGTTTTCGGTGCGAAAGCAGCAGTGGAGCGGTAATTGGAAGCGGGCGGAGCCAGATCATTAAACTTGTTAACACCTGCTACGCCTGCATTAGAACTGGCTTATTTGTTCCGGGTTCCGTGGGATTACAGAGATTTTTAGCTATCCTGGTACTGTAGTCACAAAATTAGGTTTCCAGTTCTGGCGTGGCTTTGTATTGCCTTAGTATTAAAAAAGCTTTTGGTCGATCAATGTTGAAATTAGACTTTTGATACAGAAATAAAGTTGATGCCGGTAGAATTGATTAAAAGAAGCCTTGAAAAAATAAAAGTCTGAGCTCATTATTATGGTAGTTCTAAATAATAATCTCAAATAATATTATTTCAAGAACATTTAAGACATTTAGAGTCACAATAAGAAGCATTTTGTATGTTGTGTATATGAAATCTAATATAAACAACTCATTTTAACCTCTTTTATATTTAACTAGTAATCACCCGCGTCTTCGTCCACACGGACTACAGTTTATCGCGAAAAAAGCTTCCTATGTTCATCTTGAATATTAAAAACCAATGTGAATGTATAGCACCAACGCTCTTGATGCTTTATAACAGACTTGTCATTATTCCGTTTCCACGGCAACATGTCATTTCTTTCCTTACAGCGAATAATCGACATTTTCCATTTTGCCCGTGGCAAGTTACCATTTTCTAGGATAAAAGTATCCTATGTTGGTCTTTATGTTGTGCTGTACCTATTTACAAAGTTTCATCAAAATCGGAGAGTCCATTTTTTCGTAAATGATCCTCAAACAAACAAACAAACAGACAACGTTTATAATTATATTGGTGTCATGTTAAAAACTTGACGTTAAAAAAGGTTCTGAGAGAGTGGTTGTCTTTTTGACGGGAAAAAAATTTGGATACAATTTATGTGCTTTGAAAAATAAATATTTGAATAATTGTAATCTTATTTAAATTACGGTTGTTTCTTTTAAAATTAAAGTTTAAAATGTTTTGCCAATACGGAATGTAAATGTCAACCCCTAGAAGTGCTCAACACTCTGTGGTATCAACATAATGGAGATACCTTTATACGGCCTCAGTTATGGCACAGTACATAAATATAGTATCCGTAAGGACTGTATATTATTATTTACTATGGTTATGATGTCTATACGCTATGCAACTCTAAGCTACGGCAGAGATGTGCTCTATGCCACATTAACCGTGCTTGCTACACTACTACAGCAAATTCTCAACTATAATACCATGCCGTGTTAACCCCAAAAGGCCACACGTAACCCTCCCATTACACTCATATTATTGCAACCCTTTCTTGAGCTTTCTAACCCTTACTTTATTTATCCTCTTGGCTGATCTATTATATGATTATACTCGTAATAGTGTATCTTTCTCATTTTCCACATTTAAATTATCATAGTCTTAAATAATGGTACGTATAACTCTTGAGAAATAAATTATATAACTATTTTTAAAACGTTGCGTTACAGTGTAGAAGTCATAACACGAGGTTTTGGATTAACGGTTGCATGAACTAATGTATTCCGAATACCGAGTATTTGAATAGTATAAAAGGCAAATGAAAATTTGTAAACAACTCTATAGGAATTAATATGTCAACATAGTGATTCTACTCTTCTACTTTGTTTCCTATTTTAAAGTACTGCAGCATTTTTATTTAGTGAAGAATTTATTAACAAATACTACATATAAATCTAAAATATTTATCTAAAAGGAATAATAATAATTATTAGTTTATTAACCAAATGAGATGGATGTACATTGATAGGCAGCGGCCCCACACTAGGCTCTAGGCCCGTGTCGTGGAAGCCTGCTCTGAATTCCATAACACAATTTAATTTAATGGAGGCATCCCTTCCTGGCAAAAAACATTACTAATCTAATTTATTAGGATAAAAGAACAAAATTTAAAAAAATATGTGATTGTAACTTAAGTATCAACGTAGGGGGAAATGTTTTGTGTGAGGTGTGAGGGGGTGAGTATGTGTATGCATGTTTATGAAAAGTGAAGTGTGTGTGTGTGTGTGTGTGTGTGTGTGTGTGTGTGTGTGTGTGTGTGTGTGTGTGTGTGTGTATTTACTCACAGATAAATCAGGTCCTCTATGTCAGAGTAACATCGCAGAGTACTGGTCCATCTTTGGACCAGTACTCTCACTTGGGAGGTTCGCTCACTCTTTATAGCACACACTTTCAATATTTTGTTATAAATGCGTTAAGTTAAACTAAAGTTGTCATAGCTGAATTGCCACTAGCTCAATTAGTTGAAGATAGGTATTCAAAGTAGGTTTACCTCATACGATAATAATATGGCAAACAGATTTCATTGAACTGCAGCAAGCTGAAACTAAATTGGAGATTGCCTCCGTGGAACCACAAGAACTAAGCCAATAGTGTGCATATTAAAACAAAATAGATTTAATAAAGGCAAGTCCAGAACGGCACAAGTGTGTGCACTACACTCGGCGAAACTTCGCTAGGAGCAAGTGCACTACGTATAATAACAGGGTTGCCACATTGAACTTTATTCTCCCAGTCCAGCACTCGACGAGTCAACATTACCCGAAGAAGCCTCGTGCAGAGGCGCAACACGTGTCGTATTGATGTCAGACGTTTGGTACATGGATCGAGGTATATGTTTTTTTATTGTGTATATATATTATATGTATATAAATATATAAGTGTTACGATAGTTGAATTTGGGTAGGGTATGTTTAGTTTCTTTTTTTTAAATATATATTAATATATATTTTATGTATATAAATATTTAAGTGTTTTTTCTGGCCTCCAGGCCTTAGCTTACATTTCATTTATATTTTACAATTGTTTAATTTGGGTAGGGTTTGTCGTGGGGTTTTACTTTTGTTATAATTTAATTTTACCATTTATCAATTGTCTGACTTACAGTTTTGGCGGAAGTAAGCTACATATTTTTATGTAGTTCATTTTAAATATGAATTTCCGCAAAGTAACGCCTGAATCTATCAACTTTATTCAAAGTATAATATGGGACACAATTGGTTTTAGATATCCTTGACGACTATTCCTGTATGTGCGTGTTGGTGGATATCACATGTTCTAGAATTTTTAGGGTTCTTGGACATGTTGGTTTCTTCACGATATTTTATTTCACAGTTTTTGAGCTATGACATCGAATTTTTGACAAAACCTTATTAAAAAGACGTGAAGGTTGGATTAGTTTTAAGCCGAATTCCGGGTGAAGCACACATTTTAACGCTAAGCCATCACCGCTCAGAAGCGCTTTCTGTGGCAACCCTACGCAGTACGCCGCGATAGTAGGACTTAACTAAGCTCTCTATTGTGCAATAGCGCTCCGTTCAAAACTGTTTTGATGTTTTCTCAGTACACAAGACTAGCTACAAACATCATAGAGATATACGCTCATTTTTGCATGATTACTGAACTTCTGTTTGTAGAACAACTACTCTAGTTTCTTGTTTTTATGTTATTTTGAAAATAATCATGATTTACGCATCGAACATAAATCTACTTTATTAAGGCTGGATCAGACCAAACGAGAGTAAATTTAGTATTAGAATCATAGTATAGAAATGAGGGAATAACCGTCATTTGTGTATGTAAGAATAAAATTTTATTCTCGTTTAGTCGAATCCAGCCTAAAAGGCATAACGCTGGTTTTGCGAACTACTGTGGCTTAATCCCCCTTTATTGAAACTATATTAACTATGCATAATTTGGAACTGAAACAAATAAACAGGAATGCACTTCAAGGCCCAAGTTATTATTATAAAAGCCCGTACAAGTAGGTACCTATTAACTACACGACATGTAGCAGAAGTTAATAAAATTTAGTGATCATCCTAGCCATTTGCCGACGTAGGTATTAAAAAAAAACTACTCGTATTTGAAACGTATTGTAAAAAGTTTTGACTTACAGGTGCAAAAATCAAGTATTTGTCGATATTCACCGGCCGGCAGCTGTTGTGCGTTTTCAGAGCTCATTTCCATTTAGTAATGCGAACATGATATGAATAACTTAACTACTAGTTGCACTGAACAGATATTTAACAGTGAATTATCTCACGCGCTATCTTTTTATTTTTGGTTCCTGGATCTTAACCGTATTTTCCTTTATTCACTCCTACAGCTTTTAGTCAAGTTTTTTTTATGAGGACCGAACCCAGTATCGCTGGATTCTAACGCACTAGTATAAATCTTCCATCTCGGCTACCATCTCTTTACCTACCTAAATTGATTTTTAGTAATTATGAAACCTCCCGCCTTCTCTTTTGGAGTGGGAAATATTTTCTGAACAGTATTGTTTTCCTGGTGGTGATTTTTCGCAGACTGCTACGCTGCTTCTTGTTACTGTTAAGCCTAATGAATAAAATATTTTGTGTTTGAATTCAGTACTCATTATGTTTAGGTGTCATGTCTGCAGTGAAATAATTGTTATTTGAAAAATTTACGCTACCGTAGCAGTTTTGCGTGCGTATAGTTAAATCACTGTTTCCCATTTCCCTGTCCTGCATGACAGTTGCGTATGCGTATGTTGCGGATGATGATAGTTTCGTATTAGATTTCCCGAAGGGCCCCGTTTATTTAGCTATAGTTATGCTACTACTTTATATCGAATGTTGATTCAAATAATGAATTCACGTTTTCAGTCTTGTGTTTTGCTCCCTAGTGAATTTTAAAATAACCTTTGCTTGAAGAGATGATGTAATAAAGATAACTCTTTATTTAATATGTCAAAATTAAAGAAGTGATATTCACTGTCACTCATGTAAGTTACCCGACTCTTCAACTGAATCCAAGAATTATAATTATGTTATTATCTAGGGTCATATATTTCTCATATTATTTGACACTCTCTGTGCATCATTAAATTGGCTGATAGTATGGAAGCTTTGATAGTATCTTTTTACAAAAGACTTGGATTTCGCTAACTGGCTTTTCACTGAGAGATCCACCGAAACGCTTTGGATACCTATGGTGGAAAGAGTCTGTAAACTCATCACTGTTATTGTTTATTTATTTAATTCGCAACATATAAAAAAAAACATGATTTAAAATTATTTTAACTAACAAATAACTACTATAAAATAAAACTAGCTAATTACTACACATGAAACAGTTGGACAATCCACATGCCACTACACACTTATAGGTAGTCCAATGTTCTAGCCCACTACCCATTTGGGCTACTTCCCTTCGGATCTCGATATCAGAATTTCTAATTAACTGATCTCGTTCGGCGTTCCCATCGGATCTCGAGATCCGTTTCAAATCAAATGAACATTAGTTTTTCTTCCCATCGGATCTAGAGATCCGTTGCAACTCAAATGAATGTTATTTTTTCTTCCCATCGGATCTCGAGATCCGTTCAACCCAAATAAATATAATATTTGCGTTTTCAACGGATCATTTGAAAATCATGTTCTGTTTTTGAGTTGTATTTAAGATTGATATTATATTTTATTTGTTTCAGTGCCATAAATAAATAAAAATATTCGGGATATTTCCACACCAATTACCTAGCCGCAAACTAGGATACCCTGTGCTATGGGCACTAGATAACGGATAAACATACATAGATAAGAATATTACATCCATGAATCGAAAACAAACATTTCTGCTCATCACACAAATGATTGCACCTTGCAGGATTCGAACCCTCAACTATTCGATTTCGTACCTAAGATCTCTAGCCACTAGTCCAACCGGTCGTCTAGATCATCCGTAAAATCTAGATCATCTGTATTTCGAAGTCGTTTTCTTAGAATGTGATTGCTTTACTTATTTAATAACCAATCATTTGTTAGATTCAGCAACTTATAGAAAATCAAATCAATAAACATTATGTACAAAATAGGCATATAGAGAAAAATCGAAAGATTTGAGGGCGCTTTTTGGAAATTGTCGTACAAAAATCTCAAATTTATTTCTATCTATCTTATTACCCTGCGAAGTTTATCTTTCCGTACGCATGACTGCCTATTCCAAACAATAGCGTCGTGCAAAACAGGTAAAAACAAGTGTCCCTACTACATCTACAACCTATTTAGTACGTACATTTAGACATTTTACCATAATAGCTACTGCAAGATTAGTATATTTTATTTAGTTTCACAGTATTATGTCAAGATGGCATTTTGCTACAGATATTCAATGTATATTTGTACTACAGAAGAGAGTAATTTGATCCATAAACAATATGAAATCCTAGGATTCTCTGAGGGAACGTTTAAAAGAAATATATAAATAATTACTATAAAGACATTCTTACAGTGGCTTGTCAATTTATATATGAAAATATAATGTATGTTCGGAAGAATATTAGTAACATTGTTAAAAATAGGGGTGTTCATAATTTTAATACTAGAAATATATATAAAATGAAAGTATCTGGATTTGTTTTTAACAAATGATTCGTTGAAAACACAAATATAATATTTATTTGGGTTGTAACGGATCTCGAGATCCGATGGGAAGAAAAAATAATTTTCACTTGAGTTGCAACGGATCTCGAGATCCAATGGGAACGCCAAACGAGATCAGTTAATTAGAAATTCTGATATCGTGATCCGATGGGAAGTACCCCCATTTGTATAGCGTACCCAACATGCTGGCGGCTTTGCCCCGTATAATTGCAACGCTAATTTGGTGAGCCAAATAAGTCAGCATTTGGGATTCACTACACGAAAATACGATGAGCTCCCATGTCTCAACACCAAACTGTTTATTCTATTCTGTTCTACTAGTAATTCGATGATCTAACTGTTTAGACAATAATATTATATATTTATAAACTGGCTAGTCGAACATAACGGCTCAAATATGTAACCACTACCAAACTTAGCATACTTTCGCTGTTTTAGTCACTGTGCCGAATTAGTAGTAGCAAAATTTTGTACTTGTTCTATTTTGAAGTGTTACCGAGCGTTTAAATCAAAACTCATTAGATCTTTAGATACCTGTGGATCTGTACTGTAGATACAAGCATTTGATGATGAACCTGTTTTAGAATTTACAGATACAGTCTCCTAACAGGAGCGATAGAGGTGTTCAATAGAGCAGTAATACGTCGTCGTGAAGAGAATAACATCGAATGTTTTTCCCGGAAGTAGCTTTCACGTTGATTGTCGTGAGCTGGTGACGGGCAGGACTTTTAATATTAAAGCTCCTATTTTTACCCTTTTCAACATTCTCGAATTAAAAATTATTATATTTTCTATCTATACTTATAATAAAACTGTAACAGGTCCAATTCTGTACATTGAAGATATTTTGTAAAAAATTTTTGGAGGCTTTATATATTCCATACTGAAGCCAAAACTGTTTTTTTTTTCATTTTTGTCTGTCTGAACCTTGGCTAGACATCACTCCGAAACTACTGAATTAATTTAAATGAATCTTGGTATGATTTGATTTCATACTACGAGGTAGGACATAGATGCTTATCATCCAGAAAAATTAAACGGTTCCCGCAGGATAAGGGTTGAAAGTTATTTTATAAAACACTTAACACTCTATACTGCTAAACATATTTTTATTTATTTATTTATTTATTTCACAAAACCCACAGATCTTAAACACAAATAGTATAAAACTTATTGGTAGATCTTACATCTAATAACGGATTTACTTTATAATAATAAACTTAATATAGAGCAGAATGCGTTGGTAACAAAAAAATAATAATAATAATTGTAACATATGCTTAGTAATATGAACAGCACTAGTAATAATTATTAAATTATTTTGATCAACGTTCAAAATAATATAAAAACCATATTATGAACTTAACTTTTGATTATGTCTATAACAAAGCTTTTGAAGCTTTGCTTTTTACAATTAAAAAGGTCTACCGAGCTGAAATGTTTGTTGAAACTTTTTTGCGTTCGAGAGATGACTGAGTTTTTAAAATAATTAGTATGTGCGCGCGGGACGTGGAACAAAGGCGTGTGCCGCGTGCGGGTCGTGGGTGCTCGCAGCTTCATGAACTGTTCCAATAGTTCAGTGCTGTCGATTGCGCCGTGGCAAATATTGTGAAGAAATTACATTTCAAGAACTCTTCGCCGGTCTTTAAGTGACAGGATGTTGTGAAATTCACAAGATTCCTCATAATCTGTATATTTATGATGTGAACGGTAATTTAAATGTTTCAGAAATTTTGATTGTATCAAAATTGTTCAATATTGTGTGTATATGTTATAGACTGAGGGCTCCAAACATTGCACCAATATTCGAGAATGCTTCTAACGTATGCAAAATAAAGAACTTTAAGGCATTTAATGTCGGTGAAAGGTTTACTAACACGCAAAATAAATCCTAGGCTTGTATATGCCTTAGTTACAATGTCTAAGATGTGTTCATTAAAAGATAATTTGTGATCTAGAAGAACACCTAAGTCTCTAAATTTCTGTGTCTTTTGAATGTTGATATTTGAAATATTATAATCAAAATTAATTGGGTTTATCTTTCTTGTGAAAGTTATATGCATACATTTATTGATATTAATATTAATGTTATTTTCTGAGTAGTATTGATTTAGGTTGTTTAAATCCTGTTGAAGTTTTATGCAATCTGATATATTGCATTATTATTTTGATGCAACTTGACTCAGTCATAGTTTATATGATGAGTGAAAATTGAGGATACTTTTCATCCTGAAAAATAAAGGATTCTTGCATGATAGGCGTCCAAATTCTGTACAATGAAGGTATTTTGTAATTTTTTTGGAGGCTGTTATATATTCAATACTGAAGCAAAACAATTTATTTTTTTAATTTGTCTGTCTGTCTGTATCCTGGCCGCGCATCACGCCAAAAGTTCAAATGAAACTTGGCATGATTCGAGTTCATACTACGAGGTAAGATATTGGATACTTATCATCCCGATAAATTTAAGGATCCCCGCAGGATAGGGTTATTTTATATGGAGTTGGTATTCATGTTTTACGGTTTATAGTTATTTCCGTAGTTCACCTCTAGGATACTCAAGGAATATTCCTCCAAATTTTAAATACCTAGGTCCACCGGTTTAGGCTGGGCGTTGTCAGTCAGTCAGTCTTCGTAGGTATGTCACGGTACTGTTTTATAGCCATGGTTAAAGTAAAGTAATAAAACACATATTTTTATTATTCTGCCCAAATGTGAACGGCATCTATACTTATAATAAAGCAGTAAGTACCAAAAAATGTAAAAAATATGATAATTAAAAAAAAATAGGGTACTATCAATAAGCTACTGAAAAATAATACAAAAATTTTAAAATTCGTTTTTGTCTGTTTGTCTGATAGTCTGTTCACCATCACGTTAAAACCACTAGACCAATTGCGATGCGATTTTCACTTTTGGATAGTTTAGGGTTTGACTTAAAAACTATTGTAATTATTATGTCAATCTAATGAATTGAAGCCGACCAATCGATAAAATCTTTTAGGTTGAATGAATTTTGTTTAAATATTGGTACGAGTATATTAGTATTTTAGGTCTTGGAATAGTCATAAAGTTCTTTTAAGCTATAGAAATAGCCACGCGTGCAAAGTCACGGGTCCAGCTAGTATAAAATAAAAATAAAATGGTACTTGTGTGTTTGGTTTTTAGCTACATCCTAAACTAGGGTATATTTTAGGAAAAATAGCTAAAATCCAACACAAAACCTATAAAACCTTGAAGACGAATGGCACTTATTTATCTCAACGGCAACCAGCATCAGTTGGAGCGATGGCAATAGGATGTTGACTAATGAAAAAATAAATAATAATGTGATACATATTCACACATATAGTTAAAGAGGAATGATTTGATTGCTTGTATGTTTGTTTGTTGGTTTTAATGGATAAACTCTTAAAATCCTGCACTTATTTTAAAAATTCTTACACTTGTAAAAAGCTTCATTACCAACGAGTAACATGGAAAAAAAAACATCCCTCAAAAAATTAGATATTCCAACATAAATTGCAATAATGTAACTCAAGGTATCAACAATATGGAAATATGATGATTACTTGCTGTATAACGAATCTAATGACATGTTGCCGTGGAAAATAAATAATAACAAATCTGTCAAGTACATGAGTAATCACTACTGCCAATGATTTAGAATTACGCTCATTGCTGTTTTTTTTTTAGAAATTACGATGGGCACCCAAATGCTAAAAGTGAGAAAATGCCGTGGTGTGTACCGTGAAAAACCGGGGCGAGTCACTAGTAAACCTTTAAACCTGATGACTGACTTACTGACTGACAGGAAACTCAGTCTAAACCAGTGGATATAAATTTTTCAAATTTGGAGAATATATTCCCAGAGTATCCAAGAGGTACATTACCAATTTGATGATGTACTTACGAGTAATATATATTTTTTGTCAAAAGGCGGCGCTTAAAGGGGCAGAATGCACAGAGAATAATCAGAAAAATTGATGTTTTTGTGATCTCTTATTTGGTATAACTCACGATTTGTACGTAACGTAGACGTTTTACGACAAACTAATGGCCATTTGCCTTGAAAAAGCACCAACAGTTTTTATTTATTAAGATAGATGTTGACACTTTGTAAATATAGTCTTAAACAAGTGTTGCACAAATTACCATGGTACAAAAAATCGGCATCAAATGGATTAACTAATAACTAAAACTATTGATCTAATTATGATACAATATAAACACTACCACAGTCTTGTTTCTCAAGTAAAAACCATCTAATTCGGTTCAGAAAACCCAAGATATAAGAGAACATAAACTATAAAACAAATAGTTTTTCTAATTAAAAAAACTGAACCAATTTTGATGAAGTTTATATGGGACAAAACTGAAAGTCTACCCTTTTGAATAGAACAACCACCATCCAAATTGGTTTAGAAATCTTAAAGAGGCAATATAAACATATTTTTTTTTATATTTGAAATCTAAAATTATATGTATTGTGGTAAATAAATCTATATATAACATCAAATCAAATGGATTTACTAAACAAAACTATTTATCCTCAAACAACTACTGAACCAATTTTGATAAAAAATATATGGGACCACTTGGAGAGTATACTCTTTCCAACAATTATTATCGGTGTGCAATTGACGGAGAAATCGGTGTACGTACATAAAAAACATACATATAATCGTCTCTTTTTGTGAGGTCGATTATAAAACACTTGTTTATTATATTTGAAAATCTTTAAAGGGGTGAACGGGGATGGCAGAGAAGGATTATATGAAGAAACATTTGTTGAACGTAGAGTATAGATTTAAATCAATTTTGGTAATGAATTTGGTAATTGTAAGGAATATCATGCCAGGCGGGGCCTAGTAGCTGGTGGTAAGATGGCATGAAAAGATGGCGGCAGCAAAATGCCACTTTTCCGTTGGCAGTCAAAGGAGTCGGACGTTCCATTTTCTCGTTTCAGCATGGGCAAAAATGCTTTCGTATGTCTCTCCGGATCTCTATTCTCCTCTAAAGGTCGCATTTCTCAACTGATCTAGACGAAACAAAGTATACAGGTGTAACGAATTTTTAGGATTTTCGAGTCATAGGGAGATTTTTGATTTACTTCCCCCAAAAAAAGGGCAAAAAGGGGGCTACTGAATATCATCTCCTTATTAGATCTGATTTCGACGGTTCTTTTTTTATATGTTGGTCTCATAAAATTTTGGTGAAGATCTGAAAAGAATTTTCGGCATGAGTAGTAGAAGAGCTCCTCAAAATGAAGAAGAGCTCCTCACTCTTAGTAGGTGAATCAGCCATTTACCTACTAAGAAAGGATTGATGGAACACCTTGGTTATTAATGTTAGTTTTATAATAAGATAACTAGATAGCGCTACTATGCACCCCTGAATTGTTTGCAAAAAAGTTTGTGATCGTGAGGTCTACAGCTCACAGATACACTAGTATAAAATTGTGTGTGATCTTTAATAAACCCGCATTTGGTTGCTAATTATATAATGTGCTAGCTTTCACCCGTGACTTTGTCCACGCAGACTGCAGTTTATCGCGAAAAAAGCATCTTATGTTTGTCTAGGATATTACAAACCAATGCAAAAGTGTAGCACCAACGAACGCTCTTTATGTTTTTGACAGACTTGTTATTTTTTCGTTTCCATGGCAATCGTTCTTTACAGCGAGTAATATACATTTTCCAGTTTTCCCTGGAAACTTACCATTTACTGGAATAAAAAGTATTCTATGTTGGTCTCTATATTATACAGTACCTATTTACAAAGTTTCATCAAAATCGGATCCGCTGCTTTGACGTTAAACTCCCCAAACAAAAAACAAACGAACAAACAGGCAACGTTTCACATTTATATTATTATATTGATGTGGATATGTCACCCATTTTTTTCAGTCCCCGTATTTTTTTCTAATGGAGAGGTCGTCGTGCGTTTTCACCCCAAAATAAATTCCATCAGTCCCCATCATCATCATCATCATCATCATTAGCCTATATCTGTCCACTGCTGAACGTGACCTCTCCTAATGCACGCCACTGAGATCGGTCTTCAGTTTTCCTCATCCATTTTCTTCCAGCTCGTCACTCTACCTGGCCATAGGGACACAGGTACTCTACGTTTGCCTAAACTTGGTCTCCACTCAAGAACTCGTCTACCCCAACGGTTATCGGTTCTTTGAGAAATGCGACCAGCCACCTACCACCTTAGCTTGCTTATCCATTGAGCTATGTCGGTTACCTTGATTCTCCATCGGATATCTTCATTACGAATCTTTTCCTTCAGAGTAACACCAAGCATAGCTCTCTCCATAGCTCGCTGAGTGACCTGAAATTTGTGGACTAGTTTGACCGTGAGTATCCACGTTTCGGATCCGTAGGTTATGATTGGTCGGACGTACTGATTGAAAACTTTTGTCTTCAAGCGATGCGGTATGGATGACGAGAAGATTTGACCAAGCTTGCCGAATGCTGCCCAACCCAGCTGAATTCTTCTGTTTGCTTCCTTCTCAAAGTTTTTCTTATCTAGTTGCAATATTTGCCTCAGGTAAACATATTTGTTTTTCGGGACCTTAAGGACCTTTTGGTAGATTTTATGTCTAAAAGGACTACCACTAATGCAGAAGCTTACTGCAGTCCCCAAAAAAAAACTCAGAACAGTCATTCAGAACCAAAAAAAGAGCATGCTGATCTGGGGAGTCAGCCTCCTGCATGACTACGCCAGGCCCTACACTGCGTGAGTTTCACAGGAACTACTTACATACAAAAGCTGCTACCCCGACTACAGATATGTCTCGATTTTTATGGCAATTACGTTGTAAAATAGTTTGATATATTTGTACAGTATCATGTTAACATCAATTAAAAACCTACCAAAAAAATACAATCCTACATAAATGTTATAACCTTATTTTCTAGATGACCTTTGTAAAATGGAGGCGCTAATCATGCCATCTCACTCGAATTATTCCTGTTTTTACTCACACTCTTCCGTACTCTGCGTTATCGCTATCTTGTCACCCACCCATTTAGAACGGAAACTCTTTGCCTAATTGCAGACGCTTTTTATATTAAAATTGTAGTATATTTTAAACTGATAATTTGCCTTCTCCCTAAGTGATCGACGCATGGTATAAGATAAGTTCCAGACAGGCGCATATAAGTTGGATATTGCTTCATGTGTAGGCACAGCAGCCCGAATAGGATGGATTGTGAGCAGCACTGCTGCCACTGAACAGCTATCAAAGTTAACAAATTTTGAAATATTACGATGTCCAAGATGGCAACGATAAATTCGATGCTCATCTATACGATCCACCATCCAGTTTATCCATGTACTCGCGTCATAATATCTTGTGTCATTGTGGAGCACTTCACTAAACTGCAATACGCCAAAGAGTTTCCATCCTAATCGGGTGGCAGATCAGAACTTTTTTGTTATCTGTATGATCTGCCAACTCAAGTATAAGCCGACATTTTAGTTATGGATGCTGTCAAATGAAATTAATAATTTTTAGTGACCTTTGGTCGCTCGAGTTTCATGTGCCTCCTCTAACTACTAAAGAACAAAACTAAAAAAAATTGAATGAAACCACTAGTAGCTCTGTTAGGTGTAGACCTCGCGCGTACAAACTTTTTTGCAAACAATCTAGCGGTGCACAGTAGCGCCATCTAGTTATCTTATTGTAAAACTAACATTAATAGACAAGATGCTCCATCAATCCCTACTTAGTGGCTGATTCCACTGGTAGAAAACTAAAAGTGAGAAATTGACTGCAAATTGAGGAGCCATTGCGCTCATCATGACGAAGATCTTTATCAAATCTTCACCAAATTTTATGAGGTCAATTTAAAGTTACTACCTACCTTTCAAATAAAAAATAAACATTGAAATTGGATCTAATAAGGCAGATATATTCAGTAGCCCCCTTTGTGCCCCTTTTTGGGAGAAGTACCTGACACTAAAAAATCTGAAAATTCGTTTACGAGTAGCCTATATACCAAGCTTCGTTTAGATGTTGGTTGATGGTTGAGCAATGCGACCTGTAGAGGAGAACAGAGATCAAGATAGACATCCGGACATACGAAAGCATTTTTGTCCAAGCTGACAAGGAGACGCTTCGCTCGCGCATCGCGCTCGCTCGGTCAATAATTTTCCCGAAATCCTGTGTGAACTTTCAATTTTCCTGGATAAGTGTATCTTATGTTGATCTCTGTATTGGACAGTACCAAGAACAAGACGAAGATCGGGCTCAGTGGCGTGCTTTGGGAGAGGCCTATGTCCAGCAGTGGACTGACACGGGCTGATGATGATGATGATGAAGACCAAGACAGTACCAAGACTATTTAAAAAATTTAGTGTGAATCCAAGTTTTTGTCATATTCCCGTTTTCCTGTATCAATTTTGCTGTTTCCGAGATAAAAAGTACACAATATTGGTCTCTGTTTTAGTTGACGACGATTGTATACTATACAGTATCTAGGTACAAATTTTCATCAAAATCGTACCTGCTGTTTTGACGTGAAAACTCCCCAAACAAACAAACAGACGTTTCACTTGTATAATATATTAGTAGGGATACGGAAGTAGAGATTATTTAAACGATAAATACTTAAATTGTTTGCCTCAACGTTTCGTATATCAAGTATGAATACTACTCGTGAGAATGCGGGTAGTTGGGACAAATCTCACCCCTCTCGATGCTGATACCCGCTACTTCAGTCTCTTCGTTCTTTGCGTGTTAAGATCAGTTTAAATAAATTTTAAAATCCCGGTACATTTTATTACTTCTAAAATACGAGGATTTTTTACAAATCCACGTGAAAAGCGAAGACAAAAACCTAATGTTGTTATTTCATAGAGATCAAAGCGTTAGAAATAACACTTAGAAGGATTTCCATAAGTGAATGAAATAAAAATAAAATCAAGTCGAGAGTGCCTTCAATAGGATAGCAGCCGAGTAATTACTTAGGAAGATTTGTGCGCTCAGCGAAGATCCACTTTAGTCTGCCTGTTTCGCGGAACTGACTCTCATCTCGTTTGTTGTTTTGTGGAGATAAACACTTTAACTCATTTGCTTTATTATGCAGATGGCATGAATCAGCATTATTGGCTGATAGCGGTAATTTTTGGCGTAATGGCAAAGAATAATAATAGTAAAAGGAATTCAGAAGTTGGAAGATTCTCTATTGTACACCACACAGTACGGAAAATTACCTTAAAAACGGACATCCCCTTTTTATTTATTCAATAGATACTGTAAACTATTTGAAATGTATGAGTAAAACTCCCGAAGGTCACATGTACATAGAATCAGATTTATGACGATTTTAGCTATTTCTTAAAAAAAACTTTATTGTTCGATATAATATGTTTAAATTCACTTTTTACTATATTTGTTATTGTCATTGCATATTAGTTTATTTTTATCATTTATTAATCAAAACAATATCATTATTGATCCAATAAAAAGAAAGATATTTTGAATTAATGCAATTTTGGTTTTTATTTTTTTAAATATTTTTCTTGCTATATTTGAATTTTATATTTGCGTTGGCATATTCTGCAAAACTACCCTAATTTGTAAAAAAAATAATCAAATCTGAATCTGATAGGATCTCGGAGTAATATGCTTCTAAAGTTTTTTCCGGATTTCTCTGGTTTTAGGGGTGTCACATATATATTTTTTTTCAGTGATCAGAGTTGGTAGAATGATTTAGGGTCAATGATCTCAAACGTACATGCTAATATGGACATGCCTCCGTGATTCCGGCATTTTAAAATGATTTATAAAAAAAAACCGGGATGTCAAAATTATTACGTGGAAGAGTAAGGTAGGGTATGTTTGTTTTTTCTTAATACTTTCAACGCGCTGGGAGCGGCATAGGTGACCGGCATTCTATGAAAATAACTGAGGTGTTCAAAGACTTCAGTAAAAGCCGTACAAAGTATAAACGGGATCATATTAGTAATAGATACACTTAATAATAATAGGTACCTATAACTTGGCAAGAAGGGTCTTTTGTCACCCTATCTTATACCCTGTTCGCACAACGGTTGCGACCAATCAGAACAGAGTATCCTGGATGACTCATTTACTGTTTGTCATAACAATGCGCGCGCGCTCACATCATAGGTAGATCTCCTTCGCTTACTTCGGTTCGTAAAGTACGTTTCTTTCTTTGCTGTATTAACATGTATTTTTTGGATTTTTACCTGTACTGTCAAGATGGACTATCAAAAGGTTGTTTAACTGGTTATGAGCTTGTACTTTCGATTAGACTCTTTCTGTTATTGCAAGTTTTTTTTTGTGACAGTTTTACAATTCACAAGTAAACATTCAAGTATTTACTTGTGGGAAACGTGTTTTCCTGCTATAAAGTGCGTAAAAAATGTTATGAATTTACACACTGCAACTCACCAATGCTTTAATTTAATAGGATGAAGTTCATGAAAACGCATAGCGAGCAAACAAAAAACCAACATTCATTTTTTTATTTGACAGTTAAACAAAAATCAATTTAAAACGATTAACAATCGCTTCCCTTAAATTTAAAATGTAGTAGTTACCAAATCACTACTTTAATACATAATATTAAATATTAATAATATTAAACTCAATCCCTTAAACATCGGAACTTTCCGGGAAAAAAGGCATATCCATGTCTTGACATGATGTAAGTACGAAAAATCATTCTATCTATTCCGATCACTGATTATAACAAACACAACTGTCCAAAAAATAAGTACAATACTCATAAGATTCATGTATGTATGTATGGATGGGAGTTTTTTTTGTGCACCTATACTGTCAAAATAGATGACAGATATAAAAGTTTCTAAGATCTCAGATCCAGTTGTTTGTACAATGTTCTTTGAAACTAGTTGACTGATTTAATGTATTTTTTAGTGAAAAGGTTTTAGATAAGGTTAGAATTTATAATAAATAACACATTAGTATTGGGGTTTTCTTGTTATATAAATAATGGTAAAGGAAAGGCTGCCATAGGTTTCGGCTTGAAAAAAATTACTTAGTGAGACTAAGTAATTTTTTTCAACATTTTTTGATATTATAACTTCATCATCATTGCACTCTATGAGACTAATATTTTCATAGTTAGCATTATTTAACTCTTCTTCTTCTGTTGGAGCATCATATGGTTTTATTAGCTCTAAAACCTGGACTGGGAGAGGCTTGCGTTTAAGCTTTTTTAGCACAGGGCCAAAATCTATATAAAATGTCCTCATTACAGATCCAAGAATTATCCTCCGAACCATTATAGAAAAATAAAAATACAATAAATATAAATTTATGTTTGCAATAAAATTAAATATGATGTTCTCGTACTACTAGATTTTTTAAAGCTTGCTTTTTATTTATATATTGTACATCCATAACTAGGCATTCGTAAATCGACCAAAACATATAAATTTAATCACCTATATTGATAAAATAATAAAAAACAATTTATTAGAGTTGGTGTCAACCCTAAGTCAGTTTTTTAAATCCTTAATAACTCTCGATTCCTACGTGATTAGTATTAGATATTTTAATGGTATATTAGGAGGTATCTAATGAACATTTTCTTTTAGAAATAAAATCCAAATATGTTAAGAAATACGAGTAAATAAATAATTACGAAAATAAGGTAAAAGTTAGAGAAATCGTTTGTTATTAGATCTAAAATTATAATAATTTGTCCATACTAAAGCTTATTTATAATATTATTATATTTCAAAAAGAAAAGCAAGAATTGTTAAGTATATTTCATAGTACAGCTATTTCTATGTTTTTTCTGACTTCCATAGAAAATAAAATAAAATGGCCATATTTCTGGTTCTATGTACATTTGACATTCGGGAGTTTTACTCAAGCATTTTAAATTGTTTACAGTACCTTATAAAGAAATAAAAAGGGGACGTCCGTTTTTGAGGTCATTTTTCATACTGTGCACCAGTTTACACAGAGAAAAAAAGACCTAAAATACCAATACACCAACATCTACCAATAACCAATAAACAAAATTCCAATAAACAAAATTCCTTCAGCCGTCAAAAAGTTATTAACCATTGCTCGGCATCTACTCATCAGATTGAGATAATAAGTACACCAGTTTTTAAGACAAACCCTATGCTATCCAACAGTGAAAACCGCATCGCAATCTGTCCAGTAGTTTAACGTGATGCGTGAACAGACTAACAGACAAACAGACAGACACGAATTTTAAAAATGTTTTATTCATTTTCAGTAGCTTATTTTTAGTACCCTAGTTTTTTTTTAAATATCACATTTTTTTAGATTTTTTGGTACTTACTGCTTTATTATAAGTAAAGATGCCCTTGCCCTTCACTTTTGGGCAGAATAGTAATAGTTATTTGTTATGCAAGGCTGCAAAGTGTTTTTTTGGCGAGAGTACTTGTATTGAAACCTGAGCAAGCGAAGGATTCTAGGAATATAGAAAAAATAATATAATTCAAATATAGAATCCTGAGCGTAGCGAGGGTTTCAAAAGTACGAGACGCCAAATAACTTTGCTGCCGTGCACAACACAAAACTTTTCACCTCACTACAGCGAGGAAAATGCTAGGTGCAAGAAAAACAGCTAAAATAATATATTAAATTGCCCCCTTACTTATAAAAAGTTATGCAATGATTAAGTAATGATTAGAAATACTTCGCAGTACAATATTGTACTGCGCGGAATTTTTAATCATTGCATAACCATAGCATAACTTTTTATAAGTAAGGGGGTTAGTGTTTAAAATAATAATAAAAATGAGCCGTCGCTGGATGCCTGGTAGATGTGTAAACATAATAGAATAGAGTCGAACAGAATCGAATAGAATAGATTCGAAAAGAGTTGAATAGAGTCGAATAGGGTCGAATAGGGTTGAAAAGAGTCAAATAGAGTCAAATTGAAACGAAAAGAGTCGATTAGAGTCGAGAAGAGTCGAGTTGAGAAGAGTAGAGTCGAGTAAAGTTGAAAAGAGTAAAGTAGAGTCGACTAGAGTAGAATAGAGTAGAATACAGTAGAATAGAGTAGAATACAATGGAACAGAGTAGAACAGAGTAGAACAGAGTAGAACAGAGTAGAACAGAGTAGCATAGAGTAGAATAGAGTAGAATAGAGTAGACTAGAGTAGAATAGAGTAGAACAGTGTAGAACAGAGTAGAACAGAGTAGAACAGAGTAGAACAGAGTAGAACAGAGTAGAACAGAGTAGAACAGAGTAGAACAGAGTACAACAGAGTAGAATAGAGTATAATAGATTAGAACACAGTATAACAGAGTAAAACAGAGTAGAACAGAGTAGAACAGAGTAGAAAAGAGTAGAACAGAGTAGAACAGAGTAGAACACAGTAGAAAATAGTAGAACAGAGTAGAATAGCGTAGAACAGAGTAGAACACAGTAGAATAGAATTGAAAATGAAAAGAGACGAATAGAGTCGAGTAGAGTGGAGTAGAGTTGCGTAGAGTTGCGTAGAGACAAGTAGAGTCGAGTAGAGTCGAGTAGAGCTGAGTAGAGCCAATTAGAGTCGATTAGAGTCAAGTAGAGTTGATGGAGTCGAGTAGAGTCGAGTAGTGTCGAGTAGAGTCAAAAAGAGGCGAATAGAGACGAATAGAGTCAAGTAGAGTAGAATCGAATCGGATAATAATATAAAAAAAAATAGTAATAAAGTATTTTCAGTTGTCGGTATTGAAAATTATTGAATAGAAAAGTTCGAATTTTAAAAACTCTTTCCACGCTAGCGGGTAAAATGCAATTTTGCACTCAGATTTCGAATGACAAACAGAATCTTTCCGAGCTTGTGAGGTGAAAAAATATTTTTTATTACTTTAATTTATTCATGCCTATAAAACTGTACCGTGACATACCTACTGACTGACTGACTGACTGACAGACAACACCCAGCGTAAACCAGTGGACGTAGGTATTTGAAACTATAATTCTAGAAGTGAATTAAGGAAGTAACTATAAACCGTAAAACATGAATACCAACTCCAAATCAAATAACCCTATCCTGCGGGGACCCTGTAATTTACCGGTATAAAAAGTATCCAACGTCCTTCCTCGTAGTATGAACTCAAACCATGCCAAGTTTCATTTGAATTTATTCAGTAGTTTTGGCGTGATGCGCAACCAGGATACAGACCGACAAACAAAAATAAACAGTTTTGGCTTCAGTTTTGAACATAAAACAGCTTCCATAAAATAATACAATATATCTTCAATATACAGAATTTGGACCCCACCTATCCTGCACGAACCCTTTATTTTTCGGGATAAAAAGTGTCCTCAAATTTCAACTATAATAATTATAAACTATGACTGTGTTAAGTTGCATCAAACTCCGTCCAGCTGTTTCATCGTGATAAGTATTCGTTGCAATAACTTTTAACCCGTATCCTGCGGGAACCCTTTCATTTTTCGAGATGAAAAGTATCCTATGTTCTACCTCGTAGTATAAACTTAAATCATGCTAAGCTTTATTTGAATTAATTCAGTAGTTTCTGTGCCGGCGTGATGCGCGTCCAAGATACAGAGAGACAGACGGATAGACAACAGCAAAAAAAAGAAAAAAAAAATAGCTTTGCCTTCAGTACGAACATAGAAAAGCTTCCAAAAAAATTTACTAAATATCTTCAATGTACAAAATTTGGACTCCTATTGGGATAGGAGTCCAAATTGTGTACATTGAAGATATTAGTAAACCTTATATTTTTTCAGGGTAAAAGGTATCCTCAATTTTTACCCATCATATAAACTATGACTGTGCCAAAGTGCATCAAAATCCGTGCAGTATTTTCAGAGTGGTATGACGATGTGAAAACCTTTCGTAATAATACTATAGTATAGTTTTCGTCTTTCGTAATAATACTCATTTGATCTCTTAATTCTTTCATAATCCATTACTTTTCATTTTTGATAGTTGGTCATCATTGATTCATTCTAAATACAAATAACCTGTCATTCGAATATTAACTTTTGGAAAAACCGAAATAATATTATAAAATTCATAAATAAGTTTAAAACAACTTGAATTACTCTTTTAAATATATATATATATATGATAATACCTACATAAGAGATTATTTTCATCCGTATTGTATCAACACGAAATTGTCCAAGTACACCCTATTGTTCATGTTCCTGTAATTCTGTGTCACTGAGGTTTGGGTCCTGGGCTAGTGGGACAAACCCAAACCCTGGGACCGCCTTTAAATTACTTTCATCCCCTATCCTGCAGGAACCGTTTAATTTTTCGGGATGAATATTCCTATGTCCTACCTCGTAGTATGAACTCAAATCATACCTAGATTCATTAATATTTATTCAGTAGTTTCGGCGTAATGCCTAGTCAAGATACAGACAGACAGAGAGACAGACATACAGATAGACAGAGAGAGAAAAATGAAAAAAATACAGTTTTGGCTTCAGTATGGAATACAGAGCAGCCTCAAATATTTTTTTACAAAATATTTTCATAATGCACAGAATTGAATCTGTTACAGTTTTATTATAAGCATAGATAGTTGTCAGAAGGAAGCGAAAAAGAGCATAAAAGAGGTTTGAAAGCCAATCACATGGTGTCAATGTTTCGATCACCCTATAGGTTTACTCAAGATCGACAATAGTGCATTAGTGAACACAGTAATCAAACTTTTCTCAGACGTCGCAGTATGAAGGCATATGCTTTTAGCTCCATTAGATGTAGAGTTGAGGTAAACAGTGGGTTCTGTTCGAATCTGACAGTCAGAAGCTAATGTAGCGAAGTTGAAATTCACTTGTCATACGCTAAATGTACGACAGTACGATGCACTACACTGTCGATGCTTAGTAAGGAGGCACGAACGTATATCTTTGTAATTGTTGTTTCTACAGCCATGAGTTATGTTTTATATACATTATCTGCTTTCTGCGGCTTTGTGCGGTAGTTATTTGTCCTTCCCCAAGAAGCATACTATTCTTTGTTAAATTTCATTAAAATCGATTCAACCGTTTAGTCGTGAAAAGATAACTAACTGACAGAAAGATAGAGTTTCTTTCACTTACTACAGTTAACTCAAAGCAAAAGATAAACATGATAAATATCCCGTTTCTAATTTTGACTTGAATGTTTTGTAGTGACCATGTCAGTTTAAAAACTTTTAGAGTTTGTTTCATCATCACCCACAGTTTTTTTTTAATTACGTTTTGGGCAGGTCGCTCGCCTGATGGTAAGTGTTAAGCGTGTCCATAATAGTTGTAGTACCAACCAGAACTTTGGTTGCAAAGTCTTGCCCGTCACTGCACTGCGCTCGTCACCCTGAGACATTGTTAAGTCTCATTGCCCAGTAATTTCGCTGAAAACATTGCCCTTCAAACCGAAACACAGAAATGTTTACACACTTGGCGGTTGAATATCTGACAAAGGTGTGGTACTTCCCCAGGCGGACTCTTGCTTAAGAGCGGGCATTGGTCGTGGTCCACCTGCTCAGTTCACCTGGGTGGACCACGGGCACTTTTTCTTGTCCGTGGTTCACCTTTACGATAAATAAGAGGAATTTAAAAGGCCTACCACTACTAATTTTCTCACAGTTCTTAATATCATAGGTCTCTCATTTACGGGCATTCACCGGTGCTGACTTTCTGAGTTTGTTTAGAATTTAAAATATAAGTATGAATATACAAAGTAACTACAAGGTACTATAAGGTAACGATATTATCAGACAATATAATATGTGAAAGCTTTCTAATGGTCATACATCTGTAATGGATATGTCGAGTGGAGGTCTGTGGGCTGTGGGTTTACATCATCTGGAACCTACTGCAATTGATGCAAGGAGATGATCTCATTGATTTAGTTCTATATAATGTTGTCTATTTACAATGAACACCAGCTTTTGCTTGCGAATTCGTCGGCGTGGTCTATGGTTTATTGCAATAAAAAAATATTATTTATCCTTCCCCAGGGTTCAAACTATATCCATTCCAAATTTCATCAAGATCGGATTAGCCATTTATTCGTGAAAAGGTAACAGACTGACAGAGTTATAGTCGCTCTTATAATATTAGCTGCGCATCGCGGCTTTGCCCACTTGTATATTTTTCTTAGTTTAAAGCCTTCTGTGTTTTTAGGAAAGTATACACAAAGTACAATACCAAGTTTCGTCCAGCAGTCAATTAATATATCAATTGCTCAGCTTCTACTCATTGGGATGGAGACACAAAGTACCTATCTACATCAGATTTTAAGTCAAAGTTAGAGCTTTCTAACTGTGAAAACTGCACCTCAATCGGTCCAATAGTTTTAACGTGATGCGCGGACGAAGACAGACACCGTTTTATTTTTTACACTCTTGTTCAGTAGTTATTTTATGTTTTTACATCATATTGTTTACTAGCTGTGCCCGCGGCTTTGCCTGCGTGGTCATTTCATTTAAAAGTAGTCCATACATGTTATTCCAGGACCAAACGTACCTATATTGTACAATATATACTACATTTATTCAAAATTTGTTCGCTTTTTTATCGATTTCTCGGTATCTAATCATCTGATTAAGATACCAAGTAGTCCAGTTTTAAGCCGAACCCTAAGCTATCCAACAGTGCAAGCCGCATTGCAATCGGTCCTGTAGTTTTTAAGTAATGCGCAAACAAACATACAGACAAACAAACTAACAAACCGACAATCAGACAAATAGACACAAAAGACACGATTAAAAAAAATACTATTATTGATTATTAAAAAAAATGTTTTTTTTTTCAGACTTTTCCGTTCTTATTGTAAGTATAGATAGTTAAATAGATAGATTATCTTCATTCTACAGACTTTTTTCAACTAATTGCTTTATAATAAAAAATAATGAAGTAAAAATATGTAGCTTACTTCTGCCAAAATGTTAGTCAGACAAATGATAAATGGAAAAATAAAAAAATTGTATAAATCCAAAAACGGCGACGGACTCGTGGTCACACTGCTTGGAACCCCTACTAACCAACCCTTTACTATAAAATGAAATTATCGTTAGTTAAAAGACAAGAACAAGCGTTGTCCACCAGTGGGGGACAACGCTACTTTTTTTCCCGTTGTCCACCAGTGGTTGACAAAAAGTGGGGGACAACGGGAATAGACGTTACTCAAATGAAATACTCACTTTATTTTTAAAAGAATCAAGTCTGCATTCAAAGATTTTCAAAAACTCGCTTGCCGCACTCGGGAATCAAACCGGCTATAAGCGAAAACATAACATGCTGTACAAAAGTACATCAGTCTTCAATCGATAGGGTCAATCATAAGAATCAAATCTCTCTAACAAACATTATAAATAAAATAAAAGGAAATCTTATCTTATTCTAATTGAACGAAAAAAAAGGGTAAACCAACTAATTAGTTGCTCGAAATGAGCTCCATTTTGTTGGATTGTCGTGTAACGCAGGGTTTACGCGACCGACTACCCTTCACACTGCTCTGTCACACTGGTGTGATGGTTAGGAAGAATATTTACTAACCTTCACACTGTTCGTATAGCGGTGTGAAGGTTAGGAAATTTATTTCCTAACGTTCACACTAGTGTGTACGATAGGAAGTCACTTTCCTAACCTTAACACCGATGTGATTTCCTGTCGTGGAATTAGTTCGGTTGTTAGTCCAGTGGCCCAATTACAGAACTTGGTTACAATCGGATTATCACTTTTTTCATAGCAATTTCGACTCTATCGCACGGCATTAGTGGTTGCGATATTGAGAATTCGATTGAAGCCAAGTTATGTGGTCGGGCCGCAGTTGTCCGAACTAGTGCAACCTTTCAGAGGCAATAGTCCGGTTGGTACAGAGCACCAAACTATCAATACCCTTTAGTAGCAATAGTTCGGTTAGTATGTAATGAAAATAAATTATAACAGTATTATAGTATTACAATATTACTGTTTCATATCTAAAGTGACGGGTGTCAAAGTGACAGATGTCAAAAAGAAGTTGAGGGGAGAGTGGGGTAAGGTGGATGTGAGGGGAGTGTCGGAGAAGTTGGGGGAGGGTGGGGGGATATTAAAGGTGGATAAGGGAAGTTGTCAAAAAGTTAGGGGAGGATGGGATTAAATGATGGGAGGGAGGAAAAGATAACATACGAATTTTTACATTAGTCATTTGACTTTAAAGTCAACAACTAACAACATAACATCTAACATTTAAGTAACATTTTACTTTTCCCTACTTTCCCCACCTTGCCCTACCTTTATCCCTCTTCCCAACTTCATCATCATCATCATCATGTCAGCCTTGAGAAGTCCACTGCTGAACATAGGCCTCCCCCAAAGAGCGCCATGACGAGCGATCCTGTGCTACCTCCATCCACCGACTTCCTGCGATGGCTACAATGTCATCGGTCCATCGTGTGCGGGGTCTCCCCACACTTCGCTTGCTTGTTCGTGGTCGCCATTCGAGAACCTTTATTCCCCAGCGGTTATCGGTTCTGCGAACTATATGGCCTGCCTATTGCCACTTCACTCTGAGAGCTATGTAGGTAACCTTCGTTCTTCTACGGATTTCCTCATTTCTGATTATATCACGTAGTGAATCATAGCTCTCTCCATTGCACGCTGCGCAACTCTGAGCTTTTGTATGAGACCAATTGTTAGCGACCACGTCTCAGTGCCGTATGTCATCACTGGCAACACGCACTGATTATAAACTTTCGTCTTGAGGCTCTGCGGTATCTGCGACGAGAAGATATGGCGTAATTTCCCGAACGCTGCCCATCCGAGTTGGATTCGTCGGTTGACCTCTTTGTCGAAGTTGAATCTACCCAGTTGGATCGTCTGACCCAAGTAGACATAGTGATCAACAGCTTCGATAATATCGTTCCCAACATAAACCGGCATGGGTACGATATAGGCATTTGACATGATGTTCGTCTTGCCCATGTTCATTTTAAGACCCACCTGTTGGGAAACAATATTGAGGTCACTGAGCATTGTGCTTAGGTCTGCCAGGGTTTCAGCCATGATGACTATATCACCAGCACATCGAAGGTGAGTGATTTATTGCAAGGTATTGTAGATGTATTGCAGATGCAGAAGCTTGAATATATCTTTCAGTGCAGAGGTGAACAGTTTCGGAGAAATAACGTCTCCCTGTCTCACCCCTTTTTGCAGCTGGATAGAATTCGTGCTCTGATCCTGAAGACGAACTGTCATAGTGGCCTTGCTGTACAAACAATTCAACACTTCGATGTACCGGTAATCAATCTTGCACCGCTGTAATGACACTGTAGCACTGCCCAGGTGTCGACTGAATCAAAGGCTTTCTCGTAATCCACAAACGCTAGACATAGTGGCCGATTATACTCTTCGGTCTTCTGTATAATCTGACGGAGCGAATGAATGTTGTCTATGGTGCTAAAGCCTTTCCGGAATCCAGCTTGTTCGGGAGGCTGAAAGTCGTCAAACCTACGAGCGAGACGGTTTGTAACTACTCTCGAAAACAGCTTATAGACGTGGCTCAGCAGCGAAATGGGACTATAATTCTTCAAAAGGGTTTTATCACCTTTCTTAAAGAACAAAACCACTACGCTCCTGTGCCACGCCTCTGGCGTAGTACCCTCGAGGATGACGGAGTTAAACAGCTTCTAAAGGAGTTTAAGTACCGGTGTTCCACCCGCTTTCAGTAGCTCTTTCGTTATTCCGTCCTCCCCTGGTGCCTTGTTGCTCTTAAGCTCTTTGAGAGCCATTCTGATCTCGTATAGGCTGACGTCCGGGATATCTTCGGTATAATGTCGGGCGGTCTGGTGGGGATTTCGGTAATAATCCGGTAAAACGGGCTCTTGCATCGCTAGTCCTGCTAGGAGGACTACGCGATGAGGTGTATAATTGTCCATAGAACTTCTCGAGCTCACTCAAAATCTCTGGCTTTGACGAAACGATGCTGCCACTGTCGGTTTTCAGCTTTGTCAACAGGCTTTGCCCAATAGACAGATCTCTTGCGAACACTTTGGAGCCCTTGTTCAGCTCTATTGCCTTCTTAATACAAGTAGTATTATAGGAACGCAAATCGTGTCGCATCGACTTGGAGATCTGTTTATTAAGCAAGCTGTAACTCGACATATCCACTGAAGACTTCAGCTTCATCTCGCCTCGTTCTGCCATAAATTTGAGTGTATGCTCAGAGAGTTTGTGTTCTTTTTTTGCGGGGGGTCTTATGAACTCCGACCCGACCGCGTGGACAATTTCCACCAGAACGTTATTTAGTTCGTACACTGTATCGCATTCGGTAAGGATTTGGAAGCGATTTTGGAGCTCCAACTGAAAGCTCTCGGGGTTTTGGATTTGGGCAGATCTTGGGCGAAAGGTAGATCTCATCAAACGAGACCTTTCCAGCTTCCAGTTCTTCTTCCCTACTTAATAAGGATTATTCCCGAAATCCCCACCTGACTGACCGGACAGACTGTTCTGGTTGACTAGTAGTTTCTATACAGAAGTAATAGATCTTTTCAATATATTTGTTTTGGATGACAGTTGTCATATGAAATGAAGATCTCGATGAGATCTATCCCTTATGTATGAAACTAGTAGTATTAGGATCGATACTTTCAGAGTTATGTAGCCCTCTTAAGTTTGACAGCTGTCATCCAAAATTAAGATATCGATTAGATCTATCACTTCCGTAAAGTAACTATTAGTCTAATATCGTTAGTTTCAAAGTAATAGCCCTTTTAAGTTTGACAGCTGCCATCCGAAATGAAGATATCGATGAGATCTATCACTTCCGTAAGGAAACTAGTAGTCTAAGATCATTAGTTTCAAAGTTATAGCCCTTTTAAGTTTGACAACTTTCACCCAAAACGAAGATATCAAAGAGATGTATCACTTCTGTAACAACCCGTTCACACTAGTCGTAAGTCGCATATTACTGAAAGTCGAAAGTCTGATGTACCTGTTCACACTGCGTCGCGAGTCGTATAGGTCGTAGTTTCGCGCCATTCGGTACGTAGCGAACTCGCGAGATGGACGCCGACGAAGAACTTGTTGTGCTCTACTACTTACGAAGGAAATAAAAAAAAGTTGAAAAAAAAGTCAATTCCAAGAAAATACTGGATGCACCCAATTCTAACAGAAAGATCGACTTTGGGAAGTTATAAAAATTTAATACATGAATTAAAAAATGACGAACGAAAATTCTTTAATTATTTTAGAATGTCACAAGCAACTTTCAACGACCTACTGTCAAGAGTTTCTGCGAGCATCACGTATCGGAATACGACATTTAGAGACTGCATTTGTCCTGAAGAAAGACTGTCGATATTTCTTAGGTAAGTGTTTTTTTTAGAATCACACTACAACTGCTACAAATATTCAGATTGTATTTGTAGTATAGTAGTCTGATTGTAGCAGTTGTAGTGTGATTTCTGAGGTGTATTGAAATTGAAACAAAAGTTATTTTAACTTGTTTATTTTAAGTAGGTAAACAGCGCAACATATTACAATAATTCAAAAATCGGAGAAATTTAAGTCAGTACTTTCCGACCAAGTAGATGCAGCAGGCGATCCTTCCTCATACGTTTGACGTCTTGCATATCCAGACCCATGTGGGGTAAGAACAGCCTGGTTTTGAGAGGAATATCCGGATTCATCGGTAGATAAATAATTGTAGTTCTGAGTCGAATACCCCGATCGCCGTGTGCTATCACGCGCGTAATTATAATTATTTGCATAAAGTCTGTTTTCACGTTTCTTTTTGATTTGTTGTATCAGTGATAATACACCTGATTGAAGCTCCAACATTTCGTCATCGTCGAAAGACGTAACAGAGGGTAGGATACCTTTAAAAAATGATAAAATTGGGGGATCAGTTTGTTGTGATAGCCTGCTGTCTAAAAACTCGCTCATTTTGACATCTAAGTCCATTATATGTTGCTCTGGTGGCATGGTCTTTTGTCTTTTAGAAGTGCTTGGTTGCGAATTCTCAGACAACTGAGTACTGCCTTCTGTCCCTGGTTGAGATATACGCGACGCAACAGACTCTTGAGGAGGTAGGTCTAGCAACTTTACGCAAAAAAACCATTTGCTCTTTATATACATATGGCTTTGACGACTTTGCCCCTGATCCTGTTTTTTTTTCATCATTTTTGTTTGTTCGGATCCAGACATTCCGTAAGTTCGTCCACTTGGTCAATACTAATTTACCTGAAATTATATTGCAACATTATTTTCAGATATTGTGCGTCAGGATGTTCCTTCGAAGACCTGCACTACAATTTCAGAGTCGGGGTATCAACTGTTAGTAAAATTATCAAAGAAATGAGTTGCATTATCTGGGATACATTAAAAGAAGAGTTTATGAAGTTGCCCGACAATGAAAATAAATGGGAAAACATCGCAAATGGTTTTGATATTAAAGCTAACCACACTGTATTGGAGTCGTCGACGGAAAGCATATTAGAGTAGTGAAACCAAATCAAAGCGGCTCGATGTATTTCAATTACAAAGGTTATTTTTCATTTGTTTTACTAGCTGTTGTTGATGCAGAATACCGTTTCATTTATATAAGTGATGGTTCATATGGGAAAGAATGCGATTCTTCCATATACAAGGAACCACCTTTTACCTTTTGGAAGAAACTGAATGATGGTAGTTTAAACATACCAAAGCCAAGGCCTCTTCATGAAACAATCGAAAAGGATATGCCCTATGTACTAGTTGGCGATGAAGCTTTCCCCCTGACGACAAATTTAATGAGACCTTTCGGACGCAATCATTTGGATGATACGAAAATAATATTTAATTATCGATTATGCCGTGCAAGAAGATTTGTTGAGTGTGCTTTTGGAATTTTAGCTAATAAATGGAGAATACTGCATCGACCATTGGATGTCCACCCAGACACCGCTATCCATATTGTGAAAGCCTGTGCAGTATTGCATAATTATTTAAGAGAAAGGGATGGTCTAAACTTTGAAGATATTCAACTTGCACTAGAACAATCGATACAAGAACAAGATCAACGACAGAGAGTACATAATCCTCGTGGTGGTCCGATTGCAAATGTTATACGATCGGACTTTGCAGACTATTTTACTTCCCCGATTGGTTCACTGCCTTGGCAAACTAATGCGCGATACGCATAATATAAATGAGTTAAAAATTAATAATACAACTGTAAATACATAACTATGTAGTATAATAGTTAATAAACTTTACTGGCACTTACCGAAATGTTGTCTTTCTTTTTCTTCCATGTTTTCAAAATTAGGAATTAGTATGGTACAAATTTCGCGCCAGGCCAATAGTTTCAGATTATTATTTTTGTAGTCATTTAAAGTTTTATCCCAAAGGACTGCTCTTTCGTGAACTAATGGAATTAGTTCTTCGGGTTTTATTTCTTTCTCCATTTTCACACAACAAACAAAAACAGCGCGCGCGCAACCAACACGACGAATAAAACACGAATGGAGTGAGCAAGCAATGTGTAGCGATCTAGGAAGCGGGGCGAGGAGAGAGGTAACAACGCGCTCGAGTCGATTAGATGCACGACTAGTGTGAACAGCAACAAGCAGGCACCTATGCGAGCACGATTCGACGCGATTTTTAGTCTTACAACGGGCGCTGGCCCGTCGGATGGTTTTTTTAGTCGTATTAGACTAAAAATCGCATCTCATCCAATGTGAACAGCTCCATATAAAGTGTATGGTGACCAGAGCATTCGACTTTTAGTCATATGCGACTTACGACTAGTGTGAACGGGCTGTAAAGAAACTACTAGTCTACGATCGTTAGTTTCAAAGTTCTAGCCCTTTTATGTTTGACAGCTGTCATCGGAAATGAAGATATCGATGAGATCTATCACTTCCGTAAAGAAACTACTAGTCTAGGATCGTTAGTTTCAAAGTTCTAGCCCTTTTAAGATTGACAACTGTCATCCGAAATGAAGATATCGATGAGATCTATCACTTCCGTAAAGAAACTACTAGTCTAGGATCGTTAGTTTCAAAGTTCTAGCCCTTTTAAGATTGACAGCTGTCATCGGAAATGAAGATATCAATGAGATCTATCACTTCCGTAAATAAACTATTAGTCTAGGATCGTTAGTTTCAAAGTTATAGCCCTTTAAAGTTTAACAGCTGTCATCCAAAATGTAGATATCGATGAGATCTATCACTTTTGTAAAGATACTACTATTCTGGGATCGTTAGTTTAAGAGTAATAGCCCTTTTAATTTTGACAGCTGTCATCGAAAATGATAGGTTCATTTTTTGTTCTTTGACATGACACTTTGGCACATGTCACTTTGGCGCTTGTCACTTTGAAAACTGTCACTTTGACATCTGTCACTTTGTCACCTGTTACTTTGGCACTTGTCACTTTGAAATGTTACTTTGACATCTGTCACTTTGGCACTTGTCACTTTGAGGTGCAGCTAGGTGTGAGAGCAGTGTGAAGGTTAGTCGGTTGTGATCAGTCATGAGTATGAACGTGAGAAAATACTAAGAAACGGTGTTACGGTTAGGAAAGCGAATTCCTATCCTTAATACTAGTGTGACGGTTAGTAAATTTTCTTCCTAACCAACACACCAGTGTGACAGAGCAGTGTGAAGGTTAGTCGGTTGCGAGGGTTTAAAGGTGGTATCTACGTGTTACGCCGTTGGCTGACGTAACGATTAGGTAGATAGGAGGTTTTACCTCTTTTATTATGACGTAACGCTAGGAGACAAAATCGAAGCTTATCTAGAGTGAGATAGGTCTTACCTCTTTGCTCTACGCTATGACGTAATGCTCAGAGGAGAGATCTATAACCATAGAAGAACGTTATATCCCTTAAGGAAGAACTGGCTGGTGGGGTAAGACAAAATTATGAATTACCTTACTTTCAGTTAAACCTTAGTCTACGACTAATGGACAGTAGAGGTAAGGCGCTATCTTACAGTTTGCAAAATTGTGAATTACGCTTACCTCTATGTTAAGCCCACTAGAGGGTATGAAGTCCTTTCGTCCTATGTCAATGGTTTTGCCACTCTAGAGGAATAGCCGTAAAATCAGTCAGGCGAAACAGCTTAATAAAAAACTGTTCATAACTTTTGTATCAAACGTGAGCTAATTTCTATGGCGGCTATCTTTTCTACTTCACTATATGCATGACCTTCTTGCACGCCTTCGCTATGAATATGTGTTCAGTGGTTTAACTTTGTTTACAAAATTATTAGGCAAGTTGATTTTGTGATAATTATCGTCTGTTGATGTATTTAATGCTTTGAAGGTGTTTGTTTCTACATTAAATAAATAATAGTGTGATTGAGTTTGAAAGTTTTCTATGCAATGAGCTATATACTTGCGAAATTTGTGGTTTGCGATCTGTTAGAGCGATGGGTCAAAAACGAACATTTATGGCTAAATTTCCACTCAATAAAGATAGGTAAGTGGTAATTCTATTCGGTAATCTATTAGGTACAAGAAATTAATGATTTTTCTTTCATAATATTCAACAAAATAACATAGCCTTGCTAGAACTAGTGCGGTGCCGGTGTTATCGATAACCCGTTATTCGACATTTGGTTCCTAATCTTATTCTAAGTCCTTCTGCATTCCACACTATATAATAGTAGTAACGTAGTAAAAGTATAAATTTAGAATACCTAATGTCGTGTAGCCTAAAACCGCTTAATCATCTAATTTTAATTAAAAAACTTATTTTCAGGTGCAAAAACTGGATACAAGTGACCGATAAAGAGAACTTGACATACATACCGATCGAAAAGCTGCATGAATTAAATATTTCTGTGGCAAACATTTTCGAAACACCGACTACAAAAAGAAACAACCCAATTTAAAAAAAAATGCTACTCCTTAACTGCTATTAATGGATTATTACCGAAATCCCCACCAGACCGTCCTCACCAGTGGGGATTTCGGGAAAATTAATACAATGCTCAGGTTTATGTACACTACTAGAGACCCGCCCCGGCTTCGCAGGAGGGGGCATGCCGAGCAGGTCGATTATTAATTTATCATCATTCATCAGCCCGTGTAGTTTAATAAATAAACTACTGAACTTATTATGATGAAATTTAAATGGGCCCTCATGGTCTAGGCCATTGAGAATCTTCTTGTGGAAGTCTATTAATAATAACGGTTACTCAAAAAATCTATCTAAACAACAGGAACGAAAAAATCAGACTAGTCTAACCACCAAAATCTGGCCATTAGGAAACACTAATTACTTCCAAATTTTATCATCACTTTACTGCCGCTAAAATCCCTAAGTCAGCCGTTTTTTGTATTAAAATACATAGGTGGGTGCACGGGCGCAGTTAAATACAATACAACAATACAAATACAACAATATATTTTCTTGAATTGCAGTTTCCTGTAAAGCTGATAAGTAGGTAATCTTGAAATAAGATAGATAAGGTACCTACCTATAGTTAGTTCTCTATTAGCCGTGGTGGGGAAAACGGTAAAAATATTTTTTTGCTAGTTACCGAAATCCCCACTGCTTATCCTGGTGGGGATTTCGGGAAAACTTTTTTAGCTCTTTCCCGAAATCCCCACTGGTGGGGACGTTCTGGTGGAGATTTCGGTAATAATCCCTATTAATCACGAACCACTGCTAGTTTGTAATATTAAGTAAGGAGTAAGGAAGATTAGACATTATTTTAAGGGAAAAAGACAAATTGTGTTGTGTACTATATAATGTATTATTTTTGTATGTAATAAAAACCACATGCTTAGAAAAGACATTATTATTATAAACCCCATATAAATTAAAATAGTCTACGTTTTTTTTCTGAAAATATCGATATCGATAAAAATGTGCTATGTTTGCAGACATCCTTTTCTGTTTGTCACGTTGGCTAACATGCTCGATATAGAGTGTTATTATCTATGGTCATTCGTTTTGTTATGTTGCACTTATTCTCAGCGCTCGTTTTAAAAATTCACAACATCCGTTCCAATATACGTCAGTCTCGTCTCTTCTTACGCAGTATTTATATACTCTTTGCGTAAAATGATGGATGGGGATTTATGCTTTTTAGGGCATAAAACCTCATGAACATGATACATTAACCTGGCTATTGCATACGTTACGACGAACAAAAATTAAAATTAAAGAATAGATATTATGTATATCAATACTCTTTGATTTTAAATTTAATGACAAGACACGAGGGTTTTTAAGAAATCATTCAAAGGAAATCAATTTTAAGACCAGACTCCTAAAGGTTAAAGAATTTGGACTCTAAAGCCTTCCTATCAGATTTCCCTAAATTTATTAAGTTGAAGGCCTACCTATCCTATAAGGGGAGGCTTCCTATATTTAATTATTTTAAATAGGCAAATATTAATATGTTAGTGAAGAAAATTTTCTATCGTAGTAACGGGAACTGTTCGGGAGGAAGGCGGCAACTCGGCAACTCGGTGAGGAGGACGGCGACTCGGGGAGGAGATCAGCAACCCGGAGAGAAGATCAGCAACCCGGAGAGGAAAGCAGCAACTCGTTCTCAACTGCCTCGAAGTAGGCTCACAGTCCGATGAGGAGTTTCAGGCTCCAACTTCAATTTTCAGCGATGTGGTAGAATTGGTCCTGGAGTCGTCTTAATTCTCGAAGATCTGTGGGATGAAGCAGGTGCCTAAAGGCAGTTTAACTCCCATAACAGATCAGCCGAGCTCCCTTCGAACTGAATCCGTCTGGATGTTCGGTAGACGTCTCTCCTCCGAAGATCTTCTGGGTACGATGATGTCACCTCCCTGGCGAAGCCGTTGTGGAGTGTGGTTGAGCCGCAGTCTGATAACTCTTCTAAAATCTATGTGTAGGAGAATAGTTCATAAACTTTAAAGTATTCTTCACTTTAATAAACGAATACTTTTAAAATTTTGACTCTGTTTATTTAATTAAAACACTATAAACATGAATTTTAGAAAAGGTCAAAATATCTTAAATGGAATTTCTTTTAGATATTATATTTATATCTTCATTATTAGAAGTCTGGATCTACACTGATATTATTTAAAATATTTTAATCTGTCACAATTTTTATTAGAGGCCAATGTTTTAGCACAATCTCACAAGTCGATTTGATCACATATCAGTCTTTCGATTTTTCTTCACAGATTACTAGAGGCCAATCTAATAGAGGCCATAGCCAAATTTAAAGATAAAGAATAAGTATCTCGAAGTCTATCTGAAGGTAACTGATATTCTTCCCGAACCATCTATCAAAAGTCCTAATTTTGAAAATAGAATTAAAATAGAATAGAAGACAATTTAAAGACTGTATCACAACAATAAAACAAAGAGGCGAGGTTGAACGAGTTTCGCGTACAACCTTATCCCTTTGAAAATATTAGTCCTAGTTCAAACAGTATTACAAAATTAAGTTTCGGTTACACAGAGAGAAATACAATATTAGAAAATTAGATCAATAAAACCGGTTGGTCTCGTGGCTAGAGATCCTAGGTACGAAATCGAACAGTCGCGGGTTCGAATCCTGCAAGGTGCAATCATTTGTGTGATGAGCAGAAATGTTTGTTTCCGAGTCATGGATGTAATATTCTTATCTATGTATGTTTATCCGTTATCTAGTGCCCATAGCACAGGGTATCCTAGTTTGGGGCTAGATAATTGGTGTGGAAATGTCCTGAATATATTATTATTATTATTATTATAGTCATTTTAATAAATAAATGACGTAAAAGATAATTGTAAGATACTAATTCATGTAATCTCATCGACCTTTGAGTAATAGTGCTTTATCTTGTTTAATTAAATTTATAATTTTAGAGTTCATGGTTTTCCTTTTATTTAATTTACCATATTTGACAGAGAGTTTTTATTTTGACCCTATCGATTGATACCATAAAAGTACAGGTTTCTTTTTTGATTTTAGCAGGTTTGATTACCGAGTGTGGCAAGCGAGTTTACGAAAATCTTGGAATGCAGAATTGTTTCTTTTTAAAAATAAATAATGTTTCCTTTTAGTAAAATTTGATATCTCCAGTATTTTAGAGTACTTTCATTCTGGGTGTGGTTAAAAAATTCCAACTGAATATAAAAACACCATAAAACATATACCTCAATCCAAATACCAACGTTTGACAGCAATACAACACGTGTTTTGCCTCTGCACGAGGCATCCTCGAGAGAGGTTGACTCGTATTCTCTATCGACCTGTCTAAGAATCCTATCTGTCACCGTTTCTGAGATAAAAGTAGCACAAACGTCGCTATGTTACATTTCTTTTCAACATTAGGTAGACGTCAATAAAGTCGTCATGTAACATTATCTAACTAACCGCTATAATCCCATAACTGCATCAATATATTGTAAATTAGCAAATAATTGCTTAACTATACAGTCGTTAATTGTGTTTTGTACCCTAAAATGTAGTTAAAGTACTTTAATTACTTTTCAGTTGACATTTGTGTTGTAATTATTGTAAAATTCCTTAACTAAAAAGTGGTTGTAATAAAATCCTTCGAATAAACGAAGGTCGCTTAACCGTATTTTAGATGAGTATTTCCCCTATTTTATTATATAACTAGCTGGGCCCGTGGCTTTGCCCACCTGCTCATTTTTCTGGGATTTAAGGATCCTGTGATATTCTAGAGCCAAAAGTACCAAAATCATCAAACTTCGTTCTGATGTCAAATGATTGTCTCTCGATTGTTCGAATTCTACTCATCAGATTGAGATACCAACTACACCAGACAACTGCCCAAAAAAAGGAGTGTATTGTTTTTAGCATTCATGCATGTATGTATGTATGTATGTATGTATTTATGTATGTATGTATGTATGTATGTATGTGAGTTTCTTTATTACACCATTAGCTGTACCCGCGGCTTTGCCCGCGTGGTCATTTCATTTAAAAGTAACTCATAGTTGTTATTCTAAGACCAAAAGTACCTAAAGAGTACAATATGCTACATTTGTTCAGCCGTCAAATAGTTTTTTAATTGATTGCTTGGCATCTAATAATCGGATTAAAATAAATAAATAAATATATCCGGGACAATTCCACACCAATTACCTAGCCCCAAACTAGGATACACTGTACTATGGGTACTAGATAACGGATAAACATACATAGGTACGAATATTATAACATCCATGACTCGAAAACAAACATATTTCTGCTCATCACCCAAATGATTGCACCTTGCAGGACTTGAACCCGTGACCGTTTGATTACGTACCTAGGATACGTAGCTACGAGACCAACCGGTCGTCAAATTACCAAGAATTAAGGTTAATTAAGATTAATTAAGATACCAAGTATCCCAGATTTTAATTCAAATCCTAAGCTATCCAATAGTGAAAATTGCATCGCAATCGATCTAGTATATTTTACTTGATGCGCGGACAAACATGTAGTTTGTTCGCGCATCGCGATTGGTTAGAAGACAAAAGCAGGAGTACGCTTCGCTCCCGCCTTCATCTTCTCACCAATCATGGCCATGTCGGGTCGCCACTGAAGGTTGTTGGCAGAATCTGTGTTGCAATAGCGTTATGTGGAGGTATATTTTCAAAATACTCCGCGAAAACTTTTAAATTCGTAACTACCTATACCCTATTTCAGCTCAGCCAGTAACGTCATAAATGTTTGAACCTTTACGATATACTTTCGAAGGATACATTTTCACTTTCTGGATTTTAAAATATACCCGATGCCAACACTGACGTCAAGAGCGTTGTGTAGGTTTTTTTTTCTTCGAAATTCGCAACGATGTGTGCGCTCACTTTAGTTAGTGCATCACGGAAGAACCCGTGGTTGCACGGGCGACCGCATAGCTGTGACAGTTCTGCTAATACAACATGTAAAATAGAAAGCAGTTTGGTTACAATTACAAACAGCCACAAGCTTTTTATGAGGGATTGTAAGTAAAACGTGCACTATAAGTAAAACTAACAAATTTATAAAGTCAAAAAATATTGCATAGTAAATTGAACGAATTGTTTTCTGTTTTTGAGTTTTTTTTATCTAAATAATCCAAAGTGGGTTTATTGTGACTGTGATGATTTAAAACATTGGCATCGTCGAGCTTTGGTATTTCTCAATTTTCACGCATAATGGCCTATTGAAAGGAATATGTCCAAAATCGGCCCTGGCGTGAACACGATGTTTATAAAAAAATGTATTTTGCCAATAAATCAGTTTATTTTAGAAACTAATTTTCATGTAATACCATCGTATCAACTTAAACCTATTAAAAATAGGTTTTAAAATTATTATTTCTGTTAATATCCCATTTCAATAGTCTTTACTAATTCAATGTTGCCAGCAACTAACCTTCCTTCCTGTATTCGCAAATCGATTAGGATTTACGAATAATTATTGTCAAGTTTAAATGCATTGGTATTACATAATTCAATGCAACTGGTTGCAATCAGATTTTTAGTACATTACGCAGCATTTAAGTCACGCAATGTACTGAGAATCTGATTGCATTTTGTGGCGTTGACTTATATCATACGGCTGCTGTTTATTAAGACTATGACGTCCACACTCCTGCCCAGAACTCTCGGCAAGAACAGTGCTGATATGGCGTAAGGCAATGCGATCAACTGCAATAAGATATTCATGATACGGCGCAAATTAATATCAACTCTAATGCGCGGTATTTAGCATGTATAATTGCATGCATGAATATCAAATTGCAGTTGATCGCATTGCCTAACGCGGTACCGGCACTGAAAAAGTATATATAGTTACCATACATAAAAATGCCATTTCACAATCTTGTTTTTGGGAAGTTCCAATACGGGGAATATTGGACGCGAAATATTGACTTACCAATATTTGGTTGCAAATTATTAGCTGCACAATATATGGACCCCTATGTTTTTAGTTCAATATGCCCGATTTCATTAATTATAGTTAGTTGCATTTCACACCTGTAGAATTTTAATGTAGAAAATCTGTTTGCATTTACCAACTTTCGTTTTGTAAACTGACTTAATTGGGATCTCATTTATCTGAAAGTTTTATTGTAAGAAGTCTGATAGAGTTACATATTATTATTACCAATCCCCAAATTATTTGTAAAGTTTAGTTTATCTATTATATAGCAGAAACCAAATATTACGGTCGTGTCATTATTATCATCATCAGCGCGTTTTCATTCACTGCTGGACATAGGCCTCTCCTCGTGAACGCCACTGTGCCCGATCTTCTGCTCTCCTTATGCAGTCACTACCAGCCGCCTTTCGCAAGTCGTCATTCCACCTGGCCGGCGGGCGCATTACACTTCGTTTGCCAAAACGCGATCTCTACTTTAGAACTCGTTCACCCCAACGGTCGTTAGTTCTTTTAGTTATGTGGCCGGCCCATTTCTACTTCAGCTAGCTAATTCTTTGAGCTTTATCGGTCACCTTAGTTCTTTTGTGGATCACTTCATTTTGGATTCTGTCCTTTAGAGAAACTTCAAGCATAGCTGTCTCCATTGCTCGCTGTGCGACTTTTAATTTGTGGACTACCCTCACTGTGAGCGTCCACGTTTCCTCCGTAGGTCATAACAAGTAAGACGCACGCATTAAAGACTTTAATTTTTAGGCAATGTGGTATTGAAAACTAAAAGACCTGACTTTTTTTTTAAAAAAGCTGCCCATATCAGCTGAATCATCCTATCGCCTTCACTTTAACGCGACACCGTTAACGCGATCGGTCACGGGGTACAGTCATACATAACCTTGATTTTTGCATGTTCATCCCGAGACCAATACGATCTGAGGCACGAGCTAGGCTGGCCAGCATTTGTTCCAGATCCTGCAGCGACTCCACCATAAGGACAATATCATACTCGCCATTTATGTTAATGCCCTTTCGTCTCCAGTCCAAAGTCTTAAACATATCTTATAAGGCGTTAGTGAGCAGTTTCGGGGATATGATATCCCCATGTCTCACTCCCATGCGCTGCTGGATAGGTTTAGAATGCCAGTTCTGGACATGAACGGACATATGTATGACCTGCCGCACTGTATGGATGTGGTCCATGGTCCCGAAACTCCCTCAAAACCCAGCCTGCTATGGAGGTTGAAATTCATCAAGTCTTCTCGCTAGACGATTCGAGACTACCCTCGAAAAGAGCTTCTAGACGTGGCTCAGGAACGAGATGGGCCTGTAACATGACATGACATGAAAGCGAAATTTTCCTTTTCAAGCTAAAAGCATAATTGTTTACCTAAATTTTATTGATTTGAACTGTTTATAATATTTTTTTTCCCACTACACATTAATATCACCATTATTCATTTAAAACGTAAGAAGGAAGTACCTCATTACTGCTCATCATGCGGTAATTAAGTATTGAAATCCATTACTGCACAGTTTTACAGTGCGGTAAGTAAGTATGGAAATCCATTACTGTACTGTTTTTTTTTTTTTTAGTTTCATCACACTAATATTATAAAGGCGAAAGTTTATATGGGTGTGTGTATTATGTGTGTTACTCCTTTGCGCTCATAAGGCTGAACGGATTTTGATAATTTTTGGAATGAAGATAGCTTATACCCTGGAATAACACATAGGATACTTTTCATCATCACCATCATCAATTTACTTCACTCTGAAACGACTCAACGGATTTTGATGAAATTTTTATTGGAGACAGCTGATACCCTGGAATAAAACAAATAATACTTTTCATGATCATCATCATTTTACTTTACTTTCAAACGGCTGAATGGATTTTGATGAAATTTGGAATGGAGATAGATTACAACCTAGAATAACACATAGGATACTTTTCATCATCACCATCATCATCATTTAAGTTCACTCTCAAACGGCTGGATAGATTTTGATAAAATTTGGAATGGAGATAGCTTATACCCTGGAATAGCACATAGGATAGTTTTCATCATCATCATCCATCACGCGGGTGAAACCATGGGGCGGAACAAGTATTGAATGAATGCATAGAGAATAAAAAATAATGCAATAGAGATTTAAAAATGGAATGTCCTATTTTTTAAATAATAATAATTCATTTATTTCAGATCATAAAATCCATAATTAATTAAAACTCAAATCAAAAATAAAATTAATAGAAAAAGAAAATTGAAATTATATGTCACAAATTAAAATTACAAAAATAAATAGGTGTTAAATTAACATTATATTATAAATATGAGGGACCGCTGGCATGCAGCCGCATCCACCCCATCAACATCGGCGAGTCCCACCGCTCGGACGGAAAAAATGATTGCGAGGGAATTGGCTCGAATTTAAATGTCAATATGACTGAAAATTGTACTGCTTACATTTAGGTAAAAAATTGTGATGTAGTGGAAATAAAAGCAGATTACTGACACTCGCTAAAGTGACCCCTTTGCTGCACTCGAGTTTTGTTTTCCAATCTAACCACTCGGTGCAGCAATGAGTCACTTTCCCTTAGGAGTTCTCCCATCGTTCAGAGCATAGTTAAACAACTTCTCGAACTCTGCAAGGTCTTCCTGTCGCTTTCAAAAGTTCCGAAGTAACACTGTCTTCCTCTGGGGATTTCCAATTTTTAAGCTGTTCGAGGGTTATCTCAATCTTACCATTTTTTTTTTATTTTTTTTTACATGGGGAAATGCGTTTATGCATACCACTGAGCCCGGGGAAGGCCCAGTGGTTATGTGGGACTCACTGGCGACTGCCCGTACTACCCACTAAAACCCCATGGAGCGGCAGTGGAGGTACCACTGCCTATAGGAGAACTACAGGATAGGGAGATCGGTGCACCGCAACCTACTGTGGCCACTTCAGCGTGGGTTTGAGGAGCAAAGCCCAGTGAAGCGGCCCCTCCATGGGGCCAGCCGGTGACACCCTGCCAGCGCGGCCCCGGGTTCCTCTTAGCTTCACCGTGGTGGGCGAAGCCACGGTTACTAGAGCGCCATCTCCCGCTCCATGGCCTCCCAAATCTAATGCCACCTCCCAGTACAGCCACAGCTACACGACTGCCGCCAGGAAGCCTGTCCGGCCCGCTGCACCTTATACAGTGACGCCAGATTCGGAAAGCCATGGAGCACGTCCACTTCGAGCACTTCTGATATTCAGTAGTACTAAAAGCGGACCACCTCCTCGAGCCGGTGCCGAGCACCCGGGCCCCACCTCTTCGAGCCTGCGCCGAGCGCCCGGGCCCCACCTCCTCGAGCCTGCACCAAAGTGCCCGGGCCCCCCCTCCTCGAGCCGGTGCCGAGCACCCAAGCCCCACCTCCTCGAGCCTGCGCCAAGCGCCCGGGCCCCACCTCCTCGAGCCTGCACCAAAGTGCCCGGGCCCCCCCTCCTCGAGCCGGTGCCGAGCACCCGGGCTCCACCTCAGTTGCGATGCCGCGAACACCATACAGCACCGCAACCTACTGTGGCCACTTCAGCGTGGGCTTGTGGAGGAAAGCTCAGTGAAGCGGCCCCTCCTTGGGCCGGCCAGCAGCACCCTGCCAGCGCGGCCCCGGGTTCCTCTTAGCTTCACCGTGGTCCGAGGATAACCACGGCTACTAGAGCCCCCCCGCCACGTCAAGGCCACGGGGGGGATCTCAATCTTACCTAGGCTAACTTCCAGCTAGTCTTCGGTGTAGTGGCGGGTCAATGTGACTCAGGCATACTCATTGCCAGGTATGCTGTAACTCTCAGTCCAGCACTCAGTTGAAACACGTGTCGTATTGTTGTCAGACGTTTGATTTTTGGATCGAGGTATATGTTTTTATTGTGTACTAGCTGAACCCGCTGCTTCGCATGCGTGGTCATTTCTTTAGATTGAATGTACCATAATGTGCTATTCCACGACCAATACCAATATATAAGATTAAAATTTTTTCAGCCGTCGAAAATGTTTTTGTCAATTGCTCGGCTTCTACACGCCAAATTGAGATACCAATTACACCAGTTTTTAAGTCAAACCCTAAACTATCCTACATTGAAAACCGCATAGTAATCGGTCCAGTCGTCTTTATTGATGTACAAAAATACAGACAAACAGACAGAAAGACACGAATTAAATCAAAAAAAATTGTTCTGTAGCTTATTTTAGGTTACCGTGGACCATTTTTTTATTTGACTTCTTTGTACAGCCTTTTTTGTACCTATTGCTTTATTATAAGTATAGATAGATGACTGTGCCAAGTTGCATCAAAATCCGTCCAGTAGTTACAGCGTAATACGTGTTCTTTTAAATAACTTTCAACCCCTATTTTGCGGGAACACTTTAATTTTTCGGGATGAAAAATTTTCCAATGTCCTACCTCGTAGTATGAACTCATATCATACCAAGTTTCGTTTGAATTCATTCAGTAGTTTCGACGTGAAGCGCGGTCAAGATACAGACAAACAGTCAAAAATAAAAACAGACAGACAGACGAAAATGAAAAAACAAACAGCTATAACTTCCCTATCGAATATAGAGTACCCCCATAAAATGTATCATTAATTACTTCAAAATTAACATAACTTTGGACCCCTATTCCGCAGGGACCCTTTATTTTTTCGGTATAAAAGGTGTCTTCAATTTTAACCCATCATTTATATATACTCATAGTATATATAAATGAGATATTCCCAACTGCCCCATTAACGTCCCCATCAATGGGGCCGATAGGAATTTAAATTCCCACCTGCCCCATTATCCACGCCAATGCGGCAGGTGGGAATTTAAAATCCCATCGGCCCCATTAGCGTGAATAATGGGGCCGATGAGAATTTAAATTCCCATCGGCCCCATTGATGGGGACGTTACTTTTGAAATACTTTTGACATACATTAGACGTACTTTTGAGATACATTTGACATACCTTTAACATACTTTTGACATATATTTGGCATACTTTTGACATACTTATGTAATTATTTTCACATAATTTCGGCATACTTTTAACATACTTTTCACATATTTTTGAAATACTTTATTCCTACATTTGCTTTAGCATTCTTTTATAATTATTTTCTCATACCTTTGGAATTCTTTTGAAATACTTTCGGCATACTTTTGAAATACTTTTGACATACATTTGCTTTAATATACTTTTGTAATTCTTTTTACATACTTTCGGCGTTCTTATGACATACTTTTCACATATTTTCACATACTTTCGGCGTACTTTTGACATACTTTTCACATACTTTTGACGTATTTTTGACATACTTTTGAAAATCTATTTACATACTTTCGGTATACTATTGAAATACTTTTGACATACATTTGATGTACTTTTGACATATTTTTGACATTCCTTTGAAATACTTTTGACATACTTTCAACATACCTTTGACATATTTTTGACACATTGGACTTACTTTTGACATATTTTTGACACATTGGACTTACTTTTGACATATTTTTTTAATATTGTCTTATTTTTTTACTTTTGACATACGTATTCCCGACTGCCACATTGGCGTGAAAGTTTCGAACTGCCCCATTTTCTTTTTATTATTGGGTCGCATTAGTGGTTTCTGTTGCATATATAAATTTCAAACTTTCTGACTGTACTTATACTAAAATAGAGTGTTAGTAGGAATAAAAATAAATTAAAGGCCAAATAATTAGATCAAATCAAATACTGATTTATTGACAATAACACTTTTCATTAAAAATTCACCATGCAGGTATTTAAATTGACAATATTTATACACGGTCATATATTTAGGTATTAGAATAAAACAACATTAATCACAGCCATAGCTTACAATTATTATTCTTACAGATAATATCAAGGTATTTTTTATCACAGTAATCATCACATTTTTACAATAATTCTTTTGATATATTATTCGTTAGAAAAATAATTGTAAAATATGCTGTGACTGTTGCGATATTATAATATTTAGTTGAACTTCTTGTACCTTAGTTTCTATCAAAAGAATTATTGTAAAAATGTGAAGATTACTGTGTTTTTATCACATTACCTTGATATTATCTGTAAGAAAAATAATTGTAAAAAATGGCTGTGTTTTATTCTAGTACCTAAAGATATGACCAATTATAAATATTGTTAATTTAAATAACTGCATAGTTAATTTTTAATGAAGAGATATATTTTCAATAAACCAGTATTTGATTTGCTAGAATAAGTTGGCCTTTTATTTCTTTTTATCCTACTAACACTCAATTTTAGTGTAAATACATAGTCAAAAAGTTTCCAATTTAAATAGGTATGCAACAAAAAACCATAAAGCGACAAAATTATCAAAAAGAAAATGGGGCTGTTTCGTTAGTCGGAATTTTCACGCCAATGAGGCAGTTGTGAACATGTACGTATATGTATGTAAAAAATAATATGTCAAAAGTACGTCAAATTTGACAAAAATATGTCATAAATATGTCGAAAGTATGTTACAAGCATGGCAAAAGAAATATGTCAAAAGTATGTCAAAGGTATGGCAAAAGTATGCCGAAACTATGTCAAAATAACAACAAAAGTATGTCAAATGTATTTTAAAAGTATGTCAAGAGTTTGCCGAAAGTATGTAAAAAGAATTACAAAACAATGTCAAAAGTACGTTAAAATATTATCTAAAATATGTGAAAAGTATTTCAAAAGTACGCCGAAAGAATATGAAAAGAATGACAAAGATATGTTAAAGCAAATGTATGTCAAAAGTATTTCAAAAGTATGTGAAAAGTATGTCAAAAGTATGCCGAAATTATGTGAAAATAATTACAAAAGTATGTCAAAAGTATGCCAAATGTATGTCAAAAGTATGTTAAAGGTATTCAAAAGTACGATAAATGTATGTCAAAAGTAACATCCCCATCAATGGGGCCGATGGGACTTTTAATTCCCACCTGCCCCATTAGCGGCCCCATTGAAGGGGACGTTAATGGGGCCGTTGGGAATATATCATTTGAATTCATTCAGTAGTTTCGGCGTGATGCCTAGCCAAGATACAGACAGACAGACAGACAGACAGACAGACAAAAATGAAAAAAAAAACAGTTTTGGCTTCAGTATCGAACAAAGAACAGCCTCCAAAAAAAATTACTAAATATCTTCAATGTACAGAATTGGACCTGTTACAGTTTTATTATAAGTATAGATATAGATATATATATTATACTAGCTGCGCCCCGCGGTTTCACCCGCGTGCCTCAGGAACCCTGCATTTTTTTTCGGGGTAAGTAGTAATCTATGTGTTAATCCAGGGTATAAGCTACCTCCATACCAAATTTCATGCAACTCCGTTCCGTAGTTTTTTGCGTGAAAGAGTAACAACATCCATCCATATATCCATAGCTATATAACCATCCATCTAGCTGCGCCCCACAGCTTCGCCCGCGGTCATCTTTGCCACACCTACCACATTAGAAAACACATTTAATAAAATCCCTCCTTGTCGTGACAGGTGTCAAAGTGACACCCTAGGGATGCCTAGGGTGTCACGTTGACACCTGTCACGTTGACACCTGTCACTTTGACACCTGTCACTTTGTTACCTGACACTTTGACGCCTGTCACTTTGACACTTATCATTTTGAAAATTCCTTCAAAGCTTCCGTTTTCTTCCTTATTTTGGTCCCATACTCCTCCCACTGGCCCCGTCCCTTTTAAAACCTCTACCAACAATTTTAAAATATAATCATACTATTTAACGTTCATGGGGAGGTATCATCATCATCATCATCATCATCATCATCATCATCATCAGACCGTGTCAGTCCACTGCTCGACATAGGCCTCTCTCAAAGCACGCCACTGAGCCCGAACTTTGGCTACTACACTCTCGAGTACCACTCGAGTACACTCACTTTTAATAACTTTATTTTTCAATTCTTCAATTTTTTATTTCTGCTCTCCTGGTACTCTAAAATGTTTTTTTTTAAATATAATCACAATAATTTAATGTTCACGGGGAGGTATACTCACTGCTAATAACTTTATTTGTCAATGTAATATCTCCAACTTCTAAAGTGTTTCTGCTCTCCTGGTACTTTAAAATGATTTTTCTTAAATATAATCACAATAATTTAATGTTCACGGGGAGGTATACTCACTTCTAATAACTTTATTTGTCAATGTAATATCCCCAACTTCTTAAGTATTTCTGCTCTCATGGTACTTTTTTTATTATTTTAATATATATTAGTTTTTCTGCTCTCTTGGTACTTAGAAAAACATTATTTAAATATTATCACACTATTTAATGTTCATGGTGAGGTTATATTCACTCTCAATAACTTTATTTTTTTAAATGAAATCGATATTTAATATTTTTCCCTATTTTTTGATCTAAAGTAGCCTATGTGTTAATTCAGGATATAAGCTACCTCCATACCAAATTTCAGACAAATCAGTTCAGCCGTTCTTGAGTTATAAATAGTGCAACTAACACGACTTTCTTTTAAATAGTGTAACTAACACGATTTTGTATCTCCAACTTCTTAAGTGTTTCTACTCTCCTGGTACCTAGAAATACTTTTTTTTAAATATAATCACACTATTCAATGTTCATGGGGAGGTATACTCACTTTAAATTACTTTATTTTTCAATTTTGTATCTCCTACTTCTTAAGTGTTTATGCTCTCCTGGTACTTAGATTTTTTTTTTTTTTTTTTTTAAGTCTTAAAGAAAATGATAATATTTTTTTCTCCTATTTCGGAATAAAAAGTAGCCTATGTTGTTTATCCAGGATATAAGCTATCCTGGTACCAAATTTTATCCAAATACGTCCAGCCGTTCGAGCGTGAAGGAGCAACAAACACATACACACACACACACACACACACACACACACACACACACACATACAAACTTTCGCATTTATAATATTAGTGTGATAATTATAATTTAAATATATAAGGGTTTTTTTCTGGCCACCAGGCCTTGTTTTTCATTTCATTTATATTTTACGTTAGTTGAATTAGGGTAGGGTTTGTTTAGCGTGGGTTTTTTTATTGTGTATATATATATATATATATATATATATATATATATTATATGTATATAAATATATAAGGAAGTCGGTGGATGGAGGTGGCACAAGAAATCGCTCGTCATGGCGCTCTTGGGGGAGGCCTATGTTCAGCAGTGGACTTATAAAGGCTGACATGATGAATATGTAAGTGTTTTTTCTGGCCTCCAGGCCTTATCTTTCATTTCATTTATATTTTACAATAGTTCAATTTGGGTAGGGTTTATTTAGCATGGGGTTTTACTTATGTTATAATTTAATTTTACCATTTATCTTTTGTCTGACTTACAGTTTTGGCGGAAGTAAGATACATATTTTTATTTTGTTCATTTTTTAGGTTCTTTAATTTTAAAGTACATCTATTAGAAAGTATTTTAAAAAATAAGTATTTTCATGTCAAGAGGTCTCGTATATGGTTCATGGTTATAAAGTGTCATTCATTTTTAATGAGGTATTACGGCATTTTAGGTAGCGGACGGCAGAATTGTAGAACATACAGAGAGGAAAGTAAACGGTAGTTATTCAAATTAATTCACTGGCGCAAGAACACGGAATATTGATCAACGTTGGGTTCTCTGGGTGAGATAACAATAAACAGGTCCTAAAACTATTACCATTGTATCAAAGCTTTGTCTGTCTGTCTGTTGATCCTAACTGGCTCGACAGACAGACACGGGTCTGAGCCTAGTCTGAGTTCAGCAAAATGATGTGAATAAGTCCATAGCAATGATTTTCTCCTCATATAGGTGTCAAAGTTTTTAAATTGGCATGGTCATCACATACAATAAATACATGGTATACTATAAATACAATAATAACCCGTTTCTAATGCTGACTTTTACTAAAGTAAGTATATTATAATATGCCTTATTTTCATCTAGGTATGCGTTGAAATAAAGGTAGAAGTAAAACATAGAGGCAAATGTTATCGAAGGTACGAGTATATTATTGTAACCAGTCATGCGAATTAGGAATTTATGTATAAAATCAACCCTGAAGACGGATGCAAATCATTTCAACACTCTAACACACCCACACTTAGATAATCATAGGCTGGTATGAATGATAATAATTTACTTTGTTGTTTCTGTAATAGCTTAGAGTGATGTCAGATCTGGGCGTTTATTCGCTATGCCACACAAAATTCCTTTCAGAAAACGCGTGACGTCATTATGAGAAGTCACGAGCGATTCCACGAACATATCGAAACGTGACTCATCCCGTGACTCATTACGTGTCTGAATAGTAACAGCGAATAAAGGCACCCGAAAAAAATACAATGAAAACCTGAGCAATTCAGTACCCTTACTTAACCTAACCTAAGAAAGCATGACAAAAAAAACTACTTTTATGGAGGCTTTGCATTCCCTTTTTATTAACATCACCAGCTTTCTCACCCGCGACTTCGTCAGCGCGGACTACAGTTCATCGCGAAAAATAGCATCCTATGTTCTTCTAGAATATTAACAACCAATGCAAAAGTAGGTATAGCACCAACGCTTTTTTTTTGACAAACTTGTTATTTCGTATCCATGGCAACCGTTCCTTACAGTGCGTAATCAACATTTTCCAGTTTTCCCGTGGAAACTTACAATTTTCTGGAATAAAAAGTATCCTATGTTTTATTCCAGGGTATAAGCTATCTCTATTACAAATTACATCAAAATCCGTGCAGCCGTTATCGCGTGAAAGCTCCCTAAACAAACAAACAAACAGACAACGTTTCACTTTTATATATTGGTACGGATTGTCGTTCCAGGTGGAATCTTGTACCTCAAATTTCGAGCACTTTCCCGATTAGCTATCCGGTTGAAACTTTCAAGGCAGCTCAACACTAGATGACAAAGAAACTTGTTTTTTTTTAATATTACTTTAGTGTTTTATTCTACATTTGCAGTTTGTTAAAATCTTTTATTTAACTTGCAATGTTTGTATGTATGTCTGTATGTATGTTTGTTAAGGTCAAATCTTGCAAGCTGAATTAGAACCACTTCCTCTTAACCTACGGAGTTATTTTTGCATGTTGGTTCAGTTCTGATGACAATGCATGTTTATGGTACGCAAGACCTGAATTGACATCCAGAAACAGCTCAAGATAAAAAAAAAACTTCAACGGTCAACAGCACAGACACGAAATTTTGTGTACGCGTTATATTATACTAGCTGGTTTGAAGTTTACCATGACACGGTTGCTGTACTCCGGGTTGGCTCCCGATCAAGGAACTCTTCAATGGATAACAGCATATACACGAATTTTGTATACGATGTTGTAACGACATTTTGTATATTTGCATTTTGATTTTATATACGCATATAATTGTGATAGCCCGTTTTAAGTTTCAACGTGACATGGCTACCGCATAAAAGCTTTTTATAAAATGTTTTTAAATTATCTTATTTATTGCTTAAAAATATTTAGAATATTCATGACAATGGCACTAAAAAGTCTCCCCCGTCAGCGTCATGTATTATGATGTTGTTGTTCACGACATTTAAACAGCCAATTTTTGTATTTTCTTGAAGATAGCGAGGTTTTTATATTCCTGGAATGATTAAAAGTTGTGCCTTAGAAGACATAGATAAAACCAGCCAAGTGCGTGTCAGACATGCATAGACTTCGAGTTCAGTAACCAGGATCCTAAGCTACCCAACTGTAAAATTGCATTAAAATCGGTGCAGTAGTTTTTAAGTGATATGCCAACAAAATTGTTTTTACAGATTTGACGCGGGCATAAATGCGTTATTTTGCTCGACTATAACTCGTTAACTAGCAAACCGCATAGCTGTGATAGTCTTATTAGTAAATTCGTAATACGAGTATTTGCTACTTTTCAAGATTCATGCGTTTTTTTAATTAAACGTTTTAATTTAGGTTTGTTTTTTTTCTGTTTGTTTTTTGGTTCAAATTTAGATATTGAAATTTTACAATGCTGAGCTGTCAAAATTTAGGCGGGAAACCCATCTGCCGGCAGCTACCTTGCGTAAACAAACCATTTTTATGACCGCGTCATACGGTTGTTTATTAAACAAACTACTCTTCTGTGAAGCGAAAATAATATACAATAGATTTCCATTGTTACTTTAGTACATCTCTAATTAAAATATTGTTAAAAAAACGCTGACAGTTGAAGAAAAGTCGAAATCTATGGAGTTTTTTTTTATATCTTCCTTTACGACCAATGGTTTTCTATCTGAACTTTATACCGCTACAGATGTTATTTTACAACAGATAAAATATAAAAACGAAATAGTCCAGGTTTTTTTTAATAGTCGACTGAATTTGAAATAAATTTGCGCAAAAATAATGCGTGATGTTTAAAAAATATTTATGGAAAATCTAGAGAATTGAGGTGAAATATAAAGATTGTTTTGTGATGCTACATGTTATAACTAGTACCCTAGATTAAATAAAGAGAAATCTGATAAAATTTGAATAAATCGAAAAATGTTTGCCTGTCAACAAAAGGGACCAGACGCAAAGTAGCTTTAAAAATGTTGGAAACAATCGGGGCTTCATTCATACGCATATTTTAATCGATAGAAGTTGAAACAACGATAAATTGATTACATAAAACTTATTATCATATAAACTTGCGGCATATTTGCAGAATTTACAAAATATTAAACACAAAAGTAGCGTAGCGCACAAGCGTAGCGGTCCTAAGTGCAGATAGAAAACCATTGGTCGTAACAGAAGATATAAAAAAAAACTCTCCATAGATTTCGACTTTTCTTCAACTGTCAGCGTGTTTTTAACAATATTTCAATTAGAGATGTACTAAAATAACAATGGAAATCCTAGAAGCGTTTTTTTTTTTCGAAATTTTCAAAAAAAAATAAAATAAACAGCAATATAAATACCAAAAAAAACAAGCGAAAATTTTAGCAAAATTTTAGCTTCCAGCACTTTGACGTGGTATATGAGAAAATATTGCAAAAAAAATCTAGCGATCGACTTGCGTTATCGCGGTTCAATAGTTAACAGAATCGGGGCCCTGTGTAGGTATGCTATTATTTTTATTCACCGATAAATAATGTTATTTTAATTCGTTCAACCAAACGATTTCTATACTAGATATTATACGGTAACAGAACAACCTACCTTCTTGCGGCGGTTGATCGCCTGCGACTTTGCATTTTCACGGTCTATTTTATTCACCCGCCGCATGTTGTCTCCGCACGGTAAAAGTCGAAATCTACTCGTATGCTACTTTGTAGCTTGCGACTTTAGTCACCTGCGGCTTAGCCGAACTACCATTTAGACAATAGATTTTTGCTGTGCGGCGAAAATCGTGCGTCTATAGTCACCTGTGTAAACCCACTAATTTTTAATTTGTAGAAACTCAACTACGTAGGTATTTCTTAATTCACATCGAAGCACTTTATTGTGCTATTCAAATACGAGACTAATGATACAGTTCTAACTTCGTGAATGGTAAGCAGGGTAAACTGGAGCCTTGTGACCTAGAAACGCCTTTGTCAGGACCATATAAATTAATTTCGGAGGGTTGAAATTATAGTGGCAGGGAAACTAGACTTGGCCCGAGCTTTTGTTCCGGGAGAAAATGGAAATAGATTAAGTTATTACAATAATGTGTTTCTGATCCTCTACATTAATAATGCATGTAGGTATATCGATTGAGCTAGTACCGACCTCTGGATTCAGACTTTGTCAGGCTTAACTGCCTTTTGACTGCTATCAATTGTTCAACCTGTACTGAAGACTTAACGTGCCCTCCGGACATGGAGCGTTGGCACTACCCAATATTTATTAAATCTATTGGCCGAGGATTGGTCCCGGTATTGTGGATTACAAATCGCAAATGTAACAATCCGCTACCATTATTAACATAACATTAATAATTACTGAGACCATACATGCGATTTATTGACTAATAAAACGTCGATGTTGTAATAGATGTATGATTATTAGAATCTAGAATATGCGATGAAAAAAATCAATGTAAAAAAAAACATCACGCCGTCTCAAATTTGAAATATACGAAACAATCACCTCCTATTTTAGCCCAAATAGATCGTTAATACACAATGTTTAGAATTCCATTTAAATTTATAAATATCCCGTACGAAACCGAACATATTTCCACGTCTACGTGAGGAAACTCCTCGTACGTGTAAGTAAACAACTGGCCTGTAGGTCGTTGACGTCACGGTCGCTGAGAGATCGTGTTTAAAAGCGCACACGCACGCGCACGTGATAAAAAGGTACGGACTAAAATACTCGCGACAGGTGGGTTGCATATTATTTAGCTGAAGGGTTCTTTGTTTTACAGTTTGAAAATATACTAGTTAGTTACGTTGGAATATTATGCAAGACTTCAATCGATAAAACAATTTGAACAACGTTGATCACAACCAACAGTGGCAGTTCTAAAGCTGCATTTAGTGCTTAACCGTTTACACCCCAGATCAAAATGTGTTTCTAATATGTAATGGCAAAAAGACAGGTAATAGTTTCACTGTTAATGAAATTAACTTTAATAGTTCATACGATTTAAAGTTACTTTCTAACGATATTAACTTAAGCAATGACAAAAATATTGAAGACGAAACAATCTGAATTTCTGATGTCAAAGTCGTGAAATTAATTAAAGGTCCTGATACCTATTTTTACAAAAGCACATACAAAAATAGAACAATGGAACAAAATTTAAATTAGACGTACAGGCAAAAAAAATATGCAGATACTAATTTAAGTGCAGCTTAAAGCTCCAAGCTGCTAATTGAAAACAATAAAATGCAAGATATTCTACAAATTATTACTGATAATATTGTTCCATAGTATTATGAAAACATCCATAACAGTTTATTTGATAATTTATTTACAAAAGCAAAAATTTATTTAAAGTAAAAAGTTTGATTTGAATTAATCCTAACTAAGATAAACTATAAAATTTAGTAATTGTTCGTCTTTGTAACTGGATCTTTATTATTATTATTTTTGATATCTTCTTGATAAATCTTTCATTGATAATATGGTATTCAAAAACATTGTTATATTTTTAACAATAAGACACAATACAATAAGTTAGAAAAATCTTTCAACAAAAAGTCAACGTCAGATTAAGACACATTTTTTGATGATAATATTTCCAATTTATGTTGATAGTTTGATTTTTCCAATAATGTTATTGTTAGTTAGTTTGAACATTATTATGAAACAATTTATAAGACTCATTATAAGACTGTTCATAAATTCCTAAGCTTATTAGCCTGAGTATAAAGTAAGTTTGCTTTCCCTAGAATTTTATAATAACTCAAAGTTTGAAAATGATGGCAAATAATTTTGTAGTTTAATAAGACTTGAATTGTTTGGAGTAACCTTTTTGTTAGTAGTTGTTTTTTTGAGAAGCAAATATACGATATAATAAATTTGTTATATAAACTTTATTTATTTATTTAATCTTTATTACACAATTAAAAGAGTACAAATGGCGGACTTAATACTAAAAGCATTATCTCCCAGGCAAACAAACAATGCAATGAGAGAGAGGTTGTAAGCGTGCAAAAAAATAAAAAATAAAATATGAGTTAATAAAAATTGCAAAATATGTATAAGAATACAACATACAATATATATATATATTGATTAAAATAATCTAATACATATAATAACATAATACATATAATTTTTCTGTCTATATAATTAAATATAATAAAGGTGACGTTATAAAGTAGTGATAATGAAGTGATAGTGATAAACAGCTAAGTATATGAAGCTTTAAAATAATGATCTCTGACCAACTTCTTGAAAACAACTTTGGATGGTGCTTTCCTTATTTTTACAGGTAGCATATTCCACAGACGGACCGCGGCGACTCCGAAAGTGTTACCTTTGAAAGAGGTTCTGTGCTTATTAACTTCATTTTATTTATAACCTTATCTTCAATAATAATCCATATGTCATTAAACTAAATAACTCCTGGTGCAACAAAGTCACAATTTAGAACGTCTTTTTTTGTTGTCTTTTATGAGCATTTCTTTAGTAATTCAAAATTAGCTTTTTACGTAAAACTATATCAAAAAGAATAAGCAAGTAATTTTATAAATATTTTAAACCTACTACAAATAGTAATCGAGTAATGAGGCAAATAATGCGAAAAAAAAAGTTTTATGTTCCTCTCCTGTAAAATAAAAAAACAAGCTGTTGTGACTTTGTGCGTACACTTAGAAGTGTACAGTTGCGGAGAAAAAATAATCCATTTGTTAACTCTATAATGTGTACGTAGTATTTACGCATATGATTATGATTATGGCACAAAAGACAGAGAAGATTCATGTGCATCCAATAATTTTATATCAGCAAATTTAAGGAGATTTTTTACATTGTTATCGAAATTAGTTTTTTTTGACTTCTTCCGGATGTCTATCCGGTTTTTTGACGAAAAATATAGCTAAATTTTAAGATACGTTGGAGCTTAACAACATGTTCCGTGTTCTAGTGCCACCAATTATGAAAACGCTCGGTATCGATATTTATTTATTTAATACTTTAGCACAAAAAGTGACTTAATGCTAGGAAGCATTTTCTACCAGTCATCCTCGTCGTGCAAAAAATATGGTAGTGTGTGCGGCTGTATTCTGTAAAAGCTCTGGAATTGATAATAACATTTTTGATAACACATATGTAAGTATGTATAAAAATATTAAGTTATATAGTTGTTTTTATTTATCTATTTACTTTTTTTGTTCCGAAGTTAGTCTCCATCACTGACCGCAATGTTTATTTAATACGAGTGTTCCTGTTCATCCAAAGGTTGCCTGTAAGAAATTGCTAATAGCGATAAGGCTGCCTATTGTACAACATACAATATTATTTTATGTATAATTACTGTTATTTTGTTTTTTAATGTGATGTGTTCAATAAAGAGTTGTAAACAACAATGTAATAAACATACATACAATATATACCTACTAGCTGCACCCGCGGCTTTGCACTCGTGGTCATTTCTCTAGGTTAAAAGTACTCTTTGTGCTATTCCAAGACCTAAAATAGGTACCAATATACCAACATTTGATCAAAATTCCTTCCGCCCTGTTAAAAATATTTATAGCAATTGCTTGGATTCTACTCATCGGATTGAGATACCAAGTACCCCAGTTTTTAAGTCAAACCTTAAGCTATCTAAGAAAGAAAACGGTATTGCAATCGATCCAGTAGTTTTTGCGTGAAGTGCGAACAAACAAACATACAGACAAAGAGACAGACAGACACGTTTTTTTTATATGTTATATTCTTGTTCAGTAACTTATTTGAAGTACACTAGACTACTTTTTTATCTTCTTTGAACAGACTTTTCGTACATATTGCTTTATTATACGTTTAGAAATTTTTACTTTAAAATTAACATAACTATGGACCCCTATCCTGCAGGAACCCTTTATTTCTTCGAGATTAATAGTAATCCTAAATTTTAACCCATCATCCATCATCACAATGACTGTAATGAGATGCATCTAAATCCGTCTGGTAGTTACAGCGTGATACTGTTCTTTTAAATAAATTTCAACCAACATCCTGCGGGAATCTTTTAATTTTACGGGATTAAATGTATGCAATTTCCTTCCTCTTTATGAACTCAAATTATACCAAGTTTAAGTTGAATTTATTCAGTAGTTTCATCGTGATGTTCGGTCAAGATACAGACAGATAGACAGACAAAAATGAAAAAAATAACTGTTTTAGCTTCAAGATATAACCTCCAAAAAAAAAACAAAATATATAAAATGTACAGAATTGAGCCTGTTACAGTTTTTAATCCCCGAACAAAGAGACGGGTGTTATAAGTTTAGTGTGTGTACCACTGTGCGTTTGTGTGCGTGTGTGTGTTTGTGTGTGTGTGTTTCTGTGTATATCTGTGGCATCGTAGCTCCCAAACGAATGGACCGGTTTAGCTGTGTTTTTTTTATATTTGAAAGCTGAGGCAAACGAGATAGGTTTTAGCTATAATGGAGGGAGGGAGGCGGGGAATGTGGGTGAGGATCATATCTCCCAAATGAATGAACCGATTTTCTTGCGGTTTTTTATGTTTGGAAACTGATATGATCAAGATGGTGTAACGAGGTCAAACCTCTTTCGTAATAATACTCATTTGATCTCTTAATTCTTTCATAATCCATTTCATTCTATTTGATAGTTTGTCATTATTAATTCTAAATTCAAATAACCTGTCATTCTTAAATTGTCATTGATTCGCTCAAGTCTGTGTTTTTTCACCTAACTTTTAAAAATCAGAATACACGCGTAATATGTACCTACCTAAATATATTTCATTTCAAAACCTAAGTTTGCTGAATATAGCTGAAGGAAACGTATGTAAATATAATTCAGTAGACAGAATATATGCCTTGTAGCTGCGCAGGTGTACCTATGAAGACTTGCAGCTACGAAGCCTCCGCTGCCCGTTGAAAAATGAAGGCTCGCACCACGAAGTTTCTTCTACATCTGTTATAAATTATTGTAAGGAGTCCCTTTGAGCTGGTAGACACCCTCTATGGGGCTCCGGCCACAATTATACCCCGCCTCCCCGGAGTGTATTTTTGTTTTTTTTTTATATTAAACATTAAAAAATGTTTTTGTAAAAATTTTGTTGTTATTGGTATCCCAAAACATTAGGTTTATTTAAAAAAAAAAGAGAAAAAAAATTGCTAAATACAAAAGAAAAAAAAAATTTAGAAGTTAATAATAAAAATATATATAATAAGGGTAATGAAGTTAAAATAGTAAAATAATTAATTAAAATAATGGAAATGCTGAGCTGAAAAGGATTTTTTAAACTCTGGCCAATTTTCAAAGAAACTTATACAAGCTCCTTTGAATTTTTGTTGTTGACCAATTTGGGTTTATTTAGATGCGCAGTGTTCATTTTTATTAATATGAGACCAGCGAATAAAAAGTGTTTACTGTGTAATTAATGTTACGTTAAGTGCGATAGAAACGCTTAAAAATATATAAAAAAAGCGTTAATGCAACTACGCGTTAATGCATCACGCATAATAACGCGTCAAAGTTTAGCGTAAGTCTAATTAATAGTGATAATATATATAGTGATAGTGAAATTCGGAACAAAGTACGTAATAATGAAAATGTCTTACTTACATGAATGACTGGAATGCAATTAAAAAATATACTTTAGTATAAAAAACTGTTCTGGGTTTGCCAAATATTTCCAAAATTAAATTAAGATGACCTAGTGCCATTTACAATTTTGTAGGATCACTGCTTAAAAAAATTGCACACTAATAAAATTAACAAATTAATTTCACATTTAATAAAAAACTCGAACTCGCAGGTAGGTAGAGCTGGGCAGGGTAAGGGGACGTTGAGGGCGCCAATTGTTCCGATCAGTTTGATATTGTTAGTATTACAATTTCGTGCTTCTAGTTCCTCTCTAATTAGTTTTTTGAAGTTTGTGTACATACAGGGCAATTGGTAAAAATTACGTCTTTTTTACCGTAACGAAAACAAACTTTATGTTTGTAGGGACATTTGACATAAAGTATGGCTATCGTTTCGACAGCGAGGGCAAAATATAGGTAGTGCAGGTTTCTTAGAATCTGCAGCAGTTGAATGTACAGGGTAAGGTTGAGGGTAAGGGTGTGTTTGCACAAGTGGTTGTTGCAAGGTATTGTACGGATAATGTCGTATATTAGGTGTAGCAGCGACTTTGTGTTGGGTATTAGAAGTCGAAGACTTTCTTAAGTCTTGTAGTGTAGAAGGAGTATCAGAGTTGGACATTTCAAAGCAACTTTCGTACCATTTGCAAGTTTTAAATAATGTTGCGACCGAGTCAAGATCGTTTAGTGATAACCTGTGACCAAATTCGGGTCGCAAATTACGCCTAAGAATATCAATCTTGGCTTTTTCTGAAATAGGCTCACGTAATTTTGCAAATAATGATTCTAATTCAGTAAAATAACAACAACCGTAGGTCTCAAACGGATGAAACGACGTTTATGTTTGAAAACTGATGTGATTGAGATGCTTCTTAGCTGTAATGGGGGGTGGGAAGTCGGGGGTTATATATATTTTTTTAAATTGAGCTTGTATATATTGGTATGGATATAGATATGGATAAGTCCCCCATCACCACTGTGAAGTGTGTTTTCGGGGCATGTATGGCGTAAGAAATGTCATCATATATAGCTTTCACTTCATCGTCCGGGCGTTTCGAGTGTGGGGCGTACACCTGTATGACCTTCAACGAATACCGTTCGGTAATTCTGAGTATAAGGTATGCCACTCTGCTCGAAACGCTTTCGATGTTCACAAAGTTGTTGACGAGGGACTTGTGGGCGAGAAACCCGACACCGTATTGGGACTGCTGGTCACCCTCCCGGTATAAAGTAAGCTGCCGGAATTCAGGGTCATCGTATCCTCTCCCTCTCTTCGGACTTGTGATAACCGTATAATATCCCAGCGCAACTTACTACTTCTTTCAACTCTATCAACTTCTCATCGGTCCTCAAGGTACTTGCGTTGTATGTTGCCAGGTCCAGAGATCGTGGGGGTTTGTAGCTGGGTCTCTGCCGGGGATTCTTAATACTCCCTGCTCCGCCGTTACCATCGTTGGTACGATTACGATTTAATAAAGCTGCCGGGGACTGGGGGCCGTCTCATATATATATAATCATAGTCTTACCTCAAATTATCAATTATCATTTGTCTACAAGTAAAATGATTTCAATAAAAATATATATTTGTAGAAAACTCATAGTGCTTGCATGCAGCATAAAATTAAAACGGTGAACCAAGGGAAAATGCGGATTCAACATGTGAAATTTCGATGATGGGAAAACACGTGATTTTGAAAATGTGTGATATTTCGATTAGATGACGTACAGCGCCCTCTATTGGTTCTTCATACAATTAATTTAGTAAAAATAATTATGAACACATGGCAGAAGTTGTTATTGTTTGAATATTTTATAAGTAATTTCAAAAAAACGCAATATATACGCCAATACCCCGGTTGACATTAACTCAAATTTCAACATAGTGAATACAGTATACCTTACTACGCGCCCATTACATACCACAATGCTTGTTTCATCCGCGACCGACTAACCTTCACACTGCTCTGTCACATCGGTGTGATGGTTAGGAATAAAATTTACTAACCGTCACACCGTAGCACCGTTTCTTAGTTCGTCAGTCAATGCTGTATGTCAGACCGATTATCAAAATTTCGCACATAGTAGCAAAATATTCAATTAGTAGCTGGTGCCCGCGGCATTGTCCACGTGTTTATTGATCTGGGTTAAAAGCCACCTATGTGTAATTATGATTGGTTGCTTTACTATAAGTATAGTAATAGATAGTTTCCGATAAAAGATACATTAAGTAAAAATAAGCTGTTTTCAGATCCATTCATTTTACAAACGCACACATATTTTCACAGTGTTTTCTCATCAAAAAAGTCTGTAGAATATTCCATGACACGGATTCAGTAAATGCAATAAATAAGTTCAAAGTAAAAGATAAACAAGAAACTAAAGCTAGACCCCAAACTAAGGTGTCGAAGAGAAGTAGCCAAAGTTGTAACTTAAGAAACGCCTCAAATAGAACTTCCTACTTGAGAACAGACTTCCTAGAAGTTTAGGAGAAAATTAGCACGAAATATGGGCTACCTATTCTAGGAAGGAAACTTCTTACATGTAACTTAATTATGTACATTAGTAAAGCAGAAGTGATAAGAATAGCTACTTTTAATATTTTAATGCTTTCTTGTATAGATTTGGTATATGGATCTAGACCTTGTAAAATTAAGACTTTAAATCCAAACATGTGTATTAAGTGTACTGTGTATGCTTTATACTTCATACTATTAATCACCTACTGTCTTGTTTTGGAATGAAATGAGGTGATAACTGGCTTTTTTTTGCAACCTCATCGTTGGTTTCCTCATTATCTTAGTATACATCCGTTTGCTTAGAATATTCTTTACCTTAGGAACTTACCAATTGTCTTCAGAGTATTTGCTTTGAAGATCCACAGCAACGTTAACTATTCGTAAATAATAGAAGAACATTAAAGAATATCGGGTGAAACAATACTGATTTTCCAATGCAAAAATACATCCTATTTAAATACACATTTGAATGCAAAACACTTTCAATGTAGCCAGATAACAGGGCTATATAAACAGATAGTTACTGGTATGAACCTGTGCGGACCGATATTATCCAGTTATTTCCGGATATGTCTGGTTATTTCCGGGAATTGGAACGGATGAACAGGTAATATCGAGGCTTGTGCACGATGCAGGTAATATTGCGTATATACCGGGATACTTTTAAAGTGCATCTCATCGCTATTCTCGTGTATCCGCAGTATTACACTTACTATGCTACAGCGATTCAAAGTATCTTGCAGAGCTTTTTTTTATTCAGTCGAGTGCGCTGAGATCGAAAATAGATTAAAAAGTATTACATTGATTGTACTTACTACGTTAATTCAAAAATAATTAGGCAATATATACAAAAAATATACCAAAATCCCTCAAAATATCCGTTTCGTGGCAGCGGTCCAACTGGCCTGTCCAACTTTAACTTTATAAACCATAGATCTCATTAAAAGTTCGAGTGAAATATCAGTAAAAGATTAGGTACTAGTTGCATATACGCAATGCACATAATGTTATTGCATTAGCCAATCAAAGTGGCGTTTGTGTGGAACGTGTTAGCAATGCCAATTATTATTGTTATCTCATTTGCGCTGGTCTGCGTATGTCTTTCTTTGTTGCTGATGCAAATCAAGCAGGATGTAAATTTACTGTTTGTCTGTAGTTGTATTTTGTCCAGTTGTCGTTTATGTGATACTAGAGCGTGCCGTATTATCCCTCTTTCATCTAGATTTATCCACAGCAATAACTTTTCTAAGTTATCTATGAGTGGTTTTCCATCGCTCCGTACTTCAGACGGCACGCTAAGCTGTCGGCCCCCGCTGTTTATTTAGATTATCAGTCATTTAGCCTCAGGCCATTTGGCGACCTGACAAACTCAGACACCAGTGGCCAGCACCAGCACTATCTCATAAGAAAAGCAAACAAGGAAGCAACTAGATGTGTGATTAAAAACCCAAAGTTTCTAAAGTTAATTGTTTCCTCGGTTTTGTGCAACTACTCACAAGTGATTCAACTACAAACTATTTTTAAGCGACTTCACAAAAAGATACGGTTATGTGTTCGATTGTATGTCTATATGCTTCTTTTTTTTTTTTTCACTTTTTTTTATGTATGTCGTTCGATATCTCCGTCAATTGTGGATCGATTTAGAAAATTCATTTTTTGTTTGAAAGAGTATACTCTCCAGGTAGTCGCTTATAAATTGTATCAAAATTGGTTCTGCAGTTTTTCGAGAATAAATAGTTTTTTGAGTAAATACATTCGATTTTATGTTTATCTCTTAGATTTCTAAACCGATTTCGATGGTTGTTTTTTGATTCAAAAGGGTAACTTTTTGTGTAGACCCAAATAAACTTCATCAAAATTGGTTCAGTAGTTTATAGGAAAATCTGTTTGTTTTATAGTTTCTAATCTCTAATATCTTGGTGTTTAAGCTGTAAAAAGTTATAAATAAATTCTAAGTCTCGTCATCGGCCTATTTCTGCATCGCGGTATCGTATGAGGTGTAGCCGCGAGGTTTGAATTTTGGGGATTACGGAACATGGTGATACAGTACCACTTTGGTTTTATTTAATTATCCGAGCATAATTGTGTGTAAGGTGAACGACTAGATGGCGCCACTGGTCATCGGCCTATTTCTGCATCGCGGTATCGTTTGGTTGCAACGTTATGTATGAGGTGTAGCCACGAGGTTTGAATTTTGGGTATTACAGAACATGGTGATACAGTACCACTTTGGTTTTATTTAATTATCCGAGCATAATCGTGTCTAAGGTGAACGACTAGATGGCGCCACTGGTCATCGGCCTATTTCTGCATCGCGGTATCGTTTGGTTGCAACGTTATGTATGAGGTGTAGCCACGAGGTTTGCATTTTGGGGATTACAGAACATGGTGATACAGTACCACTTTGGTTTTATTTAATTATCCGAGCATAATCGTGTCCACTTCGGATTACTGAACCGAATTAGCTGATTGTTTTTACTTGAGTAAGAAGACCTGTAGTATGATACTGTATAAATTTCATCAAAATTGGTTTAGTAGCTTAAGGGCCGATTTTTCAATGCTCAGTTATGACAAGGTCAAAACCTCTTTCATAATGATACTCTTTTAATCTCTTAATTCTTTCATAATCCATTTCTTTTCATTTTGATAGTTGATCATTTCTATTCTATTTGATAGTTGATCATATTCATTCATGCTAAATACAAATAACCGGTGATTGATACATTGATTTTTGGAAAAACCGAAATAATACTATAGAATACATAAATAAGTTTATTGAAACTATATATAAGACTTTTAAATATATATCAGAATACCTACAATACCTACATAAGTGGTTTTAATCCGTATCGTCAAAGTATAAAAGTCTGTGAGTTCCTGTGCTCCTAATTATTATTGTTCCTGTAATTCTGTGTCACTGAGGTTTGGGTCCTGGGCTAGTGGGAGCAACCCAAACCCTGGGACCGCCTTGTGACACAGTTAAATAATCAGATAGGATTTATTCCATTGATAGCATGATTTAGAATTTTTCAATAGTCAGTTAGAGGTTATCTGCGGAGTAAAACCTGTAACTGAGGAGTTAATTTAACTGTCTCTTCATGCCTCAGTTAAATCTTATCTATGGAATAAATGTTGTTTTTGACGTTTGTTTACTGACATTTGATTCAGCGGTGTATTTGGTAGGGTATAATAATTATCTATCATATTGTGTGGTGATTTTTGTACTTTTTTGTTTTGTGCTTATTTCGGTGGTTTTGTTTTGTTGAATATTTTCGATTCAATTGACGATTTAGCTATCGAAGAAGAACTTTGGATGCTAAACAACTTATATCCTGACAGAAAAAAAAGAAATGTGAAGGAAAGATCCAGGCTTGAGATGATTTAAATCACTTGATTAAAATCGCTGATTAAAATCGCGATTTAATTCAAGTATTTTTTTAAAATAAATCTATGATATAAATCAATACATTTTTTACCCGTGTGCAATGCTCTGATTACCTACACAGTTCAGGGATTTCCCGAAATTTAAACTCGTGGCTGAATCTGCCCGTTTCGCCCGGTCATTTGTGATTGATTAGCGAAAGAGTGAATACAACAACAAGATGTCTGGAAGAAAAAAATGTGCTGTATGGGTTTATTTCAAAGAAAAAAGTCGGCTTGCGGCCAGTCTAACGAATTAGACCTTGTTATAAGGAATTAATGGGCTTTAGCGAGAATAAAAAACATTTAAAATCATGTGTGACAGAAATGGATCGCAAATAAAGAAACTACTGTTTTTTAAAACTGGCTAACTTTTTAGACTTTACTTATGTTGATTTTTGTTAATTTTATTAATAATTAATTGCATTGGTCACCAAAAGGTTAACATTATATTGTGTTTTTCTGACTTCCAAATTAAAAAGATGCAAATATAAAAAACTAATAAAAAAAAACTGATTTAAATCAAATAAATCCGCTTTAATTCAAATAAATCAGATTTATTTGATTATTTTAAATAAATCATAATTTTTATCAATCCTGGAAAGATCTCACGATATATTTATAAAGTTACAGGAACGCTCTCGTTTTTTAATTATTTCCATTTTCCAATTCTCAACTGAATGGATATCTAAATTTAAAAAAACTAAAATAAAGCGCACTCAAAACAAAACTGGACTTTAAAAATTCGGTAAATGTGAGGTTAACTTGTGGTAATTTTTACGCGTCAAAACCATCGTCAAATGTAAAACGGTTTTAAATCACCGCACCCTCTCTCTAACATCTGCAACTTTGCGTAGCTGGGTCTCTTTCACGCGGGATTAGTGTGAAGGTAGTAACAAAAAATACACAGATAGCTATCTGATCGGTAACATAGCATTGAAAAATCGAAAGCTGTATACCGTGGTTAAATGGACAGATAAATTTATTGCTTTGTTAACTATCTGACAGTTTAACTGCCGATTGAAAAATCGCCCCTAAAACAAGCTTTAATTTAATTCACTGTGTTATTATGTTTGGGACTGGATTGCAAGGCAATTTTGAACAATTTAAGGACGTCCAAAGATGCTGAAGTTTTGCACATGGGTGTAGTACTGATGACAATTAAAAAACTACAGTAGTAGTATTAGTAGTATCAGTAGTAGTAGTTGCATAAAAGAGTATTTTGACCAAAGTGCATGAAAGTGTATTTTGACCAAAGTGGCGATTGACATGATTAAGCATTATAGTGACGATTTTATGGTGCAATCGGGATTACTCTATAAAATGAATGTTCTAGTTCTGTACACGTACACGTGCTCACACTTACTCTCTTCCTTCAGAGTACTTTTCGCATCAGGAAGTTTGTGAAAGGAACAGAAAGTCCCAATTTGTGTAGTTGGGTTCAAAGAGAATATTTTTCGAAGCAAGTTTCAGCAGTGCAAAATCGCTCGAGTTGTATAAGAAACACTTGGACTTGGTTCAAAAAGTAAATCCTTGGTGAGATGTAGAGTCACTCGTTCGTAGTTCACCTAAGCTTTTATCAAGAAAAGGTCCAAATAAAGATTCGTAATTGAATCACAGGCTGCTAATGTTTGTGCACTTCATTAAAGATTTCTAAAGGTACAAATACACCAACGTGGTGTTTTTTTAATGCAACTGCTCATTTAGTGACAAATAGAACGACAAAAGCATATAATTTGTAGAATATTGACTAGTTCGATTTGACTACTAGTTCGTCTCTCCGTCTCTTTATTTTTGGTAGGTGTGACACCTACCGAAAATAAAGAGACTGTATTACAGCGACACTTCTGAAGATATCCAGATAAGCCCGGATCAGCCGGCTCGGGTTTTTTTATCAGTAGTATTTTTTGAGTATCGCTTCAGGATATTATGGAATCCGAATATTCGAGGCTTAGGACAAAAATAATTTGGATAATAAACAAGGTTTGTTATTTTTTTCCTAGATGGGTATTTTTTGTGTTCTTTATTCAATGGGTACTTCTTACACTGAATGAAGTCTTATGAATCTATGAGTGCGTACCAGTGTTCTTATTGCACAATCTTGCGCGACACTGCACTGAACTGGTTGCCCTGAGACATTGGAATCACATCCCAGTATTGACTTCCCGACTAATCCCTATATTAATTTACTAGCTGTACCCGCGGCTTTGCATGTGTGAATTACAAGACTTAAAATATCATAAAATACCAATATAACAACATTTGATCAAAATTCTTTCAGACGTTAACAAGTTTTTGACGGTTGCACGGCTTCTACTCATCGGATTGAGATACCAGGCACTCAAGTTATTAAGTAAAATCCTAAGCTATCCAACAGTAAAAATTGCATTGCAAACGGTCTAGTAGTTTTACGTGAGGCGCGAACAAACAAATATACATACAGACTGGTTGGTCTAGTGGCTACGCCACGGTCGCGGGTTCGAATCCTACAAGGTGCAATCATTTGTGTGATGAGCAGTATTTTTTTCCAGTCTTGGATGTAATATTAGTATCTATGTATGTTTATCCGTTATCTAGTGCCCATAGTACAGGGTATCCTAGTTTGGGGTTATAATAGTTATATAGATTAAGTCTTTATTGACACCAAGAAAATAAAACGATACAGACATAGGAAAACTCTTAAATTATAAGTATAATGGGCGGTCTTATCGCTAAAAGCGATCTCTTCCAGACAACCAGACACCAATTCCAATAACAAATGTGTTGTCTCTTCCAGACAACACATTTGTGATTGACAGAGTTGTCTCGAATATATTATTTTTATTATTATTTTTATTTATTTATTTATTTATTTATTCGATCACTAACACGGTGCACACCAACATATTCACAATATTATACAATTGTTAATAAATTAAAAAACTGGTTAAATTTTAAAACATAAATATAATTCAAAAAATTAAATAAATTAAGAAGTCAGATAGTCAAAGACTTTTTAAAACTGTGAATTTTGTCAACGAATATGTCGACATCCTTAAATTTAGAAATAATATTATATTGTCGCACCAATTTAGAAATAATATTATATTGTCATGAAGGCATTATGACCAAGATTAGAGTGAAAACCAGCAACATGAAATAATTTGTATCGCGAAGCCCTAGGCAGCCTAAAAGGCGCACAAATGTACAGCTCCGCGAGTAAATTCGGTGCATCCATGATACTCTGCACTATTTTAAATAGGATCATACAATCAAGCGTGTGTCTACGGTGAGCTAGCAATTCCATCTTAATATAATATTTAAGTGTAGCGTCATAACTCTGCAGCTCTTTCCCAAGAAAGCAAGAGTAGGTCAAATGCCACAGAAATCTTTTTTGTACTTCTTCTAGTTTCTTACTGTGAACCTCGTATTCATTTTACATCTCGGGTCTATGCCTGGATCTTTAATAGGCTTTAGTGAAGCCACAGCCAACAATAAGAGGCTTTTAACTTAAATAATATACAAAATACGAGTTGAGGATACAAGGTTATGAGGAACTATTGTTAAATTGCTAAAATAAACTGGACTATGGAAGTGTTTTTGTATGGATGATAAAACCGGTCTATGGTAAGAGACTCCAGCACCTGTCAATTCCGTCTCATTCAAAAATATGAAGGCAGGTGGTGACTTGCCACCCACTTAACGGGCCCTCTGTAAGGGCCGCCAGCATTGGTGTCGTAAGGGGCAACGTTGGTGTGGATGGCTGAAGGGTGTCGAGAGGTGTGCTGCAGTTTCACTTAGCGCTACTCCCGGCGTTATGCCCTTTAACACTTCCACCCTTGGAGCTTAGTTTCTTATCTCTTGCGTCTCCACCCTCAGACGGCGAGTTAATGCAAGCTGGGGGTCAGGGGTCTCATTTAGCCCAAGAGAGTGTCTCCGGGTCCGCAGTGTCGCCACGCACTGATGGCTTGCCACAAAACCGCCCCTACGGTTTTAAATTTAATTATTATTATTAGACACATAGATAAACATACAGACAAACAGACAAAGAAGATTTTTAGATGTTATTTTCTTGTTCAGTAGCTTATTTTAAGTACACCAGACTTTGTCTTTTTAAGTTTTCTTCTTTGTACAGACTTTTTCGTTCTTATATTGCTTTATTATAAGTATAGAAGTAGATAATTGTTTATGCCAGTAAATATTTCATTTCACCAATAGGTATATCTCTAGCAAAGTTCAAAGGTTGTTGTAGCCGAGGTTTTTTGCAGTCCCCGTCTGGCCTATAAGTTTTCCATCAAGTCGCCGTCCGTGATCGATGATATGGCTCCGTAAACACTGTCCCCTCGGAGAGAGTATGAAGTGTCGAGTGACGTCCGGCCCAAAGTGATACACACTGATTTGTGATGTTAAATATTGTTTTAGTCTTACAGGCCAAATAGCTTTGTTGCTTCGTCGATGTTTATGAAACCGTATCAAAGATTTCATATATTTTGTTATGGGAGAGAAAATAAGTCTTAAGTTAGTAACAGGAGGTTAAGATGTAGGTATAGAATTTATATATAATATTGGATCACATTCGACCCCCTATGTCCATCTTTAATTGGACATAATAATAAATTTAGATGGGTGCTAATTATTTCGAAGATGCAAAAATGACTCTGAACGTTATAATGCAATATGACCTTAAGCTGATGTGATCTTATTCCTCCAAAGCACTAAATATATATATCCTCGTGACCTCCCATAAATACCCAATATCAATGCGCGATTTTGAGGTTGCCATAGCCGACCCATCACAGCCCACGATTAAAACAATGTATTGTTCCGCTAATCCAACAAATAAATATGTACTGCCGCTGTATGGCATCGTGCCAAGGGTAGAGTAATACCCTGGCTGGTCACAAATCAAATGGTATATGTATGTAAAAAACAAGAGGGCCGAAAGAGGAAGAATATTCGATACAAAATTATGCTTCATTATTTGGTTTCTGCTTTATTGGTTGACCAAGCAAAATGTTTTTTGACCTATTTTTAGAATTGAAGTAACAATGTGTTGTCAATTTAGATATACGAAACAACATCTATTACTACCAACAAAGAACAGTAAAAACCTCCCCTTTTATGACGCTCAAAGAGTCTTATTCTTCGTGTTATCTTTTCTTTTTCAACGGCATTGGGGCTTATCCATATTATCATTTACAAAAATCTACACATATTTACAAAAATACTGACATCGTCTTCGTATGAAGTAGGTATATTAATTTGTCTGGTGTTTGTGGTTTAATCTCAATTAAGGCAGATGATTGCAGAAATTTAGCTGCATTCCAGTCGTTTGTCCAAGTGGCGTCCACTGAGAGTCCCAGAGCGCACTCAATTCGGCAGCGCGCGTCCAACCGGCAAATTACAGGCTGTACTCATTGCCTGTGTATTTTAGCATTGGTCGCTAGGAGCTCAGTGAAATTTCCGTTTTCAACGAGATTGCTCTAATGGGATTTTCTTTTGAAAATGCCTTTTGCACGACGAGTTTAAAGTGAATCACTTTCTTTGTTTCACGATTATAATAATAATTCCCTCTGAACACGTGGTCCGACATTTTAGTCCGCTCAATTGGACGACGTGAACTTTTTTTTCCTGCTGGTCCGATTCATCGGACGACAAGGATTCTTAAATTTTATATTCCGACTCAGGCCCGCTCAATCGGAAGACGTGAACTTTTTTTCCTGCTGGTCCGATTCATCGGACGACGAGGGTTCTTAATTTTTTATAGTCCGACTCATTTCCGCTCGATCGGAAAACGTGAACTTTTTTTCCTGCTGGTCCGATTCATTGGACGACTATGATTCTTAAATTTTTATAGTCCGACTCATTTCCGCTTGATCGGAAGACGTGAACCTTTTTTTTCCTGCTGGTCCATTTCATCGGACGACGAGGATTCTCGAATTCTCATAATCTGACTCAGGTCCAATTATTATTCATGGGGTCACGATGAATAACCCTGAATTCTCAAATTCTGATGAGTACTATGAGGAAACGCGGATATTCATGTGGAAAACATTTATAATTAAAATACAATAACAATAAATAAAAACAAACACAAACAACAACACAAAGATTAAAATGGAAATTTGGATTTTCATTATAAAGAAAATACTGAAAATGTTTAAGCTTACCTATGTATTTTTTTAGACCGGAAGACTTAGAAAAAGCTCTCCAGAGCTTTTCCTAAGTCTTCCGGTCTCTTCTTAATAATATTTTCTCTTTAATTATTTTTGCCATTATCACAGGCAGCAGGTGCCTTGAGGGTTTAGTCGACATTAGACCTATTCGCAAAATTACCTATAGTCTTAAAAGGAACTGTTCGCAATATGCCTTATTCTGAAATTGCCATATTCGGGAAATACCCTATTCGTATAAAGACTCATTCTTAAAAAAGATTTATTCTGAAAATGCCATATTAGGGAAATACCCTATTCGTATAAAGACTCATTCTTATAACGATTTATTCTTAGAGAGACTTATAAGAAAAAAACACTTAGTATTTTATTAGTGCCTCCAACATTTAGTTGTGATATAGCGCAGGAAAAAAACGTCGAGACGCAAACCCTGAATTCCATAAGCTGGTTTTCACAGATATTTAACTAACTGAACGTTATTTGGGCCAAAATCCATAGTCTAGTTAGTGTGTTCATTAATTACTGACCTTGGGCGGCCTAAAGCACTGTGACACCAGAGGTCAGTAGGTACTACCAAACACAAGCAAGCATTACTTTGTGGGTCTCGTGTAAAGAATTAAATGTGTAATTTGGTACCAATTCTAAATGTCCATATAAAAATATGTATTTTTCCTTGCTATCAAATAGTGTGAGTCAACCGTTTTATAGTCAATTTCAACACTTCATTGACGAGTGAACGACTCCATCGATTTGCATTAATAAATTACGTAGTTGATTAAAATGATATTTTATTGTAACTATTTTTACCCGAATAAACTGACAGCAAGGGTTGGTGGCCGGTGCACTATCATGCAACAATATTTGTGGCATTGTTGCACGCAAGACCTCCGCTCATGTGACATGTGGTAAATACATAGATCTATGGGAAAGATAGGGCATGCTTAAAAATGACCGAGGCAAAAACTGGACTAGTTACAACTACAGGCAAATACTGACTCAGATACATTCCCACCGTCGCGTCGTGCTTCATGTGCCTCAACAACAAATATAAAGATATATACGCAAACCGTAGCGCGAATGACAGTCATTGCTACCACATAATCATAAACGGCACTCCGATTGTGACAAAGGCCAAAGAAGGCTAATGGGGAAGTTTCCTTTGGGATAAAATATTTTTGTTTATGTACATCGATATATAATATAATTTAATTAACAGTGGTGAAATAATTATTTAAACATCTTAAAAAAAATGAAGTTATTCCAATATTGATGCAGCCTTTTCGAAAGCAAAATAACTCGCGGGCCATAATCGGTGTGAAGTCACACAACAAGTCTCTTTAGTTTTTAAGTGTAGTTTTTGAGCAGCAAACAGAAGACTTGCTCCATCTGTTTCCTTGTCAGAAACTTGTGACGTCACTCCGCATATGACCCGCAACTTTTTATGGTTTCGAACGGGAAGCAGCAAAAGTGGAATAACTTCGAGATACGAGTATTTAAATCATTATTTCAACAGGGTTCATTGCAAGCTTAGTATGAAAGTATTAATGAAACATATGGAAACTTCCCCATTCTATACCCCATTATAATAATTTTTAAACATGGAGGGCGGTGAAAGTTTAAGTCGTTACTTGGATAAGTTACCAACTTTTTATTTCTAGTTTATCTATGTATTCTTATTTATTAATTTATTTATTTTATTGTGTTGTTTGTGTTCTATTATTACAGGATTATCTAATGCAATATAGTAAGTCAACATAAACAGTAATAAAAATAAAAAGTTCTTAACTAATCGTCACCATAACATATCTATCTATCTTCTATCTATATCTATCTATACTATAATAAAACTTTAACTGGGCTAAATCTGTACATTAAATATTTATTGAAAATTTTAATTGAGATAAACTTCAAAACCGATATGGAAGGCAAAGGTATTTTTTTTTGTCTGTCTGTCTCTTTGAACATGCATCACGCTGAAACTACCAAACGTATTTTGATTCAACTTCGCAAAATTACAGCTGATGTTATGGATTAACATTTAGAATACTTTTTATTCCGAAAAATAAAGGGTTCCCGCAGGATAAGGGTTGAAAGTTATTTAAAAAAACACGTATCACGCTAAAACTACTGGACACATTATGATGTAACTGGGTATAGTCAAAGTTAATATTATCTGTTAAAATTTCCAAATTTTGGAGATAGGGTCCAAAGTTTATGTTCAATTTAAGTAATAATACACCAGTTTAAAGAACGGTGCCATATTTCGTTATTCGCTCCACGAAGCTAAGTGGCGAAGCTGTAACATGCGTGGAAATGTAATCCAGACGTCCGTGGATGAAAACCACGCGCTTCTAGTTTTTTTGCTCCATAATTAAAATTATTTACATATTTTATGAGTCATTTTTACATTTTTAACCCCAGAACAAAAAGAGGGGTGTTATAAGTTTAGGGTATGTATCAATTTGTCTATGTGAGCGTTTGTGTGTGTGTGTGTGTGTGTGTGTGTGTGTGTGTGTGTGTGTGTCTGTGGCATCATAGCTCTCAAACAAATGGACCGACTGTGATGCGGTTTTTTCTATTTAAAAGCTTACATAAGCTTTTAAACATAACATAACAAATCATCATATCATTAATAACATTATCGAGATAGTTCTTAGATATAGTGGGGAAGGGGGGAGAGAGGGAGAAAAGGGAATGAAAATCGTAGCTTCCAACGAAAGGACCGATGTAGCTGATCGAGATGCTTCTTAGCTATAATGGGGGGGTTGAGGAGCCAGAGGTTTTATAAATTTTTAATTTGTGCTTATTCTTGATATTTTTAAGGCTGCTGTAATTTTGTGAACCTTCAAGTTTTATTTTAAAACGAGCAGATAAATATATACAGACAACTGCGAGTTTATTATTTCTTGGTATATTGATAATATATTATAACACAGAGACCGTGTTGGCGTCTGACATGTTTTAAAAAAAGCGTAAACCCAACGTTTATGACCGAGCTGACATCGGGTATACTTTCGAATTTACGATTTCACGTAGCGTATTTCGAAAATATACCTTCTTACAACACTACCGTAACACAGATTTCTTTCAACAACCTTCAGTGGGATCCGACATGGTCGTGATAGTATAGAAGACGAAGGCGGGAGCGAAGCGCAGCTAAGCGTAGTGAGGACCTACGAGGCCGCCTACGTCTGGCCACGTACCCGTTCTACTTATAATAAAACAGTAGGTAGTAATAAATATGTACAATGATGATGATAAAAAAATGGTCTAGAGTACTTAAAATAAGCTACTGAACATATTTTTTTTTAAATCGTGTCACTCTTTTTGTTTGTCTGTCTGTTTGTTCGCGCATCACGTAAAATTTACTGGACTGGTTGCAATGTGGTTTTCATCCTTGGGTAGGTTAAGGTATGACTTAAAAAGTGGTGTACTTGGCGTGTCAATGATTAGAAACTGAATCTATAAAAAACTATTTGATATCTGAACGCGAAGTTGGATGAAATTTGGTAAATTGGTACTTTCGATTCTGGAAAGACTCATGACTCCTTATCCCTAAGGGAGTAATGGTCACTTTCATCTATTTTCATTATTTATAACTATAAAACAATTTAAAAAATATATTAAAGATATATTAAACCATAACAACAAGCCCTTTCAATTGATAAGTCAAACGGTTTTTTTTACATTTTCCTAGTTGCTCCCAAGAAAACAATTCATTTATTTACGTTAGACATCCGTTGGGATCAATTAATTCACATGTGTGCCTTTCGTCTTAATCGATCTAGTAGATTTGGTGCAAATTGGCTGTGACCAACGGACAGACAGCCAGATAGACAGACACAAAGTCTGACAGACTGACACATAAGGGATAATGTAGGAGTTCCGTTTTTTTTTTCATTCAGTCTCTAAAAAAGATCGAGGAATTACTGAGCACGAATATCACATTAAAATCTTGTCTGTATGCCTTTCTATCTGTCTGGATGTTTGTTGGAGCATCTTATAAAAACTACTGGACTCATTGAAATACGTTTGTTATGATTTATGGTTACGTTTTAAATTAAAATTCGGTGCATTTCATAAAGATTTCATATCTCAATCTAATGAGTAGATTGCGAGCAATAATTATCGTTAAAAAAAAACAACTGTAGGAAGTTTGATCTAATTTAGAATAATGGTCCTTGAATGGTCAGGTGCTTTTAATCTAGATTGACAGGGCGTGCCAAGCCGCGGGCACAGCTAGACTTAACATAAAATTTTAGAATCAATAATACCATGATTTACATAAACTCAAACTCACTCTCGCATATATTTTACACAATTGCATATTTAGTATCTTATACTCCCCAATATATTCTATCTCACTGGAGGTACTTGAGATAGTTGTTGACTAGCTTTTTATTTTCGTTTTTATTTTATTTTTTAGCTATTATTCTCCTACCTAATTGTAATCTAAGTTATATCCATAAATAGAAGAGACTGAATCTCACGACACAGGTTATCCTATCCATTTGAAGATTTCTTTACAAAAATACTACTAGTAACTACCCAGTATTTAAATTCATCCTCAGTTGAGGCTTCTTGTATGCTCTCAAGTAACGTTGAGAAGTGTGATGTTTAACAGCACATAGAGTTTTAGTGTCCCGCAGCTCCCGCGTGCCTCGCGCAGGTGCTTCTACCGGGGCATAAGTGAAAACGCTTTCCATGACGGTTTTTATTTTTATATTTTTTTATTGTTAAGAAAATAAATGAAATAAACAATACATGTTGTTGAAAATGTCATATCGTACATTGTGTAAAAAAATATTTGTCTCTGACAATCTGATCTTTAAGAAAGATTTATATTCAAAATAACACACGCTTTAGGATTTTTTGTTCAAAGTTCTTATACATTTATACCAATTTGGAACAATACAATTTGTTCATGGTGAACTTATATTTTTCATATAGGAAACGAACAAGGGATTCATCTAAAAGTTCCTCTGACCATCACGCATTTTTCGTAATTCACCATTGTACCGATTTTATTGCTTGGCTTTTACTCATCGGATTAAAATATAAGTACTCCAGTTTTAAGTCCAAACTTAAGCTATCCAACATTGATAACCGCATTTCAATAAGTTTGTAATTTTTACGTGATTCGCGAACAGACAGACACCATTTAAAAAAAAAATGTTTTAATTGTTCTTATTCAGTATCTAACAGAGCATTTTTAGGGTTCCGAACCTCGAAAAGAAAACAGGAACCCTAATAGGAATCTCTTTACTGTCCGTCCTCACTTTACACGTTACACTTTAGTCTGTCTGTCTTTTTTGTCTCAATGCTTTATTTCTGCAATGTTTTTTTTCTTTCATTCGTTTTCGTGTTGGAAACCTTGATGCAAGTACCAACTACAACTGTATTTGCTCACTGTTTTGGATTTGCCTCTAATTTTTTTTCGTAAAATTGTTTAGCTGTTTTTTGTTGAAGGACCTAGACTGATGCCATATTTACCTTCTTTTTTTTGCTTTATAAATTGTAACACGAAAAATAATCTACAGAGGGTATATATTTCCCTTGACCTTATGAATGTCTGGCGTGTTTTTCCATGCTGTTTGTTGGATGTGCCCGATAAATGTGATTATTGATGATGTTTTTACCAGCTTGATAAAACCTCATCATAGTAAAGGTAACACCTTTATATAATTGTTTATGATTACCAATATATTATATTATGATATTCATTGGTTCATCACTAGGATTGCAAAAAAAGTGTATAACCTTTAAAAATTGATGTTTGACAATCGTACGTCTGTCTTGTTCTATCTTCAACAATTACATATATTATTATATGGTTATTATTTATTATATTGTTGTTCTTATGTTCATTTTCGATGGCAATGCATTTTTATTGTAATCATGACCTGAATCGACATCAAAGATTAGCTCCAGATTATGTGATGTGAAACGAAGAATTCTTCAACGGTCAGCAGCGCTTATGATGGCCGGTTTTAAGTTTTACCATGACATGGTTGCTGCACTCAGGGTTGGGCCCTGACTAGGGAACTCTTCGCCAGTTAACAGCACAGGCACGAAATGTTGAATACGTATTTAATTGCGAAAGTCCGTTCTAAGTTTCGCCATGATGGCTACTATATAAAAGCTACTTTTTATATATTTTAATTAGCTTATTTATTTTAGTGTAGAAACAGCCCTAATTTTTTTTGTTAGTTTTTGTCAGCATGCCTTTTCAAATTATTATTAGACCAAAACCAGCCTACAATACTTATAATTTTTATGTTAAAAATAAAATACTATAAAAACAGTAATACAAAAAACTGCCTCAATTATAGGCCCGAAAATGGTTGCATGCGGTGTCCTTCTTATTACTGAAACAAATTGATCTTTTACTAACAATTTGCTGCGGCGCGACAACCACGCTCACTGTTTACAGCATTTCTATAATCAAACTGGAATATAATGGTGCCAAGAGTTTTTCAACGTTAAATAACCTTCTCAGACTTATTGAAACGCTATATTTCAAACTACATTCCCACTATCCTCACTAATATATAAAAGAGAAAGGTTAAAATATGAAAGGCACGTTTTCAATTTCTATGTTTCTCACATTATTTGTCCTTAGGTCATCAGAAAACCTGCGCCTGCATACTCCGGTACTGAGTACCACTTTTAACGGCTCATTTTTTGTGTCGATGCTGTGCGTCGCTGGAATGACTTTTCGGTCACTATTAGATACGCACAATCGCTTAATCAAGTCAAAAACTTCTACCATTCTTTGGAGCTCATTAATTAAAAAAAAAACTGCGTACAACTGATATATTATTATACATACTAGGTAAACAATACCAGCCGGTCGCACTCCGCAACAAGTACAAATATTATACCTACACTTCGAGGGCGCAATATTCGGGTCAGTTCAGTAGTGTCAAGCGTGCGCTCGATGAGTCGCGCGTCACGTGCTTAGCGATAAAGTACCTACTTACGTAAACAAATTTTATTCGTGTTTTAATTATGAGTACCAAGAAGTAACCTAGAAGTAACATAGTATTCGGCTGTTTGAATAGTGATAGAAATGACGGCTTTCACTCATTATAAAGCAAGGAATTCAGACATCTTTATTCATCAAAGTGATATAATCATAATCAACCAACGACACTTATACGTAGGTAGGTATCTCACTAAACTTATCGGCATTCTGAAAACGGGATAGGTAGGAAGTAAAAATGAGGTAGTAGGTCTATTCTGATAAGAATGTAATTGTAAGTAATAGAACTATTTGAATTTATAGTAATAACTAATAACATAATACATTATTACTTATTTATTCTGTTACAACATCTATGTCATAACATATCACAAAATAATTAGAAGTACAAGTAATCATATCTTAATACAACCCTACCGAGCGAACAGGGACAGAGCGATTCTAAAACAGTTTGAGCAATGGAGGTTCTCGCGCGTTGTGATACGGTGCATTCTAGCCTGCACGCGATGGGCGAGCGCCTTATAGGTAAATATAATTGAAAGATCGCAGCGCTGTGCGAGTTAAATTGCACTTTATTGCATTGTAGCGAGAGTCGCTATGTATTTATATGACTTCACTCAGTTATCCTTCTGTATTTGTACTATTATTTATTTTGTGACAATACCCAAGTATATTTTATGTATGTGAAATTTTATAAAATACTAGCTTTCGCCCTGACTTTGTCCGCATGGACTAAAAAAAGAAGGCATTCTATATTCTTCTAGGATTCTCTATATTGTTCAGTACCTATTTACAAAGTTTCATCAAAATCCGGCCAGCCGTTATTGCGTTAAAACTCCCCAAACAAACAAACAGGCAACGTTTCACTTTTATGTATTGGTATGGAAGTATTGTAGTCGTATTTACCTTATATAAGTAAGTATGGTTCATGAAATTTATTACATACAAGCTGCGCCCAGCCGCTTTGCTCGCATACAAATTTTAATTCCATTTTATTCCCCCTGGCCCCATCCCCTCTAAAACCCCTACCAACTCCCGACACCCCCCCGCAATCACCCTTGCATTAATTTTTGTATATGAAAAATAGATGTCACTTTCACACCTATCACTTTGACACCTATCACTTCGACGCATGTCTGTCTCTTTGACACCTGTCATTTTGATGATTCCATGAAAAACCCATGATTTTTGGTTAAATTTGATTCAAAAGCTTCAAAAACCCTAACTTACCTGACTATATTTTTTTACTAACTCCTGGTACATTTCGGTAAAAATTGAAACTGAGATTCTTATTTTTTTTTTGTTTTTATACTTTATCTCTCAACAATCATGAAACCAACAAAAAAATATTCAAATCGGACGAGCCATTCTCGAGTTTAGTGACACTAATGCACGGCAATTGATGTTTATATATATAGATAGATAGAAGATAAAATATTCAAATCGGACGAGCCATTCTCGAGTTGAGCGACACTAAGGCACGGCAATTGATGTTTATATATATATATATATATATAGATAGAAGATAAAATATTCAGATCGGACGAGCCATTCTCGAGTTGAGCGACACTAATGCACGGCAATTGATGTTTATATATATAGATAGATAGAAGATAAAATATTCAAATCGGACGAGCCATTCTCGAGTTTAGTGACACTAATGCACGGCAATTGATGTTTATATATATAGATAGATAGAAGATAAAATATTCAAATCGGACGAGCCATTCTCGAGTTTAGCGACACTAATGCACGGCAATTGATGTTTATATATATAGATATATATATATATATATATAGATAGATAGAAGATAAAATATTCAAATTGGATGAGCCATTCTCGAGTTTAGCGCCACTAATGCACGGCAATTGATGTTTATATGTATAGATAGATAGAAGATAAAATATTCAAATCGGACGAGCTATTCTCGAGTTTAGCGACACTAATGCACGGCAATTGATGTTTATATATATATATATATATATATATATATATATATATATATATAGATAGAAGATAGACAGATACATGTACTCATTTTTATTTTGCATTATTTATTTGAAGCACTTTCACGTGAAAATGGGTCAACTGATTTTGATGAAACTCTTTATTTAGTTTTTATACACAATAAAGCCGACAACCACTGTGGAATTAAGATTCTTGAATGGTGACCACGAACAAGCAAGCGAAGTGTAGGGAGACCCCCACAGTGACGATATTGTAACCATCGCAGGGAGTCGGTGGATGGAGGCGGCACAAGACCGTTCGTCGTGGCGCTCTTTGGAGGAGGCCTATGTTCAGCAGTGGACTTCTAGAGGCTGAAATGATGATGATGACACAGCAAAGACAAAAACAGTTTTTTTAATATGCCGGAAATAGTAAACTTCCCATGGGAAACGCGGAACAGATTTTAAGGAAATTTTGTATACAGATACCTTCTGTACAATAATGAGACCAACACTTAATACATTTATCCCGGAAAATGGTAATATCACTCGAGGAAGCGGGAAATAAAAAGTATTGGTCTCTATAGATAGGTACATTCCTGCTCTGAATTAAGATTAACATATATTACTGATTAACATATGATACTTTATATCATAATCCAAGCAGGCAAAACCGGGAATGATGAACAGAGCAGGGTGTTGGCCTGATGGTAACTCATAAAAATTACGATGCACCCAAATTTTGTGGTTGAGCGGCGCTGCCCCGCGCTTGTCACGAGACGTTGGTTTTGAAGTCTCAAAATATGAACTTAGTGATTTCTGCAAACAATGTTTTCAAACCGGAACACTGTACTGCCACTGTCGTGGAGATATCGTCCAATTGATAACTTTATTATATGGTCGATAATTTCATGAAATAGTTCAATTTCATAAAATGGCCAGCTAAAACTAACCATATTTATTGTTGAAACATCAACGTTTAATGATATTTCAATCCACGTTTGGCTATAAAATATTATAAAATATCATTAATGTAGGTTTTCAATATACAAAATATCGTCAAAGAGATTGGTTTTCAAGGCTAAAACACAAAAACACTAAGACCTATCACGGCCAAGTCGGGCTTCCGCTTAGCGCCTCTAACGGTGGATTACAAGGTACTATTTTACGATATGATCACTAATGTTTGAGCATATTCATGAAATATCCATGCGTGTAGCTGTTTATATCGTCAAAAGCTAATCATTCGTTCATCTCGCCAAACCATTTCATGAAACCACAGAAAATTTAATGAAATTTAAATTTTACGTTTTGTGGCCAATCTTTTCATGAAATTATCAATTCTACGATATTCCCACGACACCCATACTATACTACACACTACTGCTAGGCTGACAAAGGCCTGTTAAGAACTTCCACAGACATTACTCTTAGCGAAGAGTCCTAGTTGTCGTACCTGTGGTGCTAAAGAAAGCAAACAGATGATTTCAAAATCTAACACCAAACAACACCGGTTGAAAGAAAGGGCTTCATTCCGCGTTCCTCTCTTTGTACCTCCCAAGGTCGCGGACATAAAAGCCCTAATAGCTCAACGGTCGGCCATCGACTCCTCCGTCCCTTGAGGCGCATAAAAGGCTTTAATAGCCCATATCAGGCCATGGCATTTCTGCTGACATTTCTTGGAAGCTTCACCTGTACGGGGAGATACCCGTATAGTTATGTTTTTTTTTTAATATTCTACGTACTTGTTCTTCGACAAGTTGCATCCTAAGTTTTAAAATATCCTTTCTTAACCTACTAATATTATAAACTAGCTTTTACTCTCGACTTCGTCTGTGTGGACTATATTTTACCGCGATAAAAAGTACTCTATGTCCTTCCTCAGGGTTCAAACTATCTCCATACCAAATTTCATCAAGATCGGTTCAGTTGTTTAGTCGTGAAAAGGCAACAGACAGACAGACAGACAGAGTTACTTTCACTTTTGTAATATTACTAGCTGTGCACGCTGCTTTGCCCGCGTGGCTATTTCTATTCGTTAAAAGTCTCCTATACGTGATTCCAGGACCAAAAAGTACCCGCATACCTAGTACAATATTATTTATTTAGTAGTTTATTTTTGTTTGTAAGTGTTTCATTTGGTGCAATAAAGTGTTATCTATCTATCTATATATCATCATAATTCGTTCAGTCGTCAAATAGTTTTGTATCGATTGCTCGTCTTTTTCTCATCGGATTGAGGTAAAAAGTACACCAGATTTCAAGTAAAAACCAGTGAAAACCGCAATTCAATCATTCTGATGCTTGAACAGACTGAGAAACATAATCCGACAGACACCACTGCTTAAAAATGATATATTCTTGTTCAGTAGCTTAACGGGGACCATTAAGCTACTTTGATTGTATTTTCATCAAGTTCTTGTGTTCTTGTTTGCTACTAATATGAAATATGGCACAAATATTACCTGACCTGTCCTGAGTTTGGTGCCACAAATACTGTTTTTAGTGAATTACAGGGTTCCTGAGAAGGACCATGTTGGACCACCGATGTGCAAGGATTAGTCTGTACTGTACTGGCACTAAAATCAAGTCTCCTCAAAATCCATGGTCTCCTCCAATTATAATTTTCCTTGTCCTGCAACATTTATCTGAATTCTTTTTCTAGGAGCGGTATGAGCAACTTCGTACAATATTTATTTATTTTTATGCTATCTATTGTCTTGCTTATCTGCAGCGACGAAACTGAATTGAACTGACTCGATGCTACGTAAAACAATACGTGTAAACACCCACTCGTCCACCAAACTTTCTCGGCCTAGTATCAATTTGCTGTCTCGTCCATCTATTCAGTACGTGTGATTAGCATCACTGCTTAATTAAAGGAAGTAAAGTACTATTATTTATTCTGTGAGCAGGGATCAGGGATCAGCATCCATACTGGATGGCAACGGAGATGACGTATTAATTAACTACTAAGTACTATATGTAATCTGTACCAGAGGTTTAGTGGAGGTAACTTCAGACGAAGACCACCATAAAGTATATCAGGAATAATATTACAGTGTAATATTATGGTCAGGTACTACGGTCATTTAATTAAGCGGCGGCTTCGCAGCCGGAAATAGACTACAATCTACCTTCTCAATAACGCCTACGCAGACAGTAGTATTAACGCAGCTTCATTATAGTCGCAAATAATACTCACTGGTTCACAAAATATACACTGCTTTGATTACATTTTATTAAAAACCTTATTTTTTTTTAGGTTACAAATCGTTCTCCTTTTTTTTCTTGCTCAACGCTGTCGCGTGGCACTTGACAGCCGTGTTGCCAGACCCATTTCCATTAATTTCTACACTATTTGTAATAAATAAATACAAACAACAAAACCTGCAACAATTTAAACTAATTATTTTAAACTAGCTGTGCCCGTGGTTTTGCCCGCGTGGTCATTTAACTGGGTAAAAAGTAACCTATGTGTTATTTCAGTTTTAAAAGTGCCTTCAAAGAACAATTTAGTTAATTTCATCAAAATTAGTTCATCCTTGAAATCGTTTTATATCGTATTTATTATTTTTCATATACTATTGTATCTGGAAATTTACCACAAGAAGTGGAAGGCAACGGGTGCTCAATGGAGTTATTGACTTAACGAGGCTCGGACTCAACGACTTCTGGATAATAAACACATTAACATTATGATAATGAATGCATTCAATAGGCATTTTCCACTGACGCCACCGCCACGTCAACGTCGTGCCACGGCACGACGACAACAGACAACTGCAGGAAAATAAATGTAAATTTTTCGGCGGATTTTCACTCAACACAGCTAGGAGCTGTCCTGGCGCGGCCAGTGAAAAACCAAGCGTTTTTTGATAGCGACGGTACGCCACTGCCGACGGTATGGCTCTGGCGATGGCACGGCAAATGTATAAAAACAATGAGGGCTATTTTCCACAGTTTGGCTGCCGGCAGATTTCCATCACCAATTCCACACCGGTGCCATCACCGGTGTCGTGCTGTCGCCGTGTAATAGTGTAAACACGTGGCAAATTAATTGCTCAAAAAATTTAAAAAGTATTTGCCAGTGTATTCAGTTCCTTTAGCGTTAAGAACGGTTTTTATGTTGTCATGTCACGGTGTACAACAGTTTAACGGCTGCAAAAAAACTCGCTCTTTAGATTGGTAGTTGTGATAGTCAGCCGTCCCGATGTCTATCACAATTGGGACTTGATTTATTGTAAATAAAGAGACGTGCAATCTCCCCGCCTTGCATTGTCAGCATGTTTTTATATGGATCATTTTCATTGTCATAAAGTTCACTTTGACCGTAATAGTAGAGGTGCGGTTCTAAGTCAATTTTTAATTAAACACCTCCAAAGCCGCAAATGTATTCGTACCTCGTAAATTCCTATACAAACGTAACCTCTGCCATTGTGGCTACCCTCTCACTTATTCAGCGGATTTAATACAGAGACTGCCACAGTCACATTCAGCCCCGCGTTGTCTCCCAACTCATGCTATTGTGGCACAGAATAAATAATATTTGGAAGCGGTCACGGAGCCCTCTGTTAGCTTAGGTTACATGGTGTCTTTGCACGTAATTTTACCAAGGTGTAGATTACAGTACATGTTGATGAACACCCAGCCCCGTGGCGTAGTTGGTGATGCACTGAGTTCGAAGCGTGCCATTGCGCGCGGTGTTTGTGAGACTTTAATGTGCGGTAGTTATGGAATCCCGGTAAAGTCAGGTTCGATGTAGGAGATCGAGACTAAAAACTATTCTACGGTTAAAGAGCTCTCTTCTATAACGGGAGTATTTCCGAAGCTCCGTTAGTGTCAGAGGGGTATTTCCTTTTCCTGTGCAAGATTCAACTGAAATTGATTCAATGAAACAGCACAATAAAGGGAAATTTATTTATACTTACCTAATTTCATTGATTTGATGTATTTATAATATTTTATTATTTTCTCCTTGTTCATGAGATTTTAAGTTTTGACTTGTAAAAGTGCTTGTATTTGCCTATTTACAATTAATCACATTGATTTAGATTTTTCGATTATTAACAGTGTTGATTGTTATGATTGTTGTTGTATGCGTCAGTTGAAAGGCGTAGCATCCTAAGCAGTAGTAAAAAATACAGTTTCAAGATTACGTGAGCACTCACTTTTATTTCATCGCAAGTCTACTTGCAAAGGTCACGACCACCTGTTACCTCTCGACTCACGGTCACGACCGACAAAGGGTTAAATTAAAGCTTGAAAATATTCCACAAGCAAGCGCGTGCTGAAAACTTACAGTTAATACGAAGACGGTGTCTAGTGACTATCAAAGCGAGTTAAAAGGCTTGACAGTTTTATAAGTAAAACGGTAAGAATATATAATGAATGTCTCAGTATTTGAGACTATTCTTATGCTGCAGATGTGAATAACATATAAAATTGTATACTAAAAAGCGTCTTCAAAGTAGCATCGGTCTGTCGTGTAAATCAGCTGTCATATCAATGCGTAGACTTAGCATAAAATTCCCAATGATGTATTATTATGTATAAGATGCGTCGCCCCCTCTCTAAAATGGCAACGTAATACTTGAGTAATTCCCAGATTATTGCTTAATTGCCCCTGTTATCGCAACGAAGCTACACGCTAACGCAAAGTTACAGGCCACCGTGGATCATCTCTTTAATAATATGTTGATCTCGTTCTAATAAGAAAGTTTACTTATTTTTTGAAGAACTGAATGACGACTGATTATTATCTTATTGCAATGTAAGTAGCTATAGCACTTTTTTTTGTCATGTTAGTAAGAGTTAATACTATTATTAAGATATTATACGTGTCTGTATATAAAATGTTGTTGAAAATTCATTGCAAAATTAACGAAGATAATTTTCCTTCCACGTAAACAAAATCTACATATAAAGTGCCAATTCATCTCCAAATACATTATCGCCACAATTTCCCGTGCATCAACCCGCTTTACTAGTCAAAACGGGCAATAACGAGGGCAATGCCAGCGCTATTGATAATGCATAGTCACAATCACCTCAGTGCAATCACCTGTTTGCAATATGCATTATCTATCTCTGAAGTGGCGGTATTGCAAGTAACTAGCCGATAATGTTGGAGGAAAGTGGCATCAATAGTATCGATACTGACGAGTCGGTTGGCGACTCAATATTTTTTCCGCACAATTGTGTATTGGGATTAAAATAGGCGAATTTGTCGTTTACTATATTATTATATATATTGATTGAGTATTAACAGTCGTTGACCCATGTCAGAGGCCCTCGGGCTGCTTGACAAACTCTGCCATTAAGGGTTAGCAATGCCTCGTACGACAAGCAAGCGAGCAGTGTCTTAAATATGAAAAAAAAGAAATGTAGGAAAAAGCTTGCCTGGAAGAGCATCAGCTGGAGAGCAATGGGCCTTATGACCTGGCAGTATTGCTGGTTTGACCTCAGACGGCCTCTTCTGATGGAAGGAGACCTATGTTTGCCTATAGCTGAGGAGAGGGGGAAAATATTGAGAGAAAAATATTCAGTATGGAGCAACTTATAGTAATTTTAATAATAAGAAACTAGCCTTCCTTAATCCAGTGAGAGAGTATATACTACGTACGTGGAGCAGAGAAGACGAAAGATTTTCGCGCACTTGATTGTTTATTTTTGAGGTAAGGGGGCGTTCTGTCTCACTTCCCCAAGCGAAAAGGTTTATAAAGGGACTGGCATGGGTGATGGCCGTGGGATGCCATCATGCGCTGCTTTTCTGCTTTACCACCTACTCTTCCATAACCCGCGAAAAATAACCAAATTTACTTAGTTTCTAAATCCTAATACGGTTCTTCTTAAAGTAATAAACAAAGAATTATTTCTTATATAATATATCAATATTTGGCTTTACGAAATTACTTAGGAAAACCACAAAACGAGTTTACAAAAAACCGGGCGATCCGATCCAAATTTTCTTTTTTTGATTAATTTATTGATCCCCAAATTAGATTTATCATTTTTTTAGATAAATAATTGGCTAGAAGCCTCATTTACATTGGATTATGGCTAGTCCTGAATGTATAAGGAGTACGAGAGTCAGTTTTAAAATCGTGTATCATCCCAACGTTTTCACAAAAGCTGGCAGTAAATCTCATTAAGTATTTATAGGTTTTTGAAACAATTGAAACACTAAGTTGTCTTGCTAAGTTGTCCCTGTTGACTTTCACCGTTTTGTTATTGATTTAATAGAGAACAACCCATAATATTGTTTTGGAAAAACACGTGCGTCACTATCTGGCACAATACAAACCAACTTACACGTATAGTTTGACATTGCAAAAGTGTCAAGCGTTACGCGTCGATCCATCCAAAATGGTATCTTTTTCTATTGGATGAAGTAGTTTTGACCTCTGCTCAAGTTGGTTTTCGGTCTTTCTTGGACGAAACCAAAAGTTATTAACGCCAATCAGCGAAATGGAAGAGGTGGGAGTTCACAAAACAGAGTGTACTCGTATCACGACAAATGATAATGTAAAGCCGATAATGTTTGAGGGACGAATGAGTTCCAAAAGTATTACTATTGACGACTCGATAGAAGCATACTAGCTTTGCCCAGTTAGTTTACAATGTTGGTTAATTAAGCCAAAAAAGACAACATTTTGGATAAGAATCACTTCAACTAGACGCTCTGATAAAATAATAGTCAGAGACGTGTTTAAAAATATCGACAGCCGCATCGAAATCTTTGCCCTTCACTCAGCACGATCTTCCACGTGATTAGATTTGCAAAAATAACCACGTTTCTTAGATCGATAATTAGATCGTTGCGACGCTTTCCACATACCCTTACAATCTAGCACCTAAACTATGGCCATACACGTTTGTGATCTACATGGTATTTTTATAGTACACTAGCTTTCACCCCCAACTTCGTCTACACGGACTACAGCTTATTGCAAAAAAAAACCTTTGTTCTTCTAGGATATTAAAAACCACCCTTTTGATGCTTTTTGACAGACTTGTTATTATTTCGTTTCCATGGCAACCGTTCCTTACAGCGAGTAATCGTAATTTTCCAGTTTTCCCACGGAAACTGTCTGTTTGTTTATTTGGGGAGATTTAACGCCAAAACGGCTAATCCGATTTCTATGAAACTTTGTACTATACAATATAGAGACCAACATAGGATACTTTTTATCCCGAAAAATTGTAATTTTCCACGGGAAAACTGGATAATGTTTATTACTCACTATAAGGAACGGTTGCCATCACAGAATGGACTGTCGTTGCCATGGAAATGAAATAACAAGTCTGTCAAAAAACATCAAAAGCATTGGTGCTATACCTACTTTTGCATTGGTTTTTAATATTCACGATAGACAGTAGTCCACGCTTACGAAGTCGCGGGCGGGAAAACTACTTTCAAATAAAGTACGAGCCGGTGCAGCGAGAGTTGATTTCCTGTTGGTATTTAGAGATATCATTAACCAAATATCCGACATACTCGTAGGTACGTAAATTCATAACGGGAAACAAGAAATTTAGCAGTGGTGAGTGCCATTATAGGGTCTGATGATGATTATTAAATCATCATCATCAGACCGTAACGGAGCACATAGGGGTATTCCACCCAAAAAGATGGCCAAAACTAATTAACGCGCTTTGGTGTCTCTAGCATTTCAATAAAACATTTAAAATCGTTTTGACATTTTATTTACAGAAAGAAATAAAAAAATAAAACTTAAAAATACCGCGATACTTATAGAAACTTAAAAACTGTTTCATTTCTTTAAGTTTCTTCTGGACAGTTAATAAAGTTAACAAAGTTGATGCATGTTGCATCAACTTTGTCTCCAAATATTTATTTTTTTCTTCAAATTTTGTCCGACATTAGTCTTTTATTATACAGAGCCTTTCGCATAATTTGTATCAATGTTTCCGAGGGGTATGTGAACAAAATATTACTATTTATGAACACTACAATTACTTAAAATAAAATAACGTGTAGATGTTTAAAATTCACTAAAATAAATCCTGTTTTTAACAGGTAACTTCAAACAAAAATATATTTATAATGCTTTCAAATAAAATGTAAAATACTATTCTAAATAATATGCATACCTTCTATATCAGAATGCTTGCTTAAAAGTTTAGTTAAAACACATTAATTCACTAATATTTGAAAAAACACCATAAACGTTGTTATAGCTTCGACAAAGTTAAGGTACAGCGTGAGCGATAGTCAAATTGTGAATGAGCTGTAACGCCCCTTGATCAATAGGCAAAAAAAAAGAGTCGAAGGTAGCTAGCCTGGGCCCTTAGCTATTTCGGGAAATTCCTTAATAGAGTGAACAACTGGATTGGGAAAAATGAGTTTCGGCCAACTTTTTAGATCAAATAACCATTAGTGCGGCGTCCACTGCTAAATACCGGCCTTCCCAAAGAATGCCACATCGAGCGGTGCTCGCGGTTCACCTCACAAGGGGGAGTTTTGCCACAATGGCCACGCTTGGTCTCGGTGCTCGCAATAGTTTTGCCACAATGGCCACGCTTGGTCTTGGTGCTCGCAGTAGTTTTGCCACAATGGTCACGCGTGGTCTCGTACTCGCAGTAGTTTTGCCACAATGGCCACGCGTGGTCTCATGCTTGCAGTAGTTTTGCCACAACGGCCAACCGTGGTCTCGTGCTCGCAGTAGTTTTGCCAAAATGGCCACGCGTGGTCTCGTGCTCTCAGTAGTTGGTGACAATACACACGTACTCCTTTAGCTAGTTCTCACTACATCAGCGAAATGCCAAGAGACGGTCCTATTTTTACCCTACTGAGGAGGGTTATTTGTTTAAGTTGTATGTACGAGTATGTATGTATCTTTATTTGTACGTTTTTATGCACTCCTACGGCTTCATTGATTTTGATAAATGAGGTATCGTTGGATTCGTCTAAATCACGAGAGTGCTATCCATCCATACCAATATATAAAAGTGAAACGTTGTCGGTTTGTGTGTTTGTTTGATTGTTTGTTTGTTTGTTTGGAGAGCTTTCACTCGATAACGGCTGGATGAATTTTAAGAAAATTAGAATTGAGGTAGCTTACACCTTGGAATAAAACCTACGATACTCTTTATCCCGGAAAATTGTAAGTTTACACGGGAAAACTGGAAAATATTGATTACTCACTTTAAGAAACGGGTGCCATCACAGAATGGTCTATGGTTGCCATGGAAACGAAATAACAAATCTGTCAAAAAACATCAAGAGCATTAGTGCTATATGTACCTACTTTTGCATTGGTATTTAATATGATAGAAGAAAATAATATGTTTTTTTCGCGATAAACAGTAGTCCGCGCGTACGAAGTCGCGGGCTGGAAAGTAAACAGTATAAACAGTAGTCCGCGGGTACTAAGTCGCGGGTGGGAAAGTAAACAGTACAAACAGTAGTCCGCGCGTACGAAGTCGCGGGCTGGAAAGTAAACAGTATAAACAGTAGTCCGCGGGTACTAAGTCGCGGGTGGGAAAGTAAACAGTACAAACAGTAGTCCGCGCGTACGAAGTCGCGGGCGGGAAAGTAAACAGTATAAACAGTAGTCCGCGCGTACGAAGTCGCGGGCTGGAAAGCTAGTATGATATAAGATATAAAATGAAGCGTGAAGAAAACTATTAGAGTTGCAATATTATATTTGCGACGGAACAAAAAATTACTAAAACTATCAAGTGAGATATCAAAATGAAGGATTTTAAAAGACCATTCTGTGAAAGACAATAATTGCTACTGTTCAGATAAATCTAAACAGTAGCAATTGTCTTTCAAGCTTATTACTTATTCAAGTTATGTACGATTAGGTAGTATTTGTCCAATGTTGCAATTGCAACTTTTAAAGTAAAATAAAATATGTAAGTAAATAGGAAACATTGAATTTATTATCACACGTCTGCCAAAAAAAGGAGTGTAACGTTTTTAGGATTCATGTATATTTGTATGTATGTTTGTATGTATGTATGTATGTATGTTTGTATGTATGTTTGTATGTATGTTTGTATGTATGTTTGTATGTATGTTTGTATGTATGTTTGTATGTATGTATGTTTGTATGTATGTTTGTAAGTATGTATGTGAGTTTCTATATTCCACCATAACTTTTAAATACCTAAACAGATTAAGACGTATGGTGTATCGTTAGAATCCTTACATCCCCCCGAGTAGGAGGCATTTTTTTTTTTGTTGAAAAAACTCATATTTGCTCCAGTATGGCACCATTTTCATAAGCAAAAAATATTATTTTTCCTCAAATTTTACAATATGGGTAACAAATTGAAAGTATGTCAAATTTCACATTCCGACAATATATAAATTATTGGCATATTAAGTTAATTTTTGGCAGGGCTGGCGTGTTTTTTTAGCTTTTAAGCTAGTAAAAGTAAATATTTTACTTTTGCGTGCGGTCAGCTTGCATCGCATTGCGTCCGTCCGCTAGCGCGGCTGAATAGCAAAAACACGACATAACACGTGAGTTGTTTAAAATTTTATCAAAAGATATTCAATAGACAGACACACACTGTATAGTCACACAGTTGGGTTTTTGTATTTTTAATTTGTTTCATGGATCAAATTTAGTACATGAAATTTTACCCCTTTCCTGTTGACCAATTGATCTGAAATTAGATACACACCTTTAGTTCTGATGACAAAACAATGATGTATATTTAGTATTATTGTAAATCCAAGATAGCCTCCGCCTAGCGGAATACTTTTTTTTTACATCATGTTTATCAAAGAAAAGGGCTTAGCTATGTAGTGGAATTACAGTACACGATGAAAAAATTCCAAACCCAAGAGGGTTCTCACCATTATAAATGACGGATTACTTCTTTTTTCAATATCCTCGATATGGGTTAAAAATAACTAAATAAAGTATCCTGAGTAATAGAAATTTCACTCGCTCCACGATTTTATTTTATGTTTTAGCTTGTAGTATATTATCTGCATCATTCTTATGTTTCTATAAAATAAACCGTTTCATTTAAATTAAAAAGGTTTGGTTTTGGTTGGAACAGTACGCAAACATAGCGGATAATTTAAAGTGTAAAAAAAGTGCGTACACAATTTTATTGGGTATGTACTTTAACTAGGTACTATCTAATGATCCAAAGTGTACTTTGAAACATTAGAAAATTACACGAAACCAAAACAAATTGAAAATGTTACCCATCTAAAACTATTTCACAGCTGAGTTTGTTCGTGTGGCAAATAGTTGCGGGTTCAAACTCGCTCGAACGAGTGGATCCGAACCGCCGACTGTAGGTACTCTAGTGGTTTCGAGAGTTTGGATGGTCATCCAAACATTTTTGCAGCGGCTACAGTTGGAGCTAGTTGACTGTTTTGATCCCGAGAAAGTTATTTGTTTGGAGCACTCCACTTGCTCGCTGCCTATTTATCGGTACACGGCTGTAATAATATGTTAACGTTTTAGATACACTAGATAGCACTAGATAAATATTCCCATTGGACTGATCATTTAAGTAGTTAGGTAAATCTTTTTAATAAATGCACTTCAGAGCATAAAGGTAAAATACACTGCTCCGATAGATATACAATGCAAATACTGAAGTCTGAGAACGGAGAATAAAATACCTACTGAATAAAGTTTTAAACTTGAGTGTTAATGATTTATGATTTACTCCATGTCCCACTCCATGTCCTTACAAGTAGCGTGTACATACAATTTATAATATTTCCTACTAGATACAAATATTGTACCTACATAATTCTTGCTATATCAAGAGAGTTCTACATTATTAAAGCTTTATAGATAAAGGTAACCTTTTGGATAGATAATCAATTTGAAGAGCAAAGTACGATGAACTTACTTTAGTATTCAAAGGTAACTCCGCCTTGAATATAGCATTATAGATAGGTATATAAAACTGACACATGATAAATGAGCCAGAAGCACAGATGATGAATCATCTGGTAAGCGCAAATTTGAGTTAATACGAAGAGCATCCGCCTCTAAAAACCCATAGAAGGACCATCCAGACTCGAGGCAGAAATTATTATAATGTATTTTTACCCGAAAACGGCAAAGCAAGGGAAGTTTAACAGTCTATGTATGTATGTATGTATGTATGTATGTATATATGTGGTGATGTAGATGTTCCACCATAGCGTCGTGTCTATTGGTTCGATTTTGACATGTGAGATGTCAATCGAATCGTTTTCAGGTATAGAAAGTAACAGGCAATTTTTTACCCGAACATAGTTTTTTTTTATCCCTGTCTACGCAATCGTTTGACCACGATCTCACGTAATGGAAAGATGATGTGGTCTAAGGTGTAGCACGCTTGCCTAGTAGATACCTATTCACTCGTGACTTGAACACGCCTGGGTTATATTTTACCGGAAACACTGACGAGGGCAGGGCATTCCACTCCTTAGAAGTTCTTATAATAAATGAAGAAGCGTAACGTTTCGTTCTTGTGCGAGGTATTTCAACCATAAAAGGATGGCGCTTTGCTGATCGTCTAGTCATACGGTAATGGAAAGTTGATGGGGTAATCAGATTGTGCGGTTCTTGTGCACACTCTCCATAGTGCAATCTGTAGACTACCAGACTTGGGACCTCACGCCGATGCGCCAGACTTTGAAGCGTACTCTTTACAAGAGTGTCTCTCCAATGAGCCTCATAGCACGTCTCTCAATTGAATCCAAAGCCTCGAGCTGATACTTGGCAGAACCGTCCCAGAGGTGACAGCAGTACTCCATACAAGATCGGACCTGTGCTTGGTAAAGATTCAAAAGCTGTCCCGGCGTGAAGTACCGCCTAACCTTAGTCAAAATACCAAGTTTCTTTGCAGCTACCTTGGCTTTGCATTCAATGTAAGGCCCAAAATTCAGGTTCGATGTGAGTTTGACACTCAAAAGCTCCAGATAGTCGCCTAATGGTATTGTTACACTAAGGAAAGATGGAGATCGGATAAGAGGACTCTTTTTAGCAGAGAACAAATACGCCTGCGTTTTAGTAGCATTAAACTTAACCAGGTTAGCATCGCCCCATTTGGACACGGCTTCTAAGGCTAAATTCAAACGGTCCACCACAGCCTCTCTCTCTGAATCTGGACAGTGTCGCAACTGGCTTGAGCATTGGAACTGTATCTCTCAACCACAGTACTGTCATTTGCATACTCAAAGGTTCTTTCAAAGGTCATTAATGTGCAGTAAAAACAGTGTAGCCGAGAGTACCGATCTTTGAGGTAGGTACACCAGCATTGATGGCCATTTGATTAGACAAGCAGCCCTCTAGGACTACTCGAATAGATCGTTCCCTCAAAAAATCAGCTATCCAATTGCATAAGCCAACTGGTAATCCATATGAGGGAAGCTTGTTTAAAAGGCCATCATTCCAGACCCGATCAAAAGCCTTAGATATATCAAGAAAGACGGCAAGTGCCTCACCGTGCATCTCAATGGCTTCACTCAATACGTGAGTGGCATACGCAAGAAGATCCCCAGTAGACCGGTTCCGGCGAAATCCGTATTGCCGGTCACTAAGGAGATAATTGTCTTAAAGGTATGCCAAGAGCCTAATGTTTATGACACGCTCCATACACTTACAGAGTAAGGTAATCGAGATGGGACGATAATTGGCTGGATCAGCACGACTACCCTTTTTTGGTACTGGTTGTACATTGGCAAGCTTCCAGCTCTTCGGAACTTTACCTGAGTGAAGAGAGAGGCGGTACAAACGCGTTAAGATGGGAGACAATTCGGGCGCACAGTTTTTAACACAATCGCTGGAATGCCATCAGGACCTGCGAATGCCATCTGGCCTTGTTCACATCTAGGGCTCAAAGCATTCTGAGAACCTCCTTCAGGCGAATGCATATATCGAGCATAAAAACCCCGCAATGAGAAAGGCAGGAAGGTATCTTGCCGGTAGCGTCTAGATGCGAAGATTCTGCAAAAAGAGAAGCAAATAAATTCGCTTTCTCTCCAGCATTGTGAGCCAGTGATCCATCCAGTTTCAGCAATGGTGGCAGTGAGGGGCGGCAGAAGTTCACTTCGACCGACTTGGCCAGGGACCAAAAAGCTTTGCTACCCGCGGGGTATGAAGCCGGTTTGGCCCCTTTTATTATTTATTTATTTATTTAATACTTTATGCGCAAGTCCTCCTCTGTACAGAGGAGGACTTAATGCTATGACAGCATTTTCTGCCAGTCATCCTAGTTGTGCAAGAAAGATTTGTATAGGCGTGCACTCGAGATATGGACAGTAAGATGAAAATAAAGATAAATTAATTAAAATGAATACTAAAATATAAATCTTTGTAAAATATGTATACACAAATATTATAAATAAAAATAAAATACATATAAATATGTCAAAATTAAACAGCTGGTGTTGCTAATAAGTCTTTTTTAAATGCTCTCGAGTTAACCGTTTAAAACTTTCTTTAGTTTGACACTTTCTAATGTCAATTGGAAGTGAGTTCCAGAGACGGACTGCTGAAACCTGGAAGGAGTTATCAAGGAAAGAAGTGGTATGAATAGGAGTGGCTAATCTAAGAGTATTTGAAGAGCGAAGTTGTTTGTCATGAGTATTTGATAGGAAGTTAAATTTACATTTTAAGTATACAGGTGAGTTACGGTCATTCAGGACGGAAAACAAAAGACAAAGATTTCGTCGCTCACGGATAGACAGCCATTTCAGTTTGGATCTGTACTCAGACACGTGATCATACTTTCTGAGGCTATAGATGAAACGGATACTGTTATTAAGAAGGCGGTCAAGTTTGTTAAGAAGGGTTTCAGTTAGGTCTAAGGAACATACATCGGCATAATCTAGAATGGGAAGAAGAAGTGAGTTTACTAATGTAATTTTGGTATGAGTGGGGAGTTTTTTTTTAAGGTGTGCGATTGAATGAAATGAAGCAAAGAACTTACGAGAAATTTCATTAACATATGGAGACCAACTAAGGTTTGGGTCAATTATGACGCCTAAGTCTTTAACTGTCGAAGAAAAAGGAATATTAATGCCGTTAAAAGAAAGTGAGGGTACCCTTTTTGACTTATGTGATCAAAATGAGCCTTCTTATGAGTCTTCTTGCAGGTTTTAGCAGGAACATTGAATTTTTGTTTCTTAACCAGAATATCAGAAGAATTGCGCTTTCGAGCATCAGCCCAGTCCAGATATGCCGTATGCTTTAGTTAGAGCCACAGCACGACCACAGTCGGATCCAAACCAGGCTGAGCTTTGCTGAGAAGAGGCTTATCACTGAATGGAATGTAATATTCCATTGCCTGACATATTACCTCTGTAACAGCAGACGCGCAAGTCGACGGGTCCTGGGAAGTGAAACATGTTTTTGTCTTTATCTATATTATGTAAACAAGCTGTGCCCGTAGTTTTACCCGCGTGGATATTTTATTTAAATTAGCCCATACGACTTATTCCAGAACCAAAAGTACCTATAAATTACAACATACTAAAATCTTCAAAATGTCTTCAGCCGTCAAATAGTTTTTTATCTATTGCTTGGTATTTAATTACCGGATTGAGATACCAAGTGCGCTTGTTTTTAAGTCAAACCCTAAGCTATCCAACAGTGTAAACCCAATCGCAATCGGTCTAGTAGTTTTAACGTGATGTGCGAACAAACATACAGACAAACAAACAAACAAACAGATAAACAGACAGGTTATTAGTAAGTACACTATTTTTTTTAATAATATTCGCAGTACAGACTTTTTCGTTCCTATTGCTTTATTGTAAGTAGGTAGAATAGAAGATAGATAGATGATAGATGCTTTCAACGACGAGTGATTTAGCATTCATTTGTTTCAAGTAAATATTCAGCTCTTCATGTCTGTAAAGGTTTTATTTGAATAGAAATCTGGTAAGTAGGATTTTTTACATATTTATTTTAAACTAGCTGCGCGCCGCAGCTTTGCCTGTGGGTACAATTTTCTGGAATAAAAATTTCTTCAGTCCAGCCGTTATCGCGTAAAAACGCCCCAAACGAACAAACAAACCAACCAAAAATAAACAACCAAACAGACAACGTTTCACTTTTATATATTAGTGGGGATAGGGATGAACCCATGATGGGAACCCTGAAAATTTTGCTATAATTTTGTTAACTCCTTTCAATAAAAAAACAAAGTTATGTGCGGTTTTCCATCGCTCCGTGCTTCGAAGGGCACGTTAAGCTGTCGGTCCCGGAGTCCCAGCTGTTATTATTTAATAGCAATCGTTAAGCGATGTCAGAGACCCTCGGGCTGCTTGACAAACTCTGACACCAGAGGCCAGCACTACCTCATACGACAAACAAACAATCCAACATATAGATAGATTAAAATCATGAACTTCAAAGCTTATAATAATTTATGTAATTTTTATAAGAAGTCGTGTCGTTGACGCTGATAGCTTAAAAAAGATCGCTCGTCTGCACTTTAATAATTAATGAAACGAGACATTTAGATAGAAACAAAATTATATTTGCAAAATATATATTTTGAGATGTCAGTTTCTTCTCGAATTATGTAAATTATGGATATTAATAAAATATTCATGGTGTAGAAAATAGCAGCATAATTTTTATAAAAGATTAAAAAAAAAACAAGAACCTTGTTTATGAAGTTCTTTCAGACCTTGTCACAGAATAAATAATAGTAAACTTGTTTAAATAAAAAAGCTTTACGTGTTGTCAATATTAAATTCGATCTGCTGTCAGACAACCTGGTTTTGACTTGTTCTGTGGTTTTTTAGATCAAACTAGAAAAAGCTAAACGTATGTAAAGATAGCAAACAAAATAAAATGTATATTATGTCATCAATTATTATTGCCACTGACCACGGCAATAAGTGATTTTAATTCTAAAGTTGTCGTCACACGTTTATTAACATCATCAAGATCGCCGAAGTTGTAGGAAAAGCTGCCAAGCTGAAATACCACGTTTGTCGAATGTCGGATTAGGTACGAGCAAGAACCACGACTGTGTGGGCGCGCAACGACGTCAAGAGACGACGCGGCAGGCGTAGCCAGGTGTGTTGGGTTGTTCCTACATCCCCTCCCTACCCCCTCCACCCCTAAAAAAATTGATTGTATATATTGTACAGTCCTTCCTCATATTGAACCAGGGTTGCAGAATCTTTAAATGATGAAATACGAGTTTTATACCTACTTAGTATGGCAATTACAGGTAATATGACTCGGTTTATTAGCTTGCAGTCGTTACGCTTCCATTTCGTTAAGTCATTTAAACGACTTCAATTACAACTCTGCAGTAATTTTCCACACGCTTTCGAGACAATTAGAAAGAGTTATGGAGTTCCTTGGCACGCTATTATGTTGTCAGAGTGCTGAGTGAGGAGGTTGTTAGTTTGTTAAAAGATGCCGTAAAAAATTGTTTGTACCATGCTTATTTTATTTGTTGAAATTACTGGACGCGTTGATGTTTGTGTTACTTTAAAATTACTCATTGGACTCGATGTGTTACATTTCATTATCTAATGATTGTGTTTTTGGATAGACACTGCCTTAACCTGAACACAGAATTTAACCTTAAAATAAATTGATTCATATTATAAAAATCAGGCCACACAAACAGAAATACATTTTAATACAGGAACGACTTCTTTGTACGAACCAAAGATTACAGAAGTACATAATCATTATGGTTCCTACTCTTTTTTATGATATAAAATATTTATAATTTTTAGTATATCTATAAATCATATAGATATGTTTTTTTTTATATTACTGCTGGTAATATTAAAAAAAACTCCGCTTTAACGCGTGCTATAGATATTGTGCTAAAACTCGGATTATGTTTACATATGGATACAGAAAACGGCTGAAGAATTTTCACGCAGGAATCCATCACTTTCCAGTGTTCATGGACTACAAATCATAATTTGAAAGTAGCCGTGGCTTAAAATAAAACTGATTTTAAAACTGAGTTTTCGCATAGGTACAAGCCAACAGGAATAAAAACAATTGCTGAATGTTTGCATTATTTTACAACATTCCTGGCAGATATAAAACCCAAAAAAACGTACCAAACTGACATTGCTATTTCCAATTCCATACATGCGGTGGCATGCACAAAAAATGCAAGCACAAATTAAAATAATACTTAACCGCTATCTATCTATATCTATCAATACATAGTATAAAACTAAGTCTCTTTCCGCCGTCTTTCTGTAACGTTTAATCTTTTTAGCAACGGATTTTAATGCGGTTTCCACCATCAGTTAGATTATTTTTCATGGAAGTTTTATAGCTGTGTCCGAAGCCTTGCACGCGTAGTCAAAATTTATGTTTTTTTGTCGTGGAACCCTAATTATATTCAAAAATAAAAGTAGCCTTAGTTAGGGCTGTTTGATAAGTCCTTTTAAAAACTATTTATATAACCTTTTTTCTGCTGGTGAATGGCATTAACACTGGCAGGCACAGTCTTTCAAATGAAGACTGTCTAAAATTCAGCAAAAAAAAAAGTTTTTGTTAGTTTAACCATTGTTTATCTGTGATCATTCGTAAATTTTCAACAACTATGGAAAAATCTGAATTTCGTGCCGTTATAAAACATTTTTTTTATGAACGGTTACAGTGCTGCCACACTAAAAACTGAACTTGATTCTGTTCATGGCACTAACGCACCAACGTTGCAGACTGTTTATAACTAAATAAATGATTTTAAACGTGGTCGGTCAAGCACATTTGATGCTCCACGCTCTAGTCGCCCAATCGAAGTCACTACTGAGGATGTTGTTGAAGAAGTCCATAATATTTTACTCGACGACCGCCGAGTGAAGGTGCGTGAAATAGCTGAGAACACAGGCATCTCCACTGCGCGAGTACATAAAATCTTGCGTGAAGATTTGGGTATGACAAAGCTGTCTGCACGATGGATGCCTCGTTTGTTGACAATCAAGACAATGCCCCAGTGCACACGTCAACTATTCACATATCTGAAAAGATGGCTTGGAGGGCATTTTTTTTTGACATATGAGGACTGCATCGCAGGTGTAAACGGCTATTTTGAAGACCTCCACAAAACGTATTTTTTGGATGGGTTAAAAAAAATTGAAACTCGCTGGAACAAGTGTTTATAATAAAAAAATATGTTTAAGGTACTTAAAATAAGCTAATAAACAAGTTCTTTTTATCGTTTGTCTCTGTTTGTTCGCGCATCTTGTAAAAACTACTGGACCGATTGCGATATGGTTTTCTCTGTTGGATAACTTAGGGTTTGACTTACAAACTGAGGTACTTGGTATCTTAATACGATGATTATGTTAAAACTACCATTAATACTCAGATTAAATACCTATTATTCAGTCAGTTAATCTACCTATTCTGTTATAATAAATAAAACTGCAGGGTCAAGTAATATGACAACACATTTATTATGTTTATCATAATTTGTGGCACAGCATATTGTTAGAACTTCTTAATAACATGACATCCCCATTTGTTACATTTCTCATAACTTGTGGTTCATTAAATTGTTGAGTGTATTACCGCAGCAAAATGTTGTGGTTTAGAAGGATGAGAGTATGATAGAAAATTAGAGTGTCGTGAGGAATACATGTGCCCAAATAGCAAAATTTGTGTGTCAAGTACTTTCAGAAATAATCATGATAAACAGATTTTGCTGCGGTAATGTTTGAAACGTTACCCCAGCAAAATTTATTTTTCAAAATCGATTTAGCTTGGAACCAAATACATAAATAGGTAGCTTTCCTTGATTAATTAATGTGCCCAAAATAGCAAAATTTGTGTGTCCTACGGTTTTTGAGTTATTCAAGTTATTACTGGGCTAACAATTTGTGATTTGCCATATATAAAAAATGGCTTGACATAGAAGTATGAAAAAAATACCACTAATGGAACTTAAAATATATTTATTTTTGTGATTATTAGTTTTTTGAATAGTTCGACAAATATCTACTAATTAAGTTGTTTCCGAAATCATAAAAATCACAATTTAAAGTAAATGAGTGAACTTAAAATCAAATGAATAGCTGCCAAATGTACCCCCAGTACGCCTTAATAACTTCAGTAAATTTGAGCTATGTAACTTTATGCGTTATGAATATAAACCACATTTAACATGTACTTACTTTTGCGCTTTTCTAAGTTTCCATGTTTTATGGGAGCTACGTAATCACGTAGCTCCCATAAAACATGGAAACTTAGAATTTTATAAATAATTAGAGTGTTCTGTGGACAAGCATTCCTGTAAATTTCAGCTTAGTATATCAGTTGTAAAAAAAGTTTAATTAAAAATATCGAAATCTCAGAAATTAATAGCAAGCAGTGTATATGTTAATAGCAAGCAGTCCTCCGAGACTGCTTGCTATTAACCTGCGTCTCATCTCAATCGATAGATCAATTACGGAATCGCAAAGTTCTTGATCCAATCAAAACTTTCAACGATTTCGTATTCGTCTGACGAGCTGATCCGGGAATGTGATCGGCAAATTGATGAGAGATACGTACAGTAGCTGCCAACGAAATATAGCGTGTGGCAAATATACGAGCCTGTATCGTCATTTGGCTGTAGATGGGGTTCAAAGTGGGAGTCTGGGTGGCCAAACGCTTTACCATTTATTTTGTCACCAAGAAGTGAGATGTGTACTATGTTTTAGTTCGAAGGGCACTGCATCCTCATTTCACTAAACAACTCAGGATATACGAGTATGACTTAAAATTAAAGTATCAATCAGTCACAATCACAGAGCACAATCCAAAGTTTTCACTATACTTTGTATATGCAGGCGTGGATGATAGAAATATGTTACTATCATAATATATTCTATCTTTCACATCTTAGTGATGCATTTTCTTCCTCCTCATTGATACTTCGCTGCCATGAAGTTTATTACCCACAGTCACTACGGCAAAACTATTTCCTACTTATCACAACAAAAATAGCACTATTGCCACTAAACTACGAAAAATTTCTGTTTTCATTGATAGTGATGAACTCTTTATTATTTCCCGCGCTTTCCTATTTGCAAGCTCTTTAAAAATGCGATTAAAGACCGTCGTCAGCCATATTTCAGTACAATAAATGTATCAAGAAGTACCATTAATCAGTAGAAATTGTTTAGCTGAGGAACTTGCAAGAGGAGAGAACTACAGAGGAGGGAGGGAGGTGTTGAATGATTTACTCTGTTTACACGAGTCCAGCGGAATAGCGCCAAATCAAACAACGGCTTTCTGTGGGTTTCGTCTACGATGAAACGTTGGAATGCTGCATTTCTTGTTCAGATGAGAACTGATTAGGAGAAAATCGTATTATTGCGACGTTGTTTTAATGCATTTGTGAAATATTTCTGTAAATCCATGAACAAAAATTTTCATGTCAATTTATTGTGACTTGGTCAACTTCTTTCTAAGAAGTACTCTTCTACCCTCCACGTTGAGAAGGTAAAAAAGCCTTCCACAGTTACAATGGATAACATCCATATTTTGCAAAAAATATTTTTTTGAATCACTTACGTAGTCTGCGGTAAAATTTCATGGAAATCATGCCGAAAAGCACGAACTTAAAGGTGTATGCGAATTCTCCGGGGAAAAGTTGATGTACCAGATCTGCATTTAAAGATGTATTTATCTAAGACCCCAATAATTGTCGTCTTAATAGATAAGTAGTTAACCGTACCATGCCTCGTGTCGCACCGTGCTACTGCCAACTCAGCTATACCGCGCATTGTCTCCGCACTCAACGCTCAACCTCTGCTTTGTTTGTTGACTGAATTATTGTAAGTGTTTGTGTTTTATAAAAAGGAATTGTTTGGTACTTATTCTCATCACGTGTATTGCTTACTACATTACAATTATATTTCATTCATAAATAATAGACAATGCAAATCGACGCGTGATGGCTAAAGGCAGTAATTTTTCCTTTTTCTATGTAGGCTAAGTTTTAGTCAAATAAATTTGACGTATAACCTGATTTGTCTACCTATTCTTATAATAAATCAACAACAAACAGGGCTAGGTAAATAAAACCGTTTAAAAATTGTCTAGGGGACTTAAAATAAGCTACCGAACAAGAATCTAACATATTAAAAAAGGGTGTCTGCTGTCGGTCTGTCTGTCTGAAAAAAGTCCTAGGCACTTTATTCCGATGTAAAAAAAAATTACAATGTCCCCAATTCCGAGTGTACGATATACAAAGTGAAAAATGTAATTATTGTAAAAGAAAAATTGTAATTATATTTTTTTTATATTTTTTTCGCATTATTTAACTAAAGAAAACTGTTTAGTAACCTGTACAAAGTTGTAAAATAAATGGTGAAAGCTGCATTTTAGTTGTGTATAATAACGTGCTTACTGAACCTTTTCCCGACCTATCACCTATTCCCGACCATCAGAATATCGTTTCATACCAAAAAAAAACTTGTTTACTAATTCCGACTACTAAAATATATAAGATTTTTGCATATTTTATGTACAGAAAAATTATTAATTTTGATTTCGTCGTAACTATATATAATACTTGCTAACACTTACATTGGATTGTGTATGAACTTTAATTTGCTCATATCTTTTCCATACAACGAATTAATAAAATACTCAAATTGATCACCTATTACAATACATGTTATAATTAGTGTGTGACGCAAAAATATACCTCGGAAATAGATTTTAATATTTAAGTACAATTTAAGTTGTCAAATCCAAACTGAGAAAGGCTTAATTATAAAAAAAACCCTAAAAATCAAATTTAAAACTAATCTATGAAATCGTTATTCCGTGGCATACATCGGAATAAGAAACTGACTAAAATATTTGGCACCTAATGCCGCGGTATATTCAAAATGTATTTTTACCCTAATTTACTCAGAAAAATCCACAAAAGTTAAGTGTTTTCGATTAAAACATATTTTTTGCATTAGTTTATCTCAAAAATGTAGACGCACAGTTTAAAAATAACGATAAACACTCTATATAAAAACATAGTGTTCACGTGCACAGGGTCCAAAATGTATGAAGCGTGTGATCGGGCCAGCTGCTTAGGCTTACGCAATAATAACAGATTATTTCGAATCGTTTACACATGAAACCACTTTTTTGGTGATATAACTACGCAAAGATATATTATCTATTGAATAAATATCTTGAATTCATTTTTATTTATTAAATCCATTGTAAGCGCCGTTTTTTTAAATACCTTGGAATATAGTGCCAATTCCAGAACCCCTCGGAATTAGGTGCCTTTACCTTACCTACCTACTAGCAAACTAGCATACCCTGTTATATGGGTACTAGACAACGGATAAACATACATAAATACGAATATCCCATCCATGACTCGGAAACAAACATTTCTGCTCATCACACAAATAACACCTTGCAGGATTTGAACCCGCGACCGTTTGATTTCGTTCTTAGGGTCACGAGCCCCTAGACCAACCGGTCGTCATCATCGGTCGTAGGTGGGTGATAAATTCATCATCATCATCCCTCACGCGGGGCGCAGCTAGTACATTATTATAGGTAAGTACTTTAATCCCAGAAAAATGTCCACGTGGGAAAAGCCGCGGGCACAGCTAGTTATTAAATGAGTACTTGATTATTTCATTCTAATATGAGCACGTACAATGGCTATAAGCTTACGTTTACGAGTAAGAGCCGGAAAATTCTTAGACCGAGTTTCACACAATATGGATTTCTGGGAGTATAAGATTAGGTGACGTCAGCACGAACTGTTTCAATTCCTGTTGTCCATAATTAATGTGATTGATTTATAACGTCTTCCATTGGATTTATATAAATCAAAAATTGAACACAAAACTTACTTAGGCTCTAAATTGGTTCAAAAATAAGGTTATTATTTACAGGATCCTACAACTTGGAACAATAAATGTTTAAAATAAAGCTTTATCTCTGTTTATCTTTTTAAGAATTAAATTACGGCACAAAAACTGCGGATCGAGACGCAGAATGCAGATAGTGTGTTCTTAAAAGGACAAAGCAGTGGATTTTTGGGCAGACGCAGACGGCGATGCCCTCCGGCAGCTTACTCGCGGATGGGGGGCTAACACAGGGGGCTAATCTAGTTGTCTCACCGATATGGGGCTAGACGGCGGTCTCGCGCTGGTAGCTTTAAATACATGTGCTATTGTTTGAACAGGTAACTTTTTTATGTCATTTAATCTTACCTACACAAATTCGGTGAATTTTGAATGGTAAAGTCTGCGGCGGTACTGGAGCGGTACCGCACCACCGCTCACTCGATGACTCACATGTACGTAATGTGCGCTCGCAAGCGCGGTGCCCGAAGATTTACAACGAAGTGTCATGATATCAATTTTTTTATATTCAAAACTAGCTGTGCCCGCGGGCGTGGTGCCTATAAAGTACGATATACTACATTTCCTAAAATTTGATCATCCTTCAAATAGTTTTTTATCGTTTGATCGACTTCTATTTATCGGATTGAGATACTAAGTAGTTTTATGCGATGCTCGAATACGATTAAAAGAATATGTTCAGTAGCTTATTTTAAAAACCCTAGATTTACTTTTTATTACCTAATTTGTAAAGACTTTTTGTTTCTTACTGCTTTACTATAAGTATTTAAATAGATAGATGCCTGGACAATTTTAAAAATGCCCAATATGAAAGGGCAATAATATGCTAATAACTATTGAAAAAATAAAAATTGACCGGGCTTACAGATTAATGCCTTCCTAGCTATGGGCAAGAATAATAAAAATTTGTTTTTTGTTACATTATTTTGGTCATGCCTATAAAACAGTACCGTGCCAGGCCGCCGTCATGCAATTAGATGTGGCAATAACTATTCTGATTGGTACGATGTTGAAGCTGGTGTACCTCAAGGTGGCATCTTATCGCCTCTCCTTTTTCAATATTTATAAACCTTTTCTCTCCTAGCCTGAAATGTCATTTTCACGTGTACGCTGATGATCTTCAGCTCTATTGTTTGGCTACTGTTAATGAGATAGATCACGCCATCAGTTCTCTCAATAACGATCTTACTCGGCTCCAAGTATGGTCTGACAGCTACGGCATTATGGTAAATCCGAACAAATGGGGCTCAGTGGCGTTCACTAGGAGAGGCCTACGTCCAGCAGTAGACGAATATAGGCTGATGATGATTATGAACAAATGTCAGGCGATAGTGATCGGTAGCTGTTGGTGTATATACTTTTTAGTCAAGCAAGACACATAGTTTTTAATTGAGATGAAAAGTGGTTGCTTAGTTACGGATTGACTGAAAGTAGAAAATAACGACTATGTCAGTTGTGAAAAACAATTAGAGCAAATTTTATTGAATAAATTTGCTAAATACATGTGATGAGTGTTTACTTCTTAAAGGACTATTCTCAAGTGTGATTTTTAGTGTGGGCCATTTAGCCTCTTTTACCAGCTTATTTCACAGTATTGCATGATGCGTAACTTCAATAGTAGCTCGCATCAACTAGTTAAAATTAATCTCTCTTTCTCCCGTATCCTTCAACACAACTGCGTCATTCTCTTCTCTCTAACTGTCAAGGATTTGGGTGTTATTATAGTTTCAAAACCGCGCTGGTAGGAGCATATCAAAGATTTATCTTGCAAGTTCTACGCTTCATTCCACTCTATTGTCAAGCTCAAAAACTTTCTTCATACTAGAACAAAAATATGTCTTGTAAACGCTCTTCTTCTGCCGATTATTGACTATGCTGATGATTGTTTTATTGACCTTAACTCTGAGCTTCTCAATAAACTTGACCGCCTTCATGATAAATGTATCAGGGTTGTATATGATCTCCAGAAGTACGACCATATTTCTGTTTTTAAGCCAAACTCAAATGGCTTCCTATTCGCGTGCACAGAGGTGTTAGGATCCTTTGTCTTCTTTACTCAATACTAAACGTTCCTTACACTGCCATGTATCTGAAGGACTCGTTCCAATACCTCACGGACACTCATGATCGTCAGTTTAGATCTTTCAGTAAGCAATTCCTCGCTACCCGTCTTTACCATAAGGGTCAGAGCAGACTTAACGCCCTGGCAACGGATCAGCACTGGAACACTTCGCTTACCGCTGGTTGACGGCTAGGCGTCCACCCGGCTACGGCGGGGCGACGCCTCCCTTACGGCAAGGCGGCCTGGTTGACGACTAGATTTGGTGTATTCATTATGTTTTTTTTGTAGTTTTTTTCCATTAACTGGACTACTGGGATTTTAATTCCCTAAAGTCCTATTTACCTCATGAATGATGCACAGAAGCACAAATGTGTAATTTTTTTTCCATTAACTGGACTACTGGGATTTTAATTCCCTAAAGTCCTATTTACCTCATGAATGATGCACAGAAGCACAAATGTGTAATTTTTTTTCCATTAACTGGACTACTGGGATTTTAATTCCCTAAAGTCCTATTTACCTCATGAATGATGCACAGAAGCACAAATGTGTAATTTTTAAAAATAGGTAAATTTTTATATTCATATCTTTTGTGTGATTTTAATTAATTTTTCAGGCTCTTTTATTTATGCCTGCCTTTATTTATTTTATTTGAGTTTATGACCCTAATTAAATTATGCGTTCGCGCATTGTTCATCTGATTAATATATATTAATGTTAATATTTTTTTAACGAATTGTGACTAAATGAACACATTAAATACAGAATCTGACTATATCTGATTAATGTCATCAGATATAGTCAGAATATGGGTCAAAATAGTGCGACGCAAATTTTTGCAATAGATATAGCTCCAAAACCATTTAGACGGCATCAGAAGATTTTTGACTTTATTGACATGAACTAAGTACCTTGTTTTTTCAACGTATTTTGAATAAATAAACACATTAAATGCCGAAGTCAAAGTCAAAGAATTTATTGTAAATAGGCAAAAATAGTAGCACTTTTACAAGTCAAAATTAACATCTCATGGCAAGGACAAATACATCATATATTATTAAAAAAATAACATCAATAAAAATAGGTAAACTAATTATGCTTTTAGTTTGAAATGGAAATTTCCTATTCATGTGCCAGCAGAGTTAAATCTCACACTGGAAAAGGAAACATCCTTCTGACTCTACCGGTGCTTCGAAAATACGCCCGTTAGATAAGAAAGCACCAAGAAACTCTACGGGAATTTATTTTCCATATTTGTTAATTCTTTATTATTTTTCTCAAATGTCAGAGATTATATAATAAAACAAAATGTAAATTACAAATATAAAATTGACAATGAGATGTCACACAATCATCATCAAACAGTAAAACTGGAAAAAATAAAGTAAAAGATCTAACTAGATATTTTGTATAAAACAATGTGACATCATGTCATGATCTCATGACATGTTGTAGCCATGAGACAACTCACAAAGTACTTTGAACATTTGATTTTGAAAACTAACGCGCTAACCACTGGGCCGCCCGCGCCACGCACGCGTCGTCAGTTGCGTGCTGACGTTCGTAGCGCTCGTCGCGGCTTGTCGGCATAACACTCCCAGATGAAGAACGTCAAAATAGTCTGAAACTGGTCGGAGTATTTCCGATTTTCTTTTTCGTGAGTTTTTAGCCGTTTTATTTATATTTACTTTGAACATTTTATGACGTAAACCCCGAAGTTCGCTTATTATTATCATGGAGCTTGGAGACATCAGGCCACGCATTTCTGTCATGAATATAATCATTTACATTGTAATATGCTATTTATGAGATTTACTTTAACAAAACTTTTAAATCTATGCATTGATAATTGACCAATGCTGTCAGATAACTTATTAAAAAACCGTATACAGTCCCTCATAAAACTTTCCGAATCTTTCTAAATCTGATTATGTCAATATGGGTCAAAATCGTGTGACGCTAATATGATTTTATTGATATGAAGTAAGTACCTTGATTTTAGACGCTTTTGTACTAAATTATGCAAAATTTAGCTTAGAAAATTACTTTGCATTGCACTCTATCTAATAGGTACAAGAGTGATAGATAGTAAACAATATCAATTGAACTGATTTTATTCCTACTGAAGAATATTATAAGATTAAATTCTTACAGTGAAAGTAATATTCAAAAACTGCTACACTTAGAAGAGTAGTAAAGTTTGCCTAAACTGGTGTTGATCAGGTTAAATTAAAAATATATTTTTTTACATTTGTGTACCTTATATTTCAAACACTGAGCGTGGGTGACCAGGCCGCTAGGAGCAAGTGGAGCCCACCAGCCGTAGCTGCGGCGACCGCGAGACGTAAGCGCTGACCAGGTTGACCACGCGCCGTCAGCATAGAATACTAAATAGTTACTGCGTTTCGCCAAGGCGAGGCGTTGCCAATCCGGTGCCGGGGTGTTAAATCTGCTCTGACCTTAAATCATTTCTCGATAACTCTTTTTCTGTTGTAGCAATGAGACTTTGGAATCTTCTACCGAAGGACTTTAAAAAGGCCACCTCTAAGGAGGTTTTTAAACATCGGTTACGAGCACTATAAAGTCATTGACGTAGGAAATGTCTTTTATAATAAAAAGGCAAGGAATTTATATTATATTAACGTAAAAAAGGTCCATAATGTTTGACAGGTTAAGATACACCCTCCAAGCAACTTGATTTCTCTGTATAATCTGTAGTGATTATTTCCATTCCTTTTGAATATATAGATGATATTATTATTTATATTTCATGTTTGTAACTATTATTAATATGTTTCAGTTGGTATATTTACTTTACGTTTAGTGATATATTATAAGTATTTATTAGTGCACTGCCACCATTTTTCTTACACATCCAGGTTGACTGGTAGAAAATTCTACTTAGCATTAAGCCCTCCTTGTACAAATGTTTTGTGCTAATGTATAAATAAATATCTCAAGTAGGAATTTTATTAAAGCCTTGTTATGCCCAGTAAAGTTTCACAGAGTACACTTCAAACTGTAATATTATGAGTTTTATTAGAAGCCAAGGTGACCATATATCTATGCTATATACACGTAAGTGGAAATTGCCATTTTTGCACCTATACGGCTTATACAATACCTAGGAAATAAGTATAATAATGATTATTATTGATTGGCAGCTGCATGATAATTATAATTGGCGGAAAAAATACAAGAACTGTTAACCATAACAAGCTTGTTATTTACTAAAAATGATTCAATAAATTATAGCTTTATTTATCATAATATTACGAATTTTGTTGACAAGTACTCTAATATCACGTAGCAAAAAATAGTTCAAAATAAATAGACTAGTTAATTAAATTGGAATCGTCTACCTACACGACTCTCAAAGTTCTGATTGGCGAATAAATATATAAGTACCAGAAAATATGAATGAGAACATCTTGTTAGACTTCATTGTGTGATTGATATCAAACAAATCAAATAAAACTTTTACAGACATTGCAAACTAGAGTCAAATAAACCAAACTGTTTTGTCTGAGACATATATTTGACTTATGACAAGACCATCAACCGAGATATGGACCTTAAAAAAATGAATTTCTAACAAATGTATTTATTCAGGTAAATATACAGTCTGGTGGTTTGCGTTGGTAGGGCTCATTTAGGAACGTAATGTGACATATCGAAAGAACCCTTGTGTCTAAGGGAAAGGGTTGAATTTCGGTACGAAACTAAAATATTATTGAAGTTGTATTAGTAGACAATTGAACACGTATGTCGGTCTATCTCTCTTGTGTTTCATTTGCTGGGAATTACATTACATTTGAATGATCTTTTTACATTATATAGAAAATTTCTATGAATATTGTGTGTTCTATTTCGAATACATTAAATGTATACTAAATATGCAACATTATTGACTTCAAACGAATGATTTAAGCTACTAGATAACTTTAAAGGACATATGTTTAAGCTAAAATAGGCATTATTTTTGTAGAAAGAAAACTGCATCGACAAATCGTAACTGTGCTAAATATAAAAATCCTAAATTCTTAATTATAATTCTGCAATAGTATGAATTACAATATCTAATTTTAATGAGTAGGTCAGCTTACTAACTTACCATTAAATTAATTTATTGTAATCCTAACTCATTCATTTTATTACTAAATTAAAATAAGTTATCTGAAAAGTAGAACTGTATTGAGCTAAACTTTAACATGTCACTTTCAGCAATTTATTTGAAGCAGCACATTCACTATCGCTAAATTATTTCAGACACTTATCTAAACAAATAAATACAAATAAAGCTTTTCCAAGTAATATTAGAGTTTAATAACATCAAATACAGGCTTAAACTTGTTGTACTACTTCACTAGCACTAGAAAATTAATAGGACTTACTAAAACTTGAAACAATGCCTCCGATACTAGCTGGATAGAAAGTTTAGCAATTCATTTATCGCAGTTTTAACCAATTTATTGACTCTGCTCTGGAAACAAGTCTTTAATATATATCTATCTATATCTGCCCACATCAACACACTGTTGGGTATAGGCCTCTTGATGTGCACGCCATTCTTTCCGGTCCTGCGCAAAGCGAATCCACTGCCTTCCTGCCACCTTGATGACGTCGTCTGACTATCGTGCAGGTCTTTGCCGTTACTTTACATTTAGTTAGTCTTTACTAACCAATATTAATATCAGTTATATAAATAACAGTTCTTGACTTTAGTATTGTTAGACTTACTTGCGTGTGCAAACGGAACTTGTACTCGTATGTAGCACCTATATTAGGTAGGCACCTACAATAGGCGTATTTGTGAAACACTGATAGTCAGAAAGCTATTCCCATTTCGTGTGCGAGACCTAGCCTCAAATCTACACATGAATTAAAGATTTTATATTATTTTATAACTTAATTGTATTTTTCTTCATTAGTCCGTATGAATTGTTGAATAGAAAAGTGCTACGTTATTGCTTTCTCACAATAAATCATTTGAATGTAGTCATCACAGATTACCATAACAAAGAAGTTGTTCTGATTTGTTCAGATAATCATGTTCTATCTTAATCGACAACCTTACGGCTCACTATCGGTAGTAGTTATGTTTCTCCATTGCTCCAATAGTAGGCCATGACGCACATTCTACGAGCCAATAAACTTAGTTGCTGCTAGCTAACCACCTTCTGAAGATTATTGCTTAACCTAGCCTTAAAGAATCCTCCAATACGTTTTGGAGCAGTGACCATAACCGAAGAGCTCTCTAAGGCTCTAGGAGTAAGCACCACTGTACTCCCATAAGTGTAATAATAGGTATTGCGCTGGTCACCTTGAGAGATTCAGGATAGTATTCGAGAACGTTGCTCAGTCATCTCTATTTGATAGTAGATTTGAGTCAATTTCTATGGGCGTCCATCTAGTTTACGGAGATTGAGACGTAATAAACACTAGGTATATACATATATTACAGAACAATCATGCAAATTTGATCAAATAGATGCAAATGCTAGACTAGAGCAGTGTTACCGAAACAATCACAAGAGGTACGTAGGTAGGTACGCGAATGTCACCGGCAGGTCCCGTTCGTGGCTCTGTGAATATGAACTAGATACTCTAATATGTATGCTGCATACGATACATGTTAAGCGGAATACATATGCATTTTTATGAAAGGTTCTACTCGTATAAACATTATATATTGAATGAGCAATACCTACCTCTTTCTTTGAGATTATTAAATATATTTTCAGGTTACGGGACTGATAATAGCTTGCTTTATATATATTGCTTGTTAGTGTCAACATAATTAGGTATAGTTATAGCAACAAGTAGCAAGTACACCGAGCCATTACCTATTACTAGCTTTCGCCTGCGACTTGGCCCGCGAGGACTACAGTTTATCTTGAAAAAAAATATCTTAATATGTTCATCTAGGCTAGAATATTCAAAACCAATGCAAAAGTATAACACTAATATGGCACTAATTGATGTTTTTTTTTGGCAGACTTGTTATTATTTCGTTTCCACAGCAACTTGTCATTCCGTTCCTTACAGCGAGTAATCGTCATTTTCCAGTTTTCTCGTGGCAACTTCCCATTTTCCGGGATAAAAAGTATCCTTTGTTGGTCTCTATATTGTACTATTTACAAGTTTCATCAATATAAAAAGTTTCAGCCGTTTTTGCGTAAAAGCTCCCCAATCAAATAAACAACGTTTCACTTTTATATATGTCGGTGTGGATATGCCATTCTCGTCACCACTTTAGGATAAAAATATTAAACAATCCTTTTTTGTTGCACCCCTAGGGTTGACACCTGTCACTTTGACACACACATCTGTTTCCTTGACACCTGTCACTTTGATAATGAAGTGGCAAAACAAAAAAATAAAAAAACAGGATCAGAAGTTGCCTGTATGCTAATCCAGGATAGAAGCCAAATTGGCACCCTAGCCAAGAGGCCTATGTCGAGCAGTGGACTGACACGGTCTGATGATGATGATGATGATGATGATGATGATGATACCTCCCCATGAACGTTAAATAGTATGATTATATTTTTAAAAAAATATTTCAAAGTACCAAGAGAGCAGAAACAGAAGTTTTATCATCATTAATATATTTTTGCAAATTTTTTAAGTGACATGGCGGGGGTGGTGTTTGAGGGTTGTTGGCAGAGGTTTTAAAAGGGACGGGGCCAGTGGGAGGAGTATGGGACCAAAATAAGGAAGAAAACGGAAGCTTTGAAGGAATTTTCAAAATTATGTATCAAAGTGACAGGTGTCAAAGTGACAGGTGTCAACGTGACAGGTGTCAACGTGACAGGTGTCAACGTGACAGGTGTCAAAGTGACAAGTGTCAAAGTGACAGGTGTCAAAGTGACAGGTGTCAAAGTGACAGGTGTCAACGTGACAGGTGTCAAAGTGACAGGTGTCAAAGTGACAGGTGTCAACGTGACAGGTGTCAAATTGACAGGTGTCAAAGTAGCAGATGTCAAAGTGACACCCTAGGGATGCAAAAAGGAGGAATTTTATTAAATGTGTTTTCTAATGTGGTAGGTGTGGCAAAGATTGACCGCGGGTGAAGCTGCGGGGCGCAGCAAGATGACTGCTTATATAGCTATGGATATATGGATGGATGTTTGTTACTCTTTCACGCAAAAAAACTACTGAACGGATTTGCATGAAATTTGGTATGGAGGTAGCTTATATATACCCTGGATTAACACATAGATTACCTCTTACCCCGAAAAAAAAATGCAGGGTTCCTGAGGCACGCGGGTGAAACCGCGGGGCGCAGCTAGTATTTAATATTTTACTTTCTTTCTAGAGTATTGATAGATAGTAGCTGTTAAATGCAAAATAATAATAATATTTACAGGCCAGTCAACAATTTTATTAAATACTAGCTGTACCCGCGGCTTCGCACGCGTGTTCTTTTCTTTAGGTTCAAAGTACCATAATGTGCTATCCCAGGACCAATAACATTTGAACAAAATTTCTTCAGGCGTCAAAAATTCTTTATGAATTGCTCGGCTTCTAACTCACCGGATTGAGATACCAATTACATCAGATTTAAATGAAATCCTAAGCTATCAAACAATGAACACCGCATTGCAATCGGTCGCATAGTTTTTACGTGATGCGTGAACAAACAAACATACAGACAAACAGAAAGAAAAACACGATGAACAAAAACTGTATTGTTCAATACCTTTTTTAAGCATTCAAGAGCATTTTTTTCATTTGAATTCATTTAGTAGTTTGGGTGCGATGTGAGGTCAAGATACGGACAAACGGACACAAAAAAATTAAAAGTAAAACAGTTTAGCTTCAGTATCGAATATAGAGAACCATCCAAAAAATATTTTTTATTACTTAAATATTAACGTAACTTTGGACCCATATCCCGCAGAAACCCTTTACTTATTCGGGATAAAACGTGTCCTCAATTTTAACCCATCATATAACTTAAGACAGTGCTAAGTTGCATCAAAACCCGTCCATTACTTTCAGCGTGGTACGTGTCCTTTTAAATAAGTTTCAACCCCTAAATAATAACCCATAAATTTTTCGATATGTAAAGTATCATATGTCCTACCTCGTAGTATGAACTCAAATCATACCAAGTTTCTTTTGAATTCATCCAGTAGTTCCGGCGGCGTGATGCGCGCCTAAGATACAGACTGACAGACATACAGACAAAAATGAAAAAAACATACAGTTTCTAAAAAAAAAACACTATATCTTTAATGTACAGAATTTGGACCCATATCCCACAGGAACCCTTGATTTTTTCAAGACAAAATGTGTCCATAATTTTCACCTATTTTATAAACTATGTCTGTGCCAAGTTGCATCAACCTCCGTCCAATAGTTTCAGCGTGCTAAGTGTTCTTTTAAATAATTTTCAACCCCAATCCTGCGGGAACCCTTTCATTTTTCGGGATGAAAAGTAGTCTATGTCCTACCTCGTAGTATGAACTCAAATCATACCAAGTTTCATTTAAATTCATTCACTAGTTTCGGCGTGATGCCTAGCCAAGATACAAACAGACAGACAGACAGACAAAAATGAAAAAAAAAATGCAGTATTGGCTTCAGTACCGAATAAATAGTAAGGTCCAAAAAAAAATTTCAAAATATGTTTAATGTACAGAATTGGAACCGTTACAGTTTTATTATAAGTATATAGACTATGGAAAATATACGACGTCAACAAAAAACCATCATCCCAGAAGTATAAATCGATTCCGAAGTTGCCATGAGAGGAAGAGAAGCGATGCTTGCAACTTGGTATAGTGACAAGAGATTGCAAACTTCTATTTTTGGTAGGCCTCTTACGCCAGAGTCCGCCTAGGTAGTTGTACTATTAATTATCCTGTGGCCTTTGTAAGATATTCAACCGCCAAGCAGTAGTGTCAAAACAGTTTATTTATTCAATTACGGACTAGGCAATCGTTTGACCACGATCTCACCTAATGGAAAGCGATGATGTGGTCAAAGGTGTAGCACGCTTGCCTAGTAGATACCTATTCACTCTTGACTTGAACACACCTGGGTTATAATTTACCGGAAACACTAACGAGGGCAGGGCATTCCACTCCTTTGCAGTTCTTATAATAAATGAAGAAGCGTAACCCTTCGTTCTTGTGCAAGGTATTCCAACCATAAAAGGGTGGCGCTTTGCTGATCGGCTAGCCGTACGGTGATGGAAAGGTGACGGGGGAATCAGGTTGTGCAGTTTTTGTGCACACTCTCCATAGTGCAATCTGTAGAATACCGACAGGCTTGCTACCTCACGTCGATGCACCAGACTTTGAAGCTTACTCGTACTCTTTACTAGAGTGTCATCCCCAATAACCCTGATAGCACGTCTCTCAATTGAATCCAAAGACTCGAGCTGATACTTGGCAGAACCATCCCAGAGGTGGCAGCAGTACTCCATACAAGATCGGACCTGTGCTTGATAAAGATTCAAAAGCTGGCCCGGTGTGAATTACCGCCTAACCTTAGACAAAATACCAAGTTTTTTGCAGCTACCTTGGCTTTGGATTCAATAAAGGACCCAAAATTCAGGTTTGATGTGAGTTTGACACCCAAAAGCAGTTCAGCTGGCAATGTTTCCAAAAATTACTGGGTAATGAGAATTAAAAACCAATGTCTCAGGATGATGAGCGCAATGCGGTACCCGCGCAATATGCAACGAAAGTTCTGGTTAGCACTGCAATTTATGATGGGCAGGTGCTTACCATCAGGCAGGCGACCTGTTCGTCTCCTCACTCAATCCAATAAAAAAAACAGGACTAAACCTTCGCAGTTTTGACTATTCGAGCAAGTGTACCTTTCGCAATTTTCACCATTCGCAGAAATGACCCTTCGAGGATGTAAGCATTCGATTAATAGACTTCGAGAAATAGACATTCGCAAAAACGGCATTCGGACGTGACTACTCGAAATGGATCGCTCAACATTCTTCAAAATGAGAAAAGTGTTGTGTGACAGAAACCTGAGTATCAATCTAAGATTACGAATAGTACGCTGTTACGTCTACTCAGTGTTACTGTACGGCGTGGAAACCTTGACTCTCACTCAGAACACAACAAAGAAGTTGGAAGCTTTTGAGATGTGAATTTACCGCCGTATCTTGAAAATCTCATGGCGTGACCGAGTAACGAACTTTGAAGTATTGGAGATACTTAATAAAAAGATGGAGCTTATGAACACCATTAAGCTTAAGAAGATTATCTGGAAGAGATCGCTTTAAGTGATAAAACCGCCCATTGTACTACCATACTTTTAATTCAATTATAATGTGTGTGTTTTCTAGCTGGTAATCACAATAAAGTGTTTCGTATCGTATCGTATCGTATCGTATCGTAAGAAGCCTTACTTCGGTCGCGTCATGAGAAATGACGTATATAGACTTCTCAGACTCATTATTCAAGGGAAGATCGCGGGAAAACGAGGTGTGGGCAGGAGGCGGCATTCCTGGTTAAGGAACTTGCAGGAATGGTTTGACTGCAGTACCACCTCACTCTTCAGAGCAGATGTGTCTAAAGTTACGATAGCTATGATGTTGTCCAATCTCCGATAGGAGTGGAACCCCACATGGCATAAATTTCCCTCTGTGTCAAAATATATTTATATTTACGCTTAAAGGGGATGTGTTATTTATTTAAGCAATATTCTATAGTAATGAATTTTAATACCTAACACTATAAAAGATATAACTCTTGTACTTTTTGGCGAGTCTACATTTAGGCATAGCAATCCTGTTCTTGTACCTAGTGATATATCCATAGCAACAGCCAACCCTATGTGTATCTGTAATATTGTTTGGGCTTGTACAAAATTGTGGTAGACATATTCTAAAAGTAAAGTCATTACATGGCATTTCTTAAAATTATTTCTGAAAGAAGTTAGGGCTGACTATGATAGAACTGATCTTATTGCTCTCTTCTTAAGTATGAAAATTTTGCCTCCAGTTTCTGATCCTCAAATTTTAATTCCATAGCTCATAATACTATGGAAATATGCAAAATACACTTGTTTTGTTGCAAGAAAACCGCGAATTTTGGAGATAGCATAGACTGCAGATGAAAATTTAGAAACTAATCGATCTGTGTGTGTATCCCATTTAAGTTTACTGTCTTGATACACACCAAGGAATTTGATAGTCATAACGATTTCCATATATTTACTATTATAATTAACACATACTTCATCCAGACAATTCTTTGTACCAAGGGAGAATATTATAGCTTTGGTTATCTCAACATTATGAAGTAGCCTATTCGAGTCAATCCAATCACATATAATACCAATAAATTCGTTAACTAGTGTACTGAGCTGGTTCATGTTTTTGTGAGAAAAATAAACCAATGTATCATCTGCGTATCGTTCCTTTATCACCGTTCTTTTATATTTTATGCAAGTTGGCATGTCATCAACATAAATATTAAATAGAAATGGTTCCAAGATGAAACCTTGTGGGGCTCCACATCTGAGATGTTGTCTATCTATCTGAATACTCGCCATTAACCAACGTGGTATGATATCTGCCAGTAAGGAAGGAGGTCAGTAATTTAATGGAAAATCAGTAAGTCCATAGTGACTCTCATGCACAATATTTTGTGGTCAACACATTCAAACGCCTTAAATAAATCACAAAAGATTCCTAGGGTCTTCTGTGACTTATCCAAAGATTCTACTTTTGCCTGTGTCATCACATATACTCGTATGGCAATAATTGTGCTTTTGTCTTTCCTGAAGTCAAACTCGACGAGAATGATTGAGAAAACCATGATCCTCGAAATATATAGCCAACTGATCCAAAATTATCTTCTCAAAGATGTTACTAACCGCAGACAAAATTGATATTGGACTGTAATTACTTAATTCATATTTTGTACCTACCTTGAGATGATTTTCCAAATTTTCATTAGATCGGGAACACACCCTTGTGCAAGCAATCATTAAACATAGTGACAAGGTATAGTGCAATATCTTTTATGAAGTTACCCACAAATTTAGCAGACAGACCTGATATGTCTAGCGATGTTATATTTTTAAGTCTTTTGAATGTACGTAGGTATTGTTTGACCATACGATACATTCTTAAAGCCAATGTTTGCGTCTTGTTTTGCATATACAAGTTGATTTAAGAATTCATTTAGTAGTTTTGGCGTGATGCACGGTCACGATACAGACAGACAGACAGAGAGACAGACAAAAAAAAAAACAGTTTTGGCTTCAGAAACTAATAAAGAAAAGCTTCAAACGAAAGAAAAAACTTCTATGTACAGAATTTGGACCCCTATTCTTCACGAATAATTAAATTATTAGGATAAATAGTATCCTTAATTTTCCCGCATCATATAAAATATGATTTTGCCAAGTTGCATCAAAATCCATCCAGTAGTTACAGCATGATATGTGTTCGTTTAAATAATTTTATAATTTTCTACCCCTATCCTGCGGAAACTCTTTAATTGTTCGGGATGTAAAGTATCATATGTCCTACCTTGTAGTATGAACTCAAATCAAGCCAAGTTTCATTTGAGTTCAATCAGTAGTTTCAGTAGTTTCGGCGTGATGCGCGGCCAAGATACAGACAGACAGACATCATCATTGCTCAACTTTGAAATCGTATCTGGAGTCATCAAAACTTACACTACGTTACTTACACGACGTTTTTCTCTATATATTATTAAAACTCTTTCTATGCTACTTTGTTTCTTATTTAGCTTCAAAATTACTTTTTTTAAACCTTGTTATTGCTTTGCTTCTATTGTAGAAATTTCTCGCGGTAAAATATTTTTTTTGTTGCCTTTTATTTAATAACTAGCTGTACCCGCGGTTTCACACGCGTGGTTATTTCTCTAGGTTGACAGTACTCTATGTGCTATTCCAGGACCTGAAATACCAATATACCAACACTTGATCAAAATTCCTTCTGCCCCGTCAAAAATACTTTTATCGATTTCTCGGTTTCTACTCCTTGGATTGAGATACCAAGTTCCCCAGATTTTTAATCAAACCTTAAGTTTTTAAAACAAAAAAACTGCATCGCAATAGATTTAGTAGTTTTAACGCTATGCACGAACAAACAAACATACAGACAAACAGAAACGTTTTATTAAATGTTATGTTCTTGTTCAGTAGCTTATTGTAAGTACTCATACCATAAACCATTTTTTTTATCGTCTTGGTACAGATTTTTCGTATTTATTGCTTTACTAGCTGTACCCGCGGCTTCTCACGCATGTTCTTTTCTTTTGATTCAAAGTACCATAATGTGCTATTCCAGGACCAATATACCAACATTTGAACAAAATTTCTTCAGCAGTCAAAAATACTTTATGAATTGCTCGGCTTCTTACTCACCGGATTGAGATACCAATTACATCAGATTTAAATCAAATCCTAAGTTATCTAACAATGAAAACCGCATTGCAATCGGTCGCATAGTTTTTACGTGATGCGTGAACAAACAAACATACAGATAAACAGAAAGAAGGACATCGATTAACAAAAACAATATTGTTCAATACCTTTTTTAAGCACCCAAGAGCATTTTTTTCCCATATCCCACAGGAACCCTTTATTTTTTCGAGACAAAATGTGTCCATAATTTTCACCTATCTTATAAACTATGTCTGTTCCAAGTTGCATCAACATCCGTCCAATAGTTTCAATATGCTACGTGTTCTTTTAAATAATGTTCCACTCCTATCCTGCAGGAACACTTAATTTATTCGGGATGAAAAGTATCCAATGTCCTACTTCGAAGTATGAACTCAAATCATACCAAATTTTCTTTGAATTCATTGAGTATTTTCGGCGTGGTGCGCTGCCAAGGTACAGACAGACAAATGGACAGACAGACAGACAAAAAAAAACCGTGTTGGCTTTAGTATTGAACATAGAACGTCCTCCAAAAAAAATACATAATATCTCTAATCTACAGAATTTTGGACATTATCCCGAAGGAACACTATGTTTTTCAGGATAAAAAGTATCCTCCATTTTTACCCATTATTTAAACTATGACTGTGTCAAGTTTCAAAAAATCCGTCAAGTAGTTTCAGCGTGATACGTGTTCTTTTAAATAACTTTCAACGCCTATCCTGCAGGAACCCGTTAATTTTCCGGGATGAAAAGTATCCTATGTCCTACCTCAGAGTATGAACTCAAATCATACCAAATTTAATTTGAATTCATTGAGTATTTTCGGCGTGATGCACTTCCAAGGTGCAGACAGACAGAAACACAAAAATTAAAAAAATACAGTTTTAGCTTTAGTATTGAATATAGAACGGCCCCCAAAAAAAATTACAAAATATCTTTAATTTACAGAATTTGGAACATTATCCCGCAAGAACTATTTATTTTTTCGGAATAAAATTATCCTCAATTTTAACCCATCATATAAACTATGACTATGCCAAGTTGCATTAAAATCCGTCTAGTAGTTTCAGAGTGGTAAGTGTTTTTTGAAATAACTTTCAATCCCAATCCTGCGGGAATCCTTTCATTTTTCGGGATGAAAAGTAGCCTATGTCCTACCTCGTAGTATGAACTCAAATCATACCAAGTTTCATTTAAATTCATTCAGTAGTTTCGGAGTGATGCCTAGCCAATATACAGACAGACAGACAGACAGATAGACAAAAATGAAAAAAAAAAAACAGTTTTGGCTTCAGTATCGAATAAAGAGTAAGGTCCAAAAAAAATATTCAAAATATCATTAATGTACAGAATTGGACCCGTTACAGTTTTATTATAAGTATATATATATAGATTATAAGTATAGAAATTTTTTACTTTTACATTAACATAAATTTGGACCCCTTTCCCCAAAAAGGATTTATTTTTTCGGGATAAAAGTATCCTCCATTTTAACTCATCATATTAACTATGAATGTGTTAAGTTGCATCAAAATCCGTCGAGTAGTTCAGCGTGATACGTGTTCATTTAAATAACTTTTAACCAGTATCCTGGGAAACCGTTTAATTTTTTGGGATGAAAAGTATCTAATGTTCTACCTCGTACATACCACAAACATACAATTGAAAATAACTCAACCTAATTCAAATCATATCATGTTTCAGTTGAATACATTCAGTAGTTTTGGCGTGATGCACGGTCAAGGTACAGATGAAAATAATTAAATTAAAAAACGTTTTAAAATAAATGGTTTAATGCAGTAGCCATGTCATGGTGAAACTTAGAACGGGCTATCATAATTAAATGCGTATAAGTACAACATTTCGGTTCTGTGCTGTTAACCCTTGAGAAGTTCCATAGTCAGGATCCAATCCAATCAATGAAAAAAAAAACATTACATATGTAGTATTGCTTTCAGTATCGAATATAGAGAAACAACATCAAATAACAATAAAAAAAACAATGTACAGAACTGGACCTGTTACAGTTTTATTGTAGGTATAGATAGATTGTGCACTATTCGCTGTCTCCATTTGCAGATTACTGTACCTTTTCTGAAGAGAGTCACAATCATCTGTCATTGTCTAGAATTTAATTTCTAAAGGTTGGATATGGGGTTTATGTCTAAACAAAAGCTCACTCTCTATCTATTTTTTTTTTCTTTAGTAGACGCAGCATATCTCTGATTTAAATCTGCTAACTATTCCAAAATAATCACCCAAGGGTTCTCACTACCTGCTAATTTCCTTTTTAAAAGCTGTTATTGAACTTCACTTGTATGTGAAGTAATCGATGTATCTACGTATTTCTGTCTGTCCTGGAATCTTGCAATTCAAATTTCGAGCACTTTCCGATTAGCTATCCTACTGAAACTTTCAGGAAAGCTCACAACTCGATGACAATACAAAAAATGACTGTGCATTAAAAAAAACTCAATAAACCTTCTTTTTTATTTTTATTTATAAATTAAAATAATCAACACTACTATTCGCAAATAATTCAATTCATTTTTATTCAGTTACTTTGCTATTGCTTTCATTTCCTCTGAAATAAATTTTACCAATTATTCATCTTTCTTTGCTAACTTTAAATTTAACTCAGACAACGTAGATTCATACTTTTTACATAGTACGAGTACCTTGTAGTCGGGCAGTTCACATCCATCTTGAAGACGTTTTTTAGTCCCCTTACCATGGCTATATTTGGCAATTAAAATGTATGTATACCGAAAAGGACTTTTTAATTTGTATATAGAAATATCGATAAAAATATCGATTTGTCAGAATGTACCTATATGATTTCTTCAACAACAGTAAGAAATGTCTATGTGACTGGTCATCAGATGTTACATCCTATGACGCATAGCATGAAATTTAAAATGATGTGACGTATAAACAACAATTGATCTGATGGAAAGATTTTATCTTTGTATCGATTTCATAATTTTCACATTTGATGCTATTCTGCTCATCACGCCTATGATCCTTATCAGATCTTCACCAAATTTCTACGAGACCAACTTAAAGTTATTACCTTTCATTAGCGGGTCGGCATGCATCTTGGTGCTCGCAGCAGTTGGTGATAAGATAAAATAAAACACAACAAAGTGATGCTGCTCATTTCCCATTAGCTGGTTCTCGCAGCACTCTCACGATGTGAAGTGGTGTATTCATGATAAAAATTAGTTTATTCATTTTCCTGGATCTAAATCAAAACTATCTGCCTACCAAATATCATGTAAACATGGATAGGTACTTATATCATACGAATCATCATCATCATCATCATCATGTCAGCCCTTAGAAGTCCACTGCTGAACATAGGCCTCCCCCAAAGAGCGCCACGACGAGCGATCTTGTGCCACCTCCATCCACCAACTTCCTGGGATGGCTACAATGTCGTCGGTCCATCGTGTGGGGGGGTCTCCCCACACTTCGCTTGCTTGTTCGTGGCTGCCATTCGAGAACCTTTATTCCCCAGCGGTTGTCGGTCCTGCGAACTATATGGCCTGCCCATTGCCACTTCATCTTACGAATGGTACCTACTAAAACTTGAAAGTATAATAAGTATAATAAAGTATAAGTATAATGGTAACAAGAATGAATAACAGGAATGGTATTATAGTCACATTTTACAAAACTTTATGGCTTACTAAATCATTGGAAATTTTCGCTCATTTATATTTACTTGAAGTACTTGTACTATTATTTATTCTGTGCTTGAAGTTAGTTTTTTCTGCTATTCTATTGCATAAACTGTTATGTTGCTCTTGTCGTAGTAGCATAGATATTATACATAAGATCCTCACGAGAAGGCCTTTTACCTAGTATGAGGACCACCTGTAATTCCTTTCCTGTTATGTGTATATTATTATTCAATAAGTAGTATTATATTATTATTATAAAATAGGCAAAATAATATCACACTAAAAATGAAGTAAAGTTTGATTATTTTTGTCGTGGATAAGTCCTTGAATTTGCTTCCAAAGGGAGGAAATCCAAAAAACTGATGATAACAAAATTAGGGGATACAGTTTGGTTCTGCAGCTCCATGACGGCCGGTTGGTCTAGTGGCTAGTGACCCTGGGAACGAAAACAAACGGTCGCGGGTTCGAATCCTGCAAGGTGCACTCATTTATGTGATGAGCAGAAATGTTTGTTTCCGAGTCATGGATGTAATATTCGTATTTATGTATGATTATCCGTTATCTAGTGCCCATATTACAGGGTATCTTAGTTTGGGGCTAGGTAATTGGAGTGAATTGCCCAGAATATATATATATTTATTTTATTTTATTTATTTACATCTCGATCATCGATATCCAAAATTTAATTACATCACTTGATAGCAAACGGATCCAAAAAATCATTAGAGTCACCACCACTTATCACTACTTCCTGGGACAAAATGTATTAACTAAATAAGGTAACTAAATAAGGCCTATACAGGTGGCCCGTGGTCCTGATCATCGAGCGTATCTATAAAAAAGCACATAAAAGTATATGTCAGTACGTATATTTGGAAAAGAATGTTCTTAATTATAGGGACAGAATCTTATGCAATTCACTGCAAAGTTCTAAAGAAGGCAGTCAATCTGAGTTACTGATTATAATCAACGTCATACCTTGTCGTAAAATACCAGTTTAATTTGATGTCCTTGTCATTTAATTTACATACTAAAATGGTTCAGAGACATGTACCCAAAGATCTAGAATATAGTACCACCAAAATTCTAGAATCTATGCTTACACCCGACAATTCTGTTTCTTGTTTGCAATTTTGTATGTCAATGTCAACTTCAAGCTAACTTAGCTGTCAGATACCAATGGCATTCAGTAGTATCGTCTGTGGTGGTATCGTAGTATCACTACGTAGCCTGTGTAGTATCTAATCTATGCTTAAGTTGCGTGCGAATTTCAATGGCGAAGGAAATCTTACAGGGCAAATTCCTTACTCTATGGCGAATTTATATACCAGTATCTCCTTCTTAGTTTCTGGAATTTATTTTCGTCAAACCTGAGGGAAAAAAAAAGTGAAGTTCTTTGTGATAAGTGTATTGTGAACGTGTAAATTCAAAATGAAAATGCTTAATATCTGTGTATGAAGTTGATATGCAGTGAAATAAGTTGCATAACATTTACCATGGTCGAGGGTCCCAAGTTTTTGTAACATTTTTATCACTCACTTGGCAAATTACTTTTGTAATTAGATTTATTAGGAAGGCAAAACAATCACAAGCGTCCCTTACTGATAGGACCTTTCCATCACCGTACAAGCAGATGATCGGCAAAGCGCCACCCTTTTATGGTTGAAATACCTCGCACAAGAACGAAGAGTTATGCTTCTTCATTTATTTTAACAATGCTTTCCATCAGGTAAGAACGTGGTCAAAGGAGTGACAAGTAAAGAAAAAATCGCCTATCCACTCACCTACCCGCCCCGCCCCTGCAGTTATTGAAGCTTGGGTCCAAATAGCTTGAGATAGTTGTTAAACTAACTGTTACTGCTAAATATTCGAGTAGTGTACCTATCAGCTAGTTGACTGTTAGAACAAGGGCCCAGAATCTGCGGTGAAGCCTCACCACAAACCAAGTTCCTGTAATCCATCATCCGCAACTTCGACAGTTAGACGCAGCCAATGTATTCCGGGACATGCCCTGCAAACTAATTAAGTATGGAATGTTTATAGTTGCAGGCTTGTTTAGGTATAAAAGCAAGCTTATTAAGGTTTTAGTTAGCTTCAGTTAAGCCGCGTTGACACGCTCAGAGTCTGGTCGGTCCTAGTAGACTCGTACGAGTCAGCTTCATACGAGCGTACACGGATAGGCGTTTAAAATAGGTCACACGGGTAGTTTTCTTAATTCTTTTCATTGTTGTTTTTTTTATTACGGACTAGACAATCGTTTGACCACGATCTCAACTGATGGAAAGCGATGATGTAATCGAAGGTGTCACAGGTGTGGAATTGTAGCAGACCTGCTAATAGAAGAGCTACGACGGGAAAAAGATATATACTCTGGCAAAAAGAGAAGAATTTGGTCTCGCTCTTGGATTCTACGTCGCGGAGAACAGGGGGCATCTGACAATTTCCTCCGAAAAATTGAACACGAAGATTCTGCTACGTTTAAGAACAATTTGATTACCTTTTCAGTAAAGTCGAGACAAAAATACAAAAAGAAGATACTTTAATGAGACCAGCAATACCTGCACGAGTAAAGCTTCAAATCGTCTTGAGATATTTGGCAACTGGCGATAGTTTCTCCCTTGACCCTTGAAAGTAATTTCCGGGTTCCTAAAAGCAGTACATCTAAATTTCTGTCGTCAGCCTTAGATACCATCTATGAAGCGTGAGAGGAATACATTCAGGTAAATAAAATGATAAATCACATATCAAAGTTTATTATAAAAATTAAAATTAAAGTAAAAGCTCCTAACTAACCACTTAGGACTTTCAGATGCATGATGTTTCTTAAAAAGACATAATTTATAAACTTCATATTTTGTTATCTTTTAGGTTCCGAAAACAACAGAAGAATGGAAGTCTATTGAAAGAGGATTTCATCAATGGAACTTTCCTGGCTGTTGTGGTTCATTGGATGGTAAACATGTCAATAATAATAATTGTCCCATTTATTTTGTATAAATGTTTTAGTTATTATTGTATTTTTTGTTCTATGTGGTGTACAATAAAGAGTTATCTATCTATCTATCTATCTATCTATTCAACAACCAGAACACACTGGGAGTGTTTTTTATAACTACAAAGGTTACTTCAGTACTGTGCTTCTAGCCCTTGTGGATAGTAAATACTGTTTTATATATATATATATATGTGGTAGCACAGGGAAGAATTAACAACGGTACAATTTTTAACAACTCACTATTTGAAAGTTTTGATTTCCTGCCTGTACGCCGAATCTCGCAGAACTTCGTTCTTTCGTCTCTCAGGATTCCCACCACTTGGTCAAGTTCCTTGTAAATGTGAACGCCTATCTATATTAAACTATGCATATTATTAAACTGTAACCACGGTGAAATCTATGCATGGAAGATAATTTAGGAAAAACAGTTTAATATGATTATATGAGAGTAGTAAAATCCAAAAATATCATTATAGGAATTTTTGTCTGCCTGTCTGTGTGTGACTTCATCAAGCTGGACGGATTTCGATACCATTTGCTGAACTGTTTCTTGGAATCTGGCTGAGGTTTTTATCTTTAATTCATCAAAATTGGCACCGACTTCATAAAACTCTTTCTTATCCTAAGTTGTGTTTTTGCATTATTATTACGTTGGTAATTTCGAAAAAGTGATACTGTTCTGGCTCAATTGTATTTATTTTATTCATTTTAGTGGTTGTTTACAAAATAATATTTTTATTATGAAGTCGTTTTTAATTTTTGGAATTGTTTGTTTGTTTGTCGTATGAGGTAGTGCTGGCCTCTGATGTCAGAGTTTGTCAAGCCACCCGAGGGCCTCTGACATGGCTTAACGACTGCTATTAATCAATAACTGCGGGACCGACAGCTTAACGATAACGTGCCCTCCGAAGCACGGAGCGATGGAAAACCGCACATAACTCAGAAAAGTCATTGGTGCGGAGCCTAGGTTTTGAACCGGGTAATGTTGGATTCTAAATTGCTCTATTGGACCACCATCGCTCGCATCGCATTTTTGGAATAATATTTTTTATATTTTGTAGAGGCACAGCATTTGTTTCCAAAATGAAACTAGATGGCGTTAGCAATCCTTAAAACACGCATGCGTTTGTCGCTTGAGATATTTAGAACATTCCTTGATCGTCAATTCACGAGTCCTCCACTTCGTTTCACTGTAATATTATATCAAAGTGTAACGCTTTTTTGTTTGGGTTTTTTTCACGCCTAAATTAAAGAGTATACAAATATTACCTAAACGGCTTTTGATAAAAATATGTATGTGGATAGTATAATTAACACACAACAGAAACCAACAAAGGGTACTTTTTATCCCGGAAAAAGGGAAGTTTCCGCGGGAAAATGAGAATAATCGACTATCAAAGAAAGAAAGTAAAGAAATTTATTCACAACAAAAACACAACAAATTAAAACACAATTAATAGACAAAGCAAAGAAAATTGTCGTGAAACAGTCCCAACTCAGCGTTATGCTGGTTGTAATCGAGAAATAAACAACACGCGCTGGTCTTCCGTTGGGGCCGGTAGGTGACGTCACGGATTTCTCCACGACCAATATTACGTGTCGTCTTAAACGACCCTAAACACAATAAATAGTTTATTACCATGTGGCAATATAATATATATTTTAATGAGGCACTAACTAGATTCATAAATAAATTTTTCAATTTCAATTTATATATTGGAAAAACATATGTACAGTATTAAAATCACAGGCATCAAGGTGTTATTGTCAACATATGACCCTCAAAGAGTATAGCAATAAGTAGCAAGCAGACCGAGTCATTATCATGTATAACAAGTTAGTGTTTATATAAGTAGATTTATCATTTAAATACTCGTCAATGGTATAATAGCATGTTAATTAAAAAGTTATTTAGGTTATTATGGAATGTTGTTTGTTTGTGTAAAAAAAAAATTATATCAGGTAGTTTATTATATTTTTTACTGCCATATTATAGAACTGTGAATTTTTTAATTTAGCAGGGGGTAGAAGAAGATCATATCTATACTTAATTGCACATCTTCTAGGCTGTTCAACCTTTTTAGAAAAGCATATTGGTAATTTCCGTACGATATTGCAAATTTACATTATATAAATTGATATTAATGTCAAAAACTTATAATATTTAAAATATGCTGTACAACTGTCGGTAATTCTGAGTAAAAGGTATACCACCCTGCTCGAAACGCTTTCGATCTTCACAATGTTGTTGACGAGGGACTTGTGGACGAGAAACCCGACACCGTGTTGGGACTACTGGTCGCCCTCCCGGTAATAGAGTAAGTTGCCGGAATTAAGGGTCATCGTATCATCTCCCTCTCTTCGGACTTCTGATAACCCTATAATACCCCAGCGCAACTTACTTACTACTTCTTTCAGCTCTATCAACTTCTCGTCGGTCCTCAAGGTGCGTGCGTTATAAGTTGCCAGGTCCAGAGTTCGTGGGGGTTGGTAGCTGGGTCTCTGCCGGGGATTCCTAGCAACCCCTGCTCCGCCATTACCGTGGCTGCTACCGGTGCCAGGAATAACGGAGCCGCCGGGGACTAGGGGCCGTCTTTGCGGTGTGTATATCATATTGGGGGTTTGCCATAGTCACCACGCTTGGCAGGCGGATTGGTGACCGTAGTGTTACAAGTATGTGCTCGGAGGATGCTGCTGCCCATCTTCCGGTGTGTATTTCCTTATTCGCCTCTTATGACATCCACGGGAAGATTGGGAGGGGTCTTACTCTAAGCCAAGATCACCACGGCAATAAATACCAAGTTTTGGCTAAATCTGGTCACTCATGTTCGAGTTATTGCTAAGTCTCAGGTCAATCGGAAAGAAAATGTGAACTATACAGAAAATAGAGTTTTGCGCTGTCATAAAATTCCTCTCCAAGTTGGAAAAAACGCTTCATCATCATGGAAGATCATCATGGAAGAGATGTAATTTGCTTACGGGGACTTTTGTTCTGGGAAAACCATGATTTACAAATGGCATGGCCTATTCAAGCAAGGCAAAGAGTCAATTGAAGACGATGAACGCCCAGGTCGGTCGATTGAAGCCACTTCCTCAGAAACTGTCGAAAAAGTGGAAATACTTTTTCTTGAAGATGCTCGCTTGAAGAAGAAGCAATTAGCAGAAATGGTTTAAGTATCATCTAGTACAATTTTGAACATTCTCTATGATCATTTTGGCATGTCAAAGGTCAGCGCAAGATGGGTGCCGAGAATGCTGACATCGTTTCAAAAGTAAGAGCGTGTTGAGTGCTCGCAGGAGTTTTTGGAACACTGTAGCGAAAACCGAGATGAGTTTATGAACCGAATTGTTACTGGAAACGAAACGTAGATCATCACTTTGAGCCTGAGTCAAAACAGGAGTTACAACAGGTGTTCAGTTGTAAGAGAAGAGCCGAAGATCGGGCTCAGTGGCGTGCTTTGGGAGAGGCCTATGTCCAGCAGTGGACTAACACGGGCTGATGATGCTGATATTAATAATTATTATGGCTCGGTTTGGCAACGCCTTCAAAAAACTCTTTCTTATGTTGTATTTTTAACCCCCGAACAAAGAGAGAGGTGTTATAAGTTTAGGTGTGTGTGTGTGTGTGTGTGTGTGTGTGTGTGTGTGTGTGTGTGTGTGTGTGTGTGTGTGTGTGGCATCGTAGCTCCCAAACGAATGGATCGATTTTGATGCGGTTATTTCTGTTTGAAAGCTGATGTGGTGGAGATGGTTCTTAGATATATGGGGAGGGGCAGGGGGCAGGGGGGAGGTGAGAACAAGGGGTGAGTAGCTTCAACAAACATAGTTTGTTTGTGTGTTTGGGGTGCTTTCACGCGATAACGGCTGGACCGATATTTATGTTTCTTTTACGTAGATGCTATATACCATAGAGACCAGCATAGGGTAATAATTATCCCGGAAAATTGTACATGCGGGCAAAGCCGTGGGGCGCAGCTAGTTTGCAATAAAATACTTTGACTTTGACTTTGGCTACACTGGTTTATATAATACCAGGGCCCTTATTCGCTATGACCGCTCAGCCACGTGAAATATAAGGAAATAATCAAAGTTACGATATTGTAGCAGTTGGTACATAACAACACGTTTGGATTGTTGACTAGGAAAAACGAGTTTCCGGTACATTAAAAGAAAACAGAGCCAAATGATTATGACGAAATGTTAGTCAATAATAAGATTCAAATTCAGCAGGTAAATACAACTGAAATTCGCCCGTTTCTATTTAGTTTCAATTGAATTACGCTTCATTGCGATGACAAACTCATTCAAATTGTTTTCATTAAGCCGTTCAAACGAGCTGCAAAACAAGACCGATGTAAACAAGGACAAAAAGCGGCATTTAACCGATATAATACGACAACCAACTGCTGAATCCAAACAAATTTAATTGGTCGTGGTACAACACTTACTCTTTACGCTATCAAATTTATTGTTTTTATTGTTTTGGGTCTTATCAGGCTTCTGCCAGTTTCTTTAATATGATATATGGTGAAAAAAATAGTTTGCCATGAATAGAGCAACGAATTCAGCTAAATGTGCTTTCACCACCCACCACATATTAATCGTCAGTAAAAAAAATAACATCGGCATCTTAAAGGAAAGGTTAGTTTATAAAAACGGTACCGAACAATTCAAGTTATTCCCTCCTCAGTCGAAACACACAATTAAATAAAATGAGAAGCGTTTTCAATTTATTTTATGAGTGTATAAAATACACATATTTCACGATGTTCACAGCTGCCGCACGATAAATCTAACATGTTGGGCCGATTCGCCAGCGAATAACGCAGTGGACGTATGGAAAAAGTGAATTTTATTGTTTATTCAATTTCTTTTAGCGCACAGTTTATGAGCTCGACTGAATTTATAAGTAGCATATATCATTTTAGTACACTTTAATTTTACTGCACTCAATAAAACTCTTTAGTATTCTCTTGGTTCTTTCATAATATCAACGGGACGGGAATGGAAATTCCCCGATTGTCTGTAAATATGAACTTCGCAAGGAGGTTCAAGTTCATCTTGTTCAAGATTCCATACTTGGTTAAATTTATGTTGTATTTTCTTTACTAATTTTGCCAAATTGGTAATAGCAATTCGTAGCTTGGTCACAGAATACCTAATAATACCTAGTAGGTTTAAAACTTATAATACGTACTATCAATTTTTCAACTCAGTTTTTTTTTACTACGGCTAGGCAATCGTTTGACCACGATCTCACCTGATGGAAAGAGATGATTTGGTCGAAGGTGTAGCACGCTTGCCTAGTAGTTCTGGACATGTAGATTTGTTCTGAACTGTAGATGGCGAGGAAAATTTTTAATTAAGTCAAATGTATATTCTTTCTAAATTGACTAAATTTTTCATATAAATCGACTTACGAGTATTTTGTAAAATGTACTTGCAAGATTATGTAGCTTTGCTGCTCGTTCTTCTTGTTGTGCTTACTTACTTTGATACTTAGCATTATTATCTTAGATGCAGGACACCTATATTTTATTAATATAATTAAAATGAATTTCAAAGTGATCACTATGTCTACTTGGGTCAGACGATCCAACTGGGTAGATCCAACTTCGACAAATAAATCAACCGAAGAATCCAACTCGGATGGGCAGCGTTCAGGAAATTACGCTATATCTTCTCGTCGCATATACCGCAGAGCCTCAAGACGAAAGTTTATAATCAGTGGGTGTTGCCAGTGATAATATACGGCACTGAGACGTGGTCGCTTACTATTGGTCTCATACACAAGCTCAGAGTTGCGCAGCGTGCAATGGAGAGAGCTATGCTCGGTGTTTCACTACGTGATAGAATCCGAAATGAGGAAATCCGTAGAAGAACGAAGGTTACCGACATAGCTCTCAGATTTTGCAAGTTGAAGTGGCAATGGGCAGGCCATATAGTTCGCAGAACTGACAACCACTGGGGAATAAAGGTTCTCAAATGGCGACCACGAACAAGCAAGCGAAGTGTGGGGAGACCCCCCACACGATGGTCCAACGACTTTGTAGCCATCGCAGGAAGTCGGTGGATGGAGGTGGCACAAAATCGCTCGTCATGGCGCTCTTTGGAGGAGGCTTATGTTCAGCAGTGGACTTCTAAAGGCTAACACGATGATGATGATGATGATGATGATGAATTAAAATCTGTAAAGCTAGGTATCTGATGCCCATTATTCTACATATAACTATCTAACCAATAAGCAGATGTTGGTTTTCCATCTAAATAAATACAATAACAAATTAAATTTGTATAGAACCCCCGATTATTGTTTAGAACCATCGCGATCACTATATCATGTATCAAACAGAAAAAAAAACGCATCAAAATTGGTCCATTTGTTTAGGAGCTACGATTCCGACTCTTCCCCTCCTCATTTTATCTAAGAACCATCTCGATACATCAGACCCACTCTTGACTATGGAATATCATTCAATAATATTTCAATGTTTTTGTCTTCAAGCTAAGAGTGTCGTACTGACATCTTCCATTGTAAATCGAGATAATTACATGTAAACACCGTTTATTTCCCACGGTACGCAAAAAAGACACTGCCAGGTGTGTCACAGGGAATCACTATTCCCCGTGACCCAACCCGAGTGATGTTCTGTTTACTTTTTATTGAGTACTACGAGGGCTGTTTGATAAGTCGTTTTAAAAAGTAAAAAAATATATACTTTTTTAAACAATTTACATTCATTTCTCAACATAGTCTCCTTTGAGGGCCAAACACTTGTTCCAGCGAGTTTCCAATTTTTTTATCCCCTCCAAAAAATAAGTTTTGTCGAGGTCTTCAAAATAGCCGTTTACACCTGCGATGCAGTCCTTATTTGTCAAAAAAAATTGCCCTCCAAGCCATTCTCCAAGCTTTTCAGATTTGGGAATAGGTAATAATCGCACTGAGCTAGGTCCGGCGAATACGGAGCATGCGGAACCAGCTCGAAGCCCAACTCGTGGATTTTGCCCATTGCAATAGCTGACGTGTGCACTGGGGCATTGTCTTGATGAAAGATGACTTTCTTGGGGGACAATTTTGGTCGTTTTTCCAACAATTCGGCATTAATACGGTCCAATAACTCTGCGTAATACGGGCAGTGATAGTCTTTCCCTTTTCCAAGTAATCAATCATAATGATTCCTTCACCATCCCGGAAGACTGTCGCCATCACCTTCCCAGCCGACAAAACAGACTTGGCCTTCTTTGGGGCGCGTTCACTAGTCGCCATCCATTGTTTTGATTCAGGTGTATAATGATGGACCCAAGTTTCGTCCACCGTGACCAATCGACTCAAAAAATTCCGAGGATTACGCTTCATCATATCCAAACACAGTTTTGAAATTCGCTTTCGTTCGCGTTTTTTGTCGATTGTCAACAAACGTGGTGTCACGTTTGTTGACAATCGAACAAAAACGCGAACAAAAATGCCATGAACAGAATCAAGTTCAGTTTTTATTGTAGCAGCATTGCAACCCTTCATAAAAAAATGTTTTATGACGGCACGAAATTCAGATTTTTCCATAGTTGTTGAAAATTTACGAGGGATCACAGTTGCGGTTGCGGTTTGCAATGGTTAAACTGGCGAAAACTTTTTTTTAGCTGAATTTTAGACAGTCTTCATTTAAAAGATTGTGCCTGCCAGTGTTTATGCCATTTACCAGAAAATAGGTTTTATAAATAGTTTTTAAAAAGGACTTATCAAACAGCCCTCGTAGCTTTCCCGCCCGCAACTTCGTCCGCGCGGACTACAGCTTATCGCGAAAAAAAGCATGCTATGTTCCTCTAGGATATTAAAAACCAATGATGAAGTAGGTATAGCACCAACGCTTTTAATGTTTCAGACAGACTCGTTATTTCGTTTCCATGTAGTCCGTTCCTTACAGCGAGTAATCAACTTTTCCCAGTTTTTCCGTAGAAACTTAACATTTTCCGGGATATAAAGTATCCCGTGTTTTATTGGTGTAACAATGGTTAAACTGACGAAAACTTTTTTTTAGCTGAATTTTAGACAGTCTTCATTTAAAAGATTGTGCCTGCCAGTGTTTATGCCATTTACCAGAAAATAGGTTTTATAAATAGTTTTTAAAAAGGACTTATCAAACAGCCCTCGTAGCTTTCCCGCCCGCAACTTCGTCCGCGCGGACTACAGTTTATCGCGAAAAAAAGCATCCTATGTTCCTCTAGGATATTAAAAACCAATGATGAAGTAGGTATAGCACCAACGCTTTTAATGTTTCAGACAGACTCGTTATTTCGTTTCCATGTAATCCGTTCCTTACAGCGAGTAATCAACTTTTCCCAGTTTTTCCGTGGAAACTTAACATTTTCCGGGATAAAAAGTATCCCGTGTTTTATTCCCTCATTCTAAATTTAATCAAAATCCATCCAGCCGTTATCGCGTGAAAGCTCCCCAAACTGGGAAATATAAAACGCTCAGTAATAACATAATCAGCTTTTATTATAATTATAATCTTTGAAAACAGATAATAGAATATATGTATGTACTCTACAAACCAAAAACCACCACCAAATGCCTAAAATAATAATACCTATTACAACAATAATAGTCGGTTGTGTCACTAGGAATAGTGATTCCCAGTGACACCTGGCGGTGTATTTTTGGCGGTGCTATGGGGAAGGAATGGTAAACACTACGGGCTCCAAGTTTACTAAAAGAATTGTACATAGATTGTTAATGAATTGTGACAAAATTGTCGCTCTTGCCACTTGTAATTCTGCTAACTTGAATTGCCGATAATTGTGACAATTGTAAAACAATCGATAATTAACATAATTATCGATTGTTTTACAAAACAACAACACTGTAACACTAGTGACTCGCCCCGGCTTCACACGGATAGCGCTCACACTGCGGCATTTTTCTTACCTCTAGCATTTTTATACCCGTCGTAACTTCTAAAAACAATTATGTTAAAAAACATGTTAATATATTAAAAAGAAAAACTTAATTGCCAGTAAGCGTAATTCAAAATCTTCGGCAGCAACGATCGTAGTGTTTTTTTTTTACCATAGACAACTGCATTATTACTCACGTACTTGACATACTTGTTATTATTTCGTTTCCATGGCAACATGTCATTCCGTTCTATATTTTTTTGATACCGTACAATCTGTAGAATTACATTATTGCAATTTTCGTAGGGATCTCAATTTTTTTTAAATTAAATTCTACCCATGATACTCACTGATAGTGTGTCTGTCTATAAATGAAAGAGTTTCTAAAATCGCTTTAGATTTTTTTGATTTTCTCCATTACAAAGAAACACAAACATACACAACATCAAATATGTCCTCTTTATAATATTAGTGTAGATGTAGATTTCATATTCTACGAACCGATCGTCGAAATAATTTAAAATAAATTATTATATTACCGTTCTACGTACCTCTTGTTAAGGTTTATATTTTTACGAGCAGGTCGTTAATGTGGATGGTAAGCAAACCATCCTGCAGTGCCCCCATTCCCCTCTCCCCAACATCAGTGAATGCAAAATAATATCACCTCCTCCCCGCTCTGTATAACTGAGTGACGAGACGAGCAGGTCATACTAGTGATGGTAAGCATATATCTGAAGCATATACACCTAAAACTTAATTTTCTTGTACAACTGAGTGACGCATGACGGGATAGCAGGTCGTCGCCTGACAGTGAGCAGCGCGCCTGCGGGGACCTCGACTCAGGCCCTCGAAGACGTACTCGTAGTATTTGCTCGAAGTAGGTACCTCGATTGTTTTGTCTTAAAACCATTTTCCAAAACAAATTATATCGTTACACTTTGAAACTGTTCTACCTATAAGACAATTATAATTCTTAAACAAGACAATTGCAATTCAATTGAAATTCAATTGTTAAATTAGATTACTACCAACTTTTGCAACAATTATAATTGAATTACAATTGAATCGTTTATGAATGGTTTTTCTTAAGAAATAAGAGAATCAGGCCCGTATAGGTAGACAGTTCTTAGAAGGTGTTTATGAATAATTATAGAGAATGCTCCTTCCTTTACTATAATGACTAAAGTAACCTGAGCCGTAGTTTCGTGACACTGAATCAGTATTTAGTCTGGGCTGCCACCTGCATGACCGCACATGTATCTATTAGATTCCGCAGCGAGTAATCGATATTTTCCAGTTATTCAGTAAAAAAAAAACATTTTCTATGATAAAAAGTACTCTATGTGTTATTCCAAGGTATAAGCTATTTCCATTCTAAATTTTATCAAAATCTGTCCAGCCGTTATCGCGTTAAAACTCCGCAAACAAACAGACAGACAACGTTTCACTTTTATATATTGGTGTGGATTAGAGCTCGGTTGGTTTGTCACAGACTTCAAATAAAAATAAATTATTGTAAAAAACAAAAAAAACAGACTGCTAATCAAACTAAAATGAGGCAAACAAGCTTTAGATTGATTTTGAAATATACGATGTAGTCGGAGGCTTGAAGAGTAACTCGCCAGGTTCTAGCTGATCCCGTCAAAGAATAAATTAAATGGATGATGCCTCTGGACTCGGACTGCATGCTAAAGCTAGTTTGCCTCTTTTAAGTTTGATTCACAATCTGGTTTTTTGTTTTTATAATAATGTATTTTTATTATGGAATACTTTTTAGTTTATATTTACAAGAATGAGTGAGAATTGTTGCTAGCCTTATGCTTAATGCTTTTATTGACCAGCTCAATAGTACTGTAACCCCTGTATTTTTAACTTTATTTTTGTATTGGTAGGAAGACGTGGACTCAAATCCATAGTTTAAAAAAGTGGCGACAGCACTGATCACCTCTATAAAGCTTGTGACTGTGATTGGCATTCTGATTCTTGTTTAGTGTTGCCAGCTTTGGTATCCTAGTTTGGGGCTAGGTGATTGCTGTGAATTGTTCCAAATACATAGCTGTGATAGAAACGAGTCGGGAACTAGCAAAACCTTGGGGACATTTGGTTAAATATATCAACTATTTTGGAAACAAAATGATGACAACCGACTGAAATTAACAGAAAATATTAATAGCTAGTTATTTACCATTTGTCCCTAAGTTTGTGAGTTGGTTTCCGATTCAGTACATTACATACATAGCATAAAGTTTGAGGGAGTTCTTGACCCGGAACGTTGGCTGCCTCCTGGGATGATTATCCTGTCTTCGATATATTTTACGATAGCCGATTGGTCTAAAATCAAACAAAGATTCGACCAACGGCTGAAAAAGGCCTACAAAAGACTAACACAGGCCTACAAATTGGACTGTCTTCGAACTGGAAGGGGCATTGAGAGAGAATGACTTGTGTGACGTGAACCAGACGAAATTGTGCGCAATTACTCCAACCCATTTGCAGGGAAGCAGATCACCATATGCTTACTTGTGGCCACAATCTGAGATCGCAAAGAGATAAACTCGAGGTAAGTTTTATTTTATTTATGTTCGGGTGACTCACAGCTACCTTAGCTGAACACAAAAATAAAACCAGTCTCGGAACGCTTGGAATTCAACAGATCTTTAAATGCCATAGAAGAGCGTATAATAAAGGATTTCTTACGATAAAGGGTGCGTATGCGTGGAACATAGAGCACAGTTTTCCGGTGGGAGTGCCGTGAAGCCCTTCGAGGACATATAGCTATAGGATTTATAGCTAGTTTTGAACGAGTTCAGGGCAGTCAATCTTGGATTGTTGTTGTAGCATATGGAAACGAGCGCAACGATCATCATTAACTCAAGCGAGAAATTTTGAATTTATAGCCTAAATAACTAGTAAACTTATTTTGTATTCGTTCTAACTTAGACTAGTGTAAAGCGTAATTAGGGTTCCATACTTGGCTTGTATATCAAGGTGACTGCGGACATAAGCACAATATAAAATCTGAATTGTTTTCGTGCTGCTAAACGAGCTAGAGGTTTTCTTCCAAAAGTTCTACAACCAATACTGCAACAAAAGCCAAAAATTACCGTTATTCAGTAATTAAATTTGATTATTTTTCAACATATTTTTTTTAGAGCCAAAAGATTATTTCGTCCCCCAAAGGTTATCGGTTCTACGAACTATATAACCTGCCTATAGCCACTTCAATTTACTAATTCTTATTTAAAAAACTAAGTTGCTGTTGATATTATGGAATTCTCCCACCTGGCTAAATAAAATGATCAGTTATATCGGCACATCAGGAACACGATCGCCATCACACCTACCAGAGATGCGACACTCATTTCAGGACGAAAGTCTTTTATCTAATAAAAAGTTCGCAGAAAAATCCGGTCATTTATACTAGTAGAACTCAGGCCTCGTGATCGATTATAGTACAACACGACTCATTGATTGAATTATTTAGTGAATTTATTCTCGGGTTGTTTTGCTGTGCCCATAATTTTGAGCGATTTGAGCCTACCCAAAATAGATAGATACATTGAAATTTCGAGGAAAACGTTCGAATAACTCGAGTTCAGGCACGTGCACGCTCGACCTTGTTAATGCTTCAAAACATCTACTTAGTATGATCATGGCAAGGTCTAGGTATGTATATATTTTTAACAGGCACTGTCTAGGATTTGCTTTTATTTCAATAAATTTCAATTCCAAGCTACTCGTATTGACATCAAGGTACCTTTTTATGTTTACACTTCCTTTGAACATCTTTTACCTTTTACATTAACTTTGATATGGACATCTCCACGGCACCACTTCAGCTAATGAAATTACAATGAGTACCTACATTACTAAGACTACCAATGAACTCGGTTCTCTTTGCGAACATAATTACCAACCGGCCCGCCCGATAGGAAAAATCATCAAATTTCCCTTTTCTTCAATTAATAGGTTTCATATATGAATCATAGCTATGCATGGAAAGCATTGTCTATGCAACCCATTTAACAGGTTAAAATTTATTTTTAATCGACTTCCATAAGGAGAAGGTTCTCAAATCGTCTGTATGTTTTTTTGTTGTTTTTATGTTTTTTATATCTCTAAAACTTATGAATAGTTTTTTTTGAAATTGTTATGTCCCGATTAGGTCTAATTTTATTCTTATCAAAATTGGTTCAGTAGTTTTTCGAAAATTAGTCGTTTTTTAGAAAATCCACTTTATTTTGTGGTTATATTGCCTCATATCTCTAAGATTTCTAAACCAATTTGGATGATTTTGTTTTATTCATAAGTGTATATTTTCAGTGTCTCCTATAAACTTGATGAAATTTATAGGAGACACTGAAAATATACACTTTGATTGAAATTGATTCAGTATATTTTTATCGAAAACTATTTGTTTTAATGTTTATGTTCTCTCATATCTTCGGGATTGCAGAACCAAATTAGGTAGTTCTTTTTACTTGAAAAATAGATCTTCGGTGTGGTACTGTATAAATTTCATGAAAATTGGTAAGTAGCTTTTTACAAGTTTTATGTAATTCACTGGGTTACTATGCTTGGGACAAGTTTGCATGCCAATTTTGAACCATTTAACGACGTCCAATGAAGCTGAAAATTTGCACACGGGTGTAGTGCGGAGGGTAAGGGGGCACATTTATCATCTCTGTGCCCCAAGCCAACCTCACCTGCTTGTGGTGCACCAAACAACGACCGAGGCTCTGGCGACCAACAAATGGCAATATATCCATTCTCAACAACTGCGCAGCTAAATGGCACAGACCAGAGACGTGCAGCAACGCCACTGGTGTGAAGATTTGCGTGCTGCGATCGCCAACCCGCCTGCCTAGCGTGGCGATTATAGGCATTACCTCCCAAGACGAGCACAACAAAAATTTGGCCCCTAGTTCCCGGCAGCCCTGCTAATCCTGACTACGGTGGCGGTCATGACAACGGCAGGGCAAGAGGTGCTAAGAATCCCTGGGTTACGGAGGGCTACCACAAACAAAATATCTCTGGCTACGTATATTGGACACACTCTGAGACTGGACGAACATATGGCGCAGCTGGTAGTGAAACTGGAGAACATAAGGTGGCACATTTTGGGGTTAAGTGAATTTCAAAGAGAGGGGGAGGACACCGTAACCCAAAATTCCGGCCATCTTATGTACTTCAGTGAGGGTGATCATAAATCCCAAGGCGGCGTCGGGTTCCTCGTTCATCGAGTCCTCACTAACAACGTTGAAGAGATTTGTAGTGTGTTGACCAGGGTAGCGTAACACGCCAAAGTATGAAAATAAATTGGCAACGAATCGAAAGTAGGACCTCACAGATTTGGTAGCAGAAACGCCAGTGGGGAAATGCTTGTCAATTTTCTTGAGAGGGAGGGGCTCTTCTCAATGAATTCGTTTTATTAGAAGCAGCCCCAAATGAAGTGTACGTGGCGAAGCCCAGATGGTGTTACCAAAAATGAGATTGACTTTATCATGGCAGATAAGAGGCACATATTAAGAGATATCTCAGTGATCAATAGGTTCGTTCAATACCGGTAGCGAACACCGATTGGTTTGAGGCGCTCTGAATATTGACTTTCAACTTGAATAAATCCGCCTGATAAAGTCCACGCTCCTACCAAACCTGTTCCCAATTATGTCTGGGTCCGAAAAGTTCCGAGAAGATAGACAATTCAATGCCGTGAAAACCACAAGCGACGCCAACGAAGGACTAGACAAGGTGAATTTTCACGGATAAGGGCTGTTTGACAGGGTGTTTGACAGGTGTGCAAAATTTGAATGAAATCTGACCGTTTAAAGTGGATCAAAATAGCGTCCAAAGGAGTCGGTTACAAACATACAAACATTCAAGTGAAGATAATATAAAGCGTATAAAAATAAATGTCCCAAATTCTGTAAATTAAAGATATTTTAAAGCCAAAACTGTATTTTTTTAATTTTTGTTTTCTGTCTGTCTGTCCGTCTGTAACTTGGAAGTGCATCACGCCGAAAATACTCAATGAATTCAAATGAAATTTGGTATGATTTGAGTTCATAGTTTGAGGTAGGACATAGGCTACTTTTCATCCCGAAAAATGAAAGGGTTCCTGCAGGATAGGCGTTGAAAGTTATTTAAAAGAACACGTATCACGCTGAAACTACTTGACGGATTTTGTTGAAACTTGGCACAGTCACAGTTTATATAATAGGTAAAAATTGAGAATACTTTATATCCCGAAAAATAAAGTATTCTTTCGGGATAATGTCCAAAATTCTGTAAATTGAAGATATTATGTTTTTTTTGGAGGCCGTTCTATATTCAATACTAAAGCTAACACTGTATTTTTTTAATTTTTGTCTTTATGTCTGTCTGTCCGTCTGTCTGTCTGTACCTTGGCAGCGCACCACGCCGAAAATACTTAATGAATTAAAATGAAATTTGGTATGATTTGAGTTCACACTTCGAGGTAGGATATTAGATACTTTTCATCCCGAAAAAATTAAGTGTTCCTGCAGGATAGGGGTGGAAAATTATTTAATTGAACACTTAGCACGCTGAAACTATTGGACGGATGTTGATGTAACTTGGCACAGGCATAGTTTACAAGATAGGTGAAACTTATGGATACATTTTGTCCCAAAAAAATAAAGGGTTCCTGTGGGATATGAGTCCAAATTCTGTACATTAAAGATATAGTGTTTTTTTTTTTGAAATTACTCTATATTCGATTATGAAGCCTAAACTGTATGTTTTTTTTTCATTTTTGTCTGTATGTCTGTCAGTCTGTATCTTAGCCGTGCATCACGCCGCTGGAACTACTGGATGAATTCAAAAGAAACTTAGGGTTACGAGGTAGGACATAGGATACTTTACATATCGAAAAATTTATGGGTTATTATTTAGGGGTTGAAACTTATTTAAAAGAACACGTACCATTCTGAAAGTAATGGACGGGTTTCGATGCAACTTGGCACAGTCTTAAGTTATATAATGGGTTAAAATTGAGGATACGTTTTATCCTAAAAAAGTAAATGGTTTCTGCGGGATATGGGTCCAAAGTTATGTTAATAATTAAGTAATAAAAATATTTTTTGGATGGTTCTCTATATTTGATACTGAAGCCAAACTGTTTTACTGTTAAATGTTGTCTGTCTGTTTGTCCGTATCTTGACCGCGCATCACACCCAAACTACTAAATGAATGCAAATGAAAAAAATGCTCTTGGGTGCTTAAAAAAGGTATTGAACATATTTTTTTTGTTAATCTTTTCTTTCTTTCTGTTTTTCTGTATGTTTGTTTATTGATAAAGTATTTTTGAAGGCTGAAGAAATTTTGATCAAGTGTTGGTATATTGGTCCTGGAATAGCACATTATGGTACTTTGAACCTTAAGAAAAGAACACGCGTGCGAAACCGCGGGTGCAGCTAGTGTTATACCATATGCGTAAATAAAATAACACATACATAGATATACGAGCAATAGGGTCAGTATGTATGTCAGCATCATGGATCTCGTTAAGAAAACGGTTGATGACTGTTACAGCCCTTGCCATTGATGCATTATGCGCATGCTGTGTGCGTAATGCGGAAGGGGGCGCTAACAATCGATGCTGGCGTCGTTGACCCGTGCGGATGTAATTCTGTGGCACAAAATAACTTAATCTGCCTAGCACAGAGGGATTGTCTACCTCGTTTCGCATCAACAGGCAGTAATGCGTAATTAGTAAGAGCTTACGTCTTAGCTCTAAGGTGAAGAGCCCTACCATTCCTGAAACAAATAATGAAGGGAAGAGAAAGAGATAGTAACCGTATGTTCTTTTATAGAGGTACTTTGCAAACTTGCGCTGTACTCTTTCCACCATAATTGTATACTTTTTGGCTTTAGGATCCCACACTATAGCACCAAATTCAATTGATGATTTCAATTTGATTCAATCGAGACCTGGTCTGTTCTGGACTCCTTGCAGCGATGCCAAGTGGATTGGCGAATATCAAAGTGCTGAGATATCTGTATGACGCTGCTACGATAAAAGTCCAAGTACAGGACCGGAGTACTGAGCCTTGCTTAGAGGTGTAAGACAGGGGATGTCATATCCCCGAAACTATTTAGGATTCCAATGGAGGATAATATGTTTAGGACGCTGGACTGGAAAGGACATCAATTTAACAGCAAGTACATCTCACACATGCGATTTGCAGATGATATCGTCCTTATGGATGAATCTGTCTCCGCATGAACATAGACAAAACAAAAATCATGGTCAATGACAATATTATACCGAAACCAATAGTAGTCAATGGCATGCCTCTCGAAATTGTACAGGAGTGTATTTACCTGGATCAAATTGTTAAACTGGGTTGGAATAATTTTGAGAAGGAAGTCAATAAGAGGATTTAGCTGGGCTGGGCAGCTTTTGGAAAAAATCGTCAAATCTTTTTGTCGCCCATTACACAATACCTAAAGACAAAAGTCTTCAACCAGTGCGTCCTACCCGTAATGACATACGGAGCCGAAACGTGGACACTGACTATGAAACTGGTCCAAAAGCATAAGGTCACTCAGTAAGCTATGGAACGAGCTATGTTCGGAGTTTCTCTGAGTGATCGAATCTGAAATGAGGTGATTTGGCAGGGAACTAAGGTTACCGTCATAGTTCAGAGATTAGCAAGCTGAAGTGGCAATGTGTTGGTCACATTTGTCGTAGAACCGATAACCATTGAGATAAACGAGTTCTACAGTGGAGTCCGTGAATCGTCAAACATAGTGTAGGACGCCCTGCGGCTAGATGGAGCGAAGATCTGCGCAATGTAGCTGGCAGACTTTGGAAAAGAAGAGCCGAAGATCGGGCTCAGTGGCGTGCCTTGGGAGAGGCCTATGTCTAGCAGTGGACTAGTATATAGGTTGTTGATTATGTGTAGTTCTGATTACAATTCATTACGAAAAGCCTCTCCCTCTCAAGTTAGTTGACAAGCATTTCCCTGATAAACACTGAGTTTTTATCTCCAAAAGTGTGAAAAAATACTTTTCGCATGTACTTTTATATGTTGATAATAACTTAGTACCAAACTTTTAAAATTGCAATTTTTCCCATCTTCCATCACGGGAATTGAGTCTAAAAGATTTTTATTTAAAAGTAATTTAAAAGTAATTTAAAAATCCGAAATCCGTAAATTTGTGGTACTTAAGAAATTGCTTCTTGCTAAGTTTTATTATTTTTGTCAACAGGAAGTAGCCAATAAGTATTAGTTCCCTTGCGAGTGTCAAAATATGCGGCATAAACGTCCATATCTGGACTGGAAAAAACGGACATATTCTTAAATGGCGAGTACATTACAAATCTACGATATGACATCGCCCTTATAGCGGAATCGCTATAAGGGCGATATGACCTCATTACCCCGAGTCCTGCTGTCATTAACGGTGTACCTCTTAATGTTGTGTAGGAATATGTCTACCTCGGGCAGACTGTGCAATTGGGTAGGAACAATTTCGAAAGGGATGGCGATAGGAGGATTCAGCTGCGATGGGCATTGAGAAGCCCAAAGAAAGTCCATCCTTCTCGTCATCCATACCACAGTGCCTAAAGACGAGTATTCAATGCGTGCGTCCAACCAGTCATGATCTACGGAGCCAAAATGTGGACTCATGGTGAGATTGTTCATAAGTTTAAGGTCACTCAGCAAGCTGTGGAAAGAGCTATATGCTCGGTTTTTCTCTTGAAGACTAGATTCTTAACGAAGTAATCCGACAGAGAGCCAAAGTTACCGACATAGCTCAAAGAATTAGCATGCTGAAGTGACGATGGACTGGTCACATCTTTCGAAGAACCAACAACCATTGGGGTAAATGAGTTTTAGAGTGGAGACTGCACTTAGGCAAACGTAGTAAAGGGCGCCGCCTGGCCAGATGGAGAAACGACTTGCGAAAAATGTCTGGCAGGAACTGGATGAAGAGTGGGCTGATGATGAACCTATGTGTTATTCCAGGATCAAATGAACTTAAAGTATAATATAAAGTACAAAATAACAAAATTGGTGCAGCTGTCAAATAGATTTTGATCGATTGCTCGGCTTCTAATCATTGGATTGAGATACCAAATACACCTACACATATTAAGTCAAAATGTAAGCTATCCAACAGTGAAAACTGCATCGCAATCGGTCCAGAAGATTTAACGTGAGGCGTGAACAGAAGAAAATACAGCAAGAGACGATGTAAAAGAAAGTAAATTATTGATCAGAAGCTTATTTGAAGTCCTATAGACTTTTTTTTAATTATTTTCATTTTACAGACTATTTGTTACTTACTGCTTTATTATATGCAGCTAGGATAGGTGTAAATTGTGAATTAAAAATTAAATATATTTTTATATTAGCTATTGCTTATAGCCTAGCGTTTTGACTGGTTTCTCATCTGTTGTTTACCGCACAAACGAGTCAATATTTTTGCTGTTCTGAAACCCTGCATGGTTTTTCGGTAACTATCGTTATTGGTTTTGTTTAACGTCCCAGTCGTATTTTCGGTTGAACGAATCTTATAATTAAAAAAAAAGAGACTCCTGGCAGATGTGAAAACATAATAGAATATAATTCATTCAGCGGTATATTAGTAAAAAAATGTAGAAACTTAAACAACGAGCAACGTTATGCACATCACGCTCTCATTGGTCAACTGTGAATGAGCAACTCTTCATCTGATCTATACTTACTTATCCTCATAATACCCTAAGTCTAGATAACCAAACTTAAAAATAGAAAATAAATTATATAGTGTAAATAAGAAAAAAATGTTTCATTTAAAAAAAAAAGCGTGGGGTGCTTTTTAAGATATTATCGAAATTATCATTTCCATCATCTTTCTTCTCATATCTGTCAATGAAATATTTATAACTATTGACCTATGCACCCCACGATTTTTTGAAATAAAACATTTTTTTCTTATTTACACTATTAAAATTTATTTTCTATTTTTTAGTTTGGTTTTCTATATAAAGCGTGTTTTTTAGTTTTTTTAAACTATTTTCTCTTACTAGAGACGTGCTGTGCGTAATGTTTTTCATTATGCCGCCATTTTTGAGTTCATAATCCAGATTTCACGATATGAAAGCAGATAAAAAAATCCTATGCATAATTCATTCGTTCATTTTAAATATGGATTTCTGCAAAGTAACACCTGAGTCTATCAACTGTATCCATACCAATATATGAAAGTGAAAAGTTATCTGTTTGTTTGCATGTTTGGGGAGCTTTCACGCGATAACGGCTTTTGTTGAAATTTAGAATGGAGATAGCTTATACCCTGGAATAAAACATGGGTAACTTTTTATCTCAGAAAATTGTAAGTTTCCACGGGAAAACTGGAAAATGTTGATTACTCAATGTAAAGAATGGTTGTCATCACAGAATGGCCTGTGGTTGCCATAGAAACGAAATAACAATGTTGTCAAAAAACTTTATTATTCTCTTTGTCAAAAAACATCTAGCGCATTGGTGCTATAACTACTTTTGCATTAGTTTTTAGTATCCTAGAAGAAAATAGGATGCCTTTTATCGCGATAAACAGTAGACCGCGCGTACGAAGTCACGGGCGGGAAAACTAGTTTTATTATATTTATCAGTCATTTTATTGGATTGCAGTGGAATGATGACATAGATCTTGTCAAATCTTTGAACTTGAAACAACGTCAGTAATAGACTCAGGACATTCTATCTCGGAAGGATTGAAGGGGATTAAAGTCTCAGGTGTCTTCGTCAACGTATTTCAGAACGGTTGCCGGAAACAAACAAGCACGCTCTTATTAAAGAGTGCTCAACATAAAGCGCAGAGTTCCATCACTGAACTGTCGATCAAAGCAACAAAAACAGAGTCCCGCTAAGCCACCCGGCCGATATATCACCGTATTTTATGAGACAGTCGACACAAAGCTCAGTGAGGGATCGATCCCAAGGGCCTGCCCCATGGGACGTGAGATATTGTTTTGGGCCGTAAAAACATCTTAATTGAGGTGATTGTACTCGGAAAAGTTTTCTTTCCTGGGTACAAAAAAAAGAAAGATATATGAGTTGTGACACAAAACAAATCAAACTTACTGGCTTGCCCTACTTGTGAGCGTTGTAGGCTGAATAGGTTATTTTTAGTACCTATTCAATTCTACGATAAAATAATATCGTGTCCTGTCTATGTGTGTTGTTGTCGGAATCTATGTTGCCCGATACTTGTGCCCTGGAAATCTCCAACAAGTCACGAGTGATGGTTTCCATCACTTATAATCAACTGAAAAAGCGTTCAAACGCAAACCTATCATTATGAAAAAAATATATGTATAATTCTACGAATAAGTAATAAGGTATAATTGGCTTTAAATGAATTCACGAAATAACTACTTACCTAAAAATTTAGATGAAATTATATATTTAAACTGAAGGTAAAACTAGATCTCCTTGTAATAAAACACACTTTCTAATACTATGAGAAAATAAGGAAACATGATACAAAAAAAACCAGTTGAATAATGAAACCTCCTCCTTTTTTATGCGACTACGGCGAAGCAAGGGAAGGGCTCTAAACTCATAAGTTTGGAGCGGGCCCAGTCCCGAAATCAGCAAAAAAAGGAATAGCAAAACGTTGAGAATAACGTAATTAAACAACTCTAAGCGAACCAAAAATTACAGTGGAATGCAAAAACAACCGAACAGAACTTTCAGAAATGGCTTGTTTTTTTGGAAAAAAACATGAACTACCACATGAAAATTACTTGTTGCATCGCCGTTCATTTATTTTTTTCAGTCATTTTCATATATTTTTCTATTAATTATATAGCTACCCTATTTAACTAAACAGATAACCGAACACGTATTAATTTAGTTTTATTATATACTAGTTTTCCCGCCCGCGACTTCGTACGCGCGGACTACTGTTTATCGCGATAAAAAACATCCTATTTTCTTCTAGTATACTAATAACTAATGCAAAAGTAGGTATAGCACCAATGCGCTAGATGTTTTTTGACAATATTGTTATTTCGTTTTTATGGCAACCACAGACCATTATGTGATGACAACCTTTCTTTACAGTGAGTAATCAACATTTTCCAGTTTTCCCGTGGAAACTTACAATTGTCTGAGATAAAAAGTATTGTTTATTTATTCCAGGGTATAAGCTATCTCCATTCTAAATTTCATCAAAATCCGTCCAGAAGTTATCGCGTGAAAGCTCCCCAAACAAACAAACAAACAAAAAAACAAACAGACAACTTTCACTTTTATAATATATTGGTATGGATTGAGATGTCGAGAGAAAAGCACAAATTTTAATCTAAAATCAAATCCCGAACTGCATCACCTCTCCCGCACACACTGCACCTGGGAAAGCAGGATAAACATTTGAGAGCGTACCCCGCCATAACAGTCTATGTATGCATGTATGTATGTATGTATGTGGATGTTCTACCATAGCGTCGCCCCTATTGGTCGGATTTATATAAGCGAGGTATCAATCGATTTGCTTTCATTAGAGTGTCATAGTCTATATTTTTTCTCCAAATACGTCGAAGCAAAGGAGGGGTTATGTGTTCAAACTAAAAACGTGATCCAATTTTGACAAATGAAGTATCAATCGATTCGTCTTCATCGCAAGAGTTTCAAAGGCTATTGTTTATCCGACCGTGGTCGGGTTTTAGTTTTTGAACTTATGTCTTGTTTTATTAAGTCGTTAAAAATGTGCACTGATAGAAAAAGTAGATATACGATCAAAAATAAATTGATTTTAGTGGAATGCTTTCGTCTTAATTATATAATGATGCAATTAAAGCGAGATGGGTTAAACGGGAAATACAATATTCATTTCAACTAGTAGGTAGGTATATTTGCAAAAAATAATAAAAGGTCAAAGTAAACTAACTTGTTATTACTGTAAAGTTACACAATCAGTAATTAATTTGCAAAGTTATAATAGGTTTTCCAAATTGTCGAATATCGGGGAGGAGGTTCAAACCATTTTACATAAATTATATTTGGGGGTATTAACTACGAGATAAGCCAGGCTAATCTAATACTATGGAGTTCCTCTGGATCGGAAGTCCACTGGAAGGGGTACTGTGCAGATAAGTGGTAATTTTTTAATGGAATCGACCGAGCCGACATTCACCCCAAGTATCTCTCTGCCCTCTATTAAGCGCCACTACGTCAGTGTTGACATCTAATGTGGACATTCAGTAATGAATGATAAAGCAGCATTATTACTGCGAAAAGCGGCTGGAAGAAAATGGATGAGAAAAGCTAACAAAAGACCTAGCTGCATTAGGAGGACTACGTCCAGCAGTGGACAAATATAGGCTGATAATGATGATTTGGTCATTGAAATAAATTTCAAAAACATTGTATTAAGAAAAATGAAAATCAAATTAGAACTCGCTTAATGCCATTACAATCATTAAAGATGACCACAGCGTGCAATAGTAACAATTGCTCAGTAGTTCGAAAATTATAAAATTTCCAAATAATCTACCGTTTCCGGTAAATATTATAAGGAAATCAACTGCAATGTGGATCCCATATAAGGTAGAACTATCGGGTAAAGCTGCCTATGCAATTAGAAAAATATGAGATTTTACATCGGTTCATCGGACAGACAGCAAAACTAAAGTCATCATCATCAGCCTATATCTGTCTACTGCTGGACGTAGGCCTCTCCTAATGCTGGCCACTGAGCTCGGTCTTCAGCTCTCCTCATCCATTTTCTGCCAGCCGCTTTTTGCAAGTCGTCAATCCACCTGGCCACAGGGCGTTCTACACTACGTTTGCATAAACGTGGTCTCCACTCGAGAACTCGTCTAACCCAACGGTTATCGGTTCTTCCGGAAATGTGACCAGCCCACTGCCACTTCAGCTTGCTTATGCTTTGAGCTATGTCAGTTACCTTGGTTCTCCGTCAGATATCTTCATTACGAATCTTGTCCTTCAGCGAAACTCCAAGCATAGCTCTCTCCATAGCTCGCTGAGCGACCTGAAATTTGTGAACTAGTTTACCCGTCAGTGTCCACGTTTCGGCACCGTAGGTCATGACTGGTAGGACGCACTGATTGAAGATCTTTGTCTTCAGGCACTGTAGTATAGACGACGAGAAGACTTGACGAAGCTTGCTGAATGCTGCCCAACCGAGCTGAATTCTTTTGTTGGCTTCCTTCTCAAAGTTGTTTTTACCCAATTGCAATATTTGTCCAAGGTAAACATATTGTTGGACAACTTCAAGAGGCACACCATTAACTGCAATCGGTTCCGGATCACTAAGATCATTGAACATGATCTTGGTCTTATCTATGTTCATTCCGAGACCGATCCGTCCAGAAGCATCACCTAGCTTGGTCAGCATAATTTACAAGTCTTGCAGCGACTCCGCCATTAGGACGGATACTAAACAAACAAATCAAAAAAAAAAAAAAAAAAAAAAAAAAAAAAAAAACAAATCGGCAAATCGTAAGTGTGAGATGTTTTCGCCATCGATATTAATGCCCATTCCATTCCAATTCAGCATCTTAAACATATCTTCCAGGGCATTAGTGAACAGTTTTGGGGAAAAAACATCCCCCTGTCTCACTCCCCTGCGCAGTAAGATATGTTTAGACTGCTGGTTTTGTACTTAGATACTCATAGTCGCGGTGTCATACAGAAACCTCAGCACTTGAATGTATCGCCAGTCCACTTGACAACGCTGCAAAGACTCCAGAACCACCCAGGTTTCAACGAGGCCTTCTCATAGTACACAAAAGTAAGTGACAGGGGCTGGTTTATACTCTTCAGACTTCTGTAGAACCTGCCTCACTATGTGTATGTGGTCTATGGTGCTAAATCCTCCGCGAAACCCTGCCTATTCAGGAGGCTGGAATTCATCAAGTCTCCTTGCGAGACGATTTGAGATGACCCTCGAAAACAACTTAAAGACGTGGCTCAAGAGTGAAATATCTCTGTAGTTCATCGGCTTTCAATAGATCCGAAGTTATACCATCCTCATCAATCAAAGTCAAAGTTGTTGGAGCGCCATCTCAATCTCGTCTAGATTGACGTCGGGCAGTTCGACAGTGTAGTGGCGGATCAGTATTGCGCGGGAATCCTCTGTGCTGGGTTCGGGTCTAGAAGCATGCGAGTCGTAAAATCGGCCATAGAAGTCTTCAATCTCAGAAAAGATCTCCGGCTTAGAGACAACAGTTGGGCCATTAGTAGTCTTGAGGTTCGTCAGATGGGATCTACAAAGACTTTTGACCCCCGATTTTGCTCAATTGCCTTTTCTTTTCGGGGTGTATTTGAGCATCGGAGGTCACGTCGTACCAGCTTGCTGATCTTTTTATTGAGCTCCCTTTTCTCGGACGGTGTGGCTTGCTGTTGCTCCCGTCTCTCGTCCATAAGCCGAAGAGCCACATCCGAGATTTTAGATTTCGTGCTCGTACGTTGCAGCTGACAACATTTAGTGCCTTCCTCCCTAACGATTCCCACAACTTTTTTAAGTTACGTTGTCTACGTCATTTGTGGTTCCCAAGGCAGCAAATCGATTCTTTACAATACCATAACTCTTTATTGAACATATTACAATAAACAACAACATAAGAGTAATTATATATCAAATCTAATGTTACAATAGGCGGCCTTATCGCTATTTGCAATTTCTTACAGGCAACCTTTGGATGGACAGGAATATAAAATAAACATTGCGGTCAGTGATGGAGACTTACTTTCGAACAAAAAAGTTAATAGATAAATAACAACTATATAAACTATATAACTATATACAACTTTATAACTTAATATTTGTATACATACTTATATAATGTGTTATCATAAATTTTGTTAAACACATAAATATATATACTATAATTAAATAATATAACATATATATTGGCAAATTTATAATATAACATACATAAATAAATAGCATGTTCACAAAGGAATAGTGTATAAATTATGTATGAATAACATAGTATCCAGCTTTATGACAGGTAGTGCTTCTTCACCATGTCTTTGAAGACAGCTATCGACTTAGCTTTTCTAATGTTGATGGGCAAAGCATTCCACAGTCTTACAGCCCATTTATTAAAAGAGTTGTGATAACACATCGTAGATTGGTCAGGCACTTTCAACTGCAGAGTATTGGTGGAACGAAGAATACGGGAATGGGAAAGATAAAGGAACTCAAATCGCTCTTTGAGATAGGGAGGGGTCGATGGATTAAATAGGACACTGTACAGAAGAGAGAGAGGGCATGAGTATCCCGGCGGCGTCGGATTGGTAACCATTTGAGCTTTATGCGAAAATCAGATACATGGTCATACTTGCGTAAGCCAAAAACAAACCGAATGCAAAAGTTTTGTAAGCGCTCTAGCTTATTTAGCTGTTCTTCGGTTAAGTCCAAATAGCAGGCGTCGGCGTAGTCGAGTAAAGGCAGCAGAAGAGACTGTGCTAGACCAAGTTTGGTGGTAGTGGGAAGAAAATTGCGCAGTCTTCTAAGTGAACCCGCTGACGCATAAACGTTATGGCTTACCTCACTTAACTGAGGTCCCCAAGATAGTTGTCTATCAATAAGCACACCCAAGTTTTTAACAGTTTCACTTATTTTGATATGTGTGTCATCGAAAAGAACTTGTGGGAGATGAAACCAGTCAATCTTAGACAGAAAGGAGGGTAACTCAAGTAATTGCGATTGGCGAACCTACCCTGTAATACGCCAGTTCATCTAAAAAGGAAAATAATAATATAAAAGCACGTAACTACACAGACACCAGATGAATAACCTGATCATTTCTTCAACGTGGCCGCACATTTGACCTTCGTTGCCGTGGTGTCCTTGGCCACAGGCACTGCTTTCACCAGGACGGGAACCGCTGGCTTACTGGCCTCTTTCGACCCAAGGCCGTCGAGGTCAGCAAGGCAGTTAACACGATGCCGAGCTCCGTCTGGTCCAAGCACGAACACACTTCCTTGACCGTCCAGCATTTTGAAAGGCCAAGACGCTCGCGAGCTGCCAGAAACACATCGTGCCTTGTCTTCGTAAGGAATTCAGATAACGTTATACCTGAACCTTTCAAATTGGTCTTGGAAGACCAGATTTTGTCACGAAGCATGACGTCACGAAGCTTGAAGAGTATTGAACGCGGTCTATCAGTGCCTGCAACGCGACCCATCCTATGGCATCTACTGATATTCTCAGATTTGAAATCTTCCATCTTTACATGCTCCAACATTGCCTTGGTAACAACCATAGACGTATCTTCTTTCTGTATCTCGAGGACACCATGAAGCAGGAGAATCTTCCGCCTTCCCCGCATCTCTTGAGTGTCTGCTTGATTAGCCACCTTATCTTGGTAAGCTCGAGTTGCACCATGTGATCATCAAGCCTAATCATTCATCCGTTGTACGTAGCCAGGATCAGTTGTTTTTGTTTCGGGTGGCCTACGGTAGCCCGAGGATTCTTCGCACCCCTGCCCTGCCATTTTATTTACCGCCTCCTTGGTCAGAACTAGCAGGGCGACCGGGAACTGGGGCCCATTTATTTATTGTGCCGTTCATATTTGAGGTTTTGCCCATAATCGCCACGCTGGGCATGCGGGTTGGCAATCGCAGGGTGTAGCTTCTCGCACCGGTGACGCTGCTGCCCGTCACCGGCCTGTATCATTTGGCTACGCTTGTTTTTATGATGGTTATACCGCCATCTCTCGGTCGCCAGAGCCTCGTTCGTTATCCAGCAGGATGACCGCGTGCAGGTGAGGTTAGCTAGAGTAGATAAAACTAGAGTATGTATATTTCATTCTGTCATATAGTATAGAATCGTACTATGGGGAAATGCAGCCAAATTTAACCGTAGGTCTTGAAAGCCTCTTACGTAAATAAAAATTTGCCAAGTACGAGTCAGACTCGCGCAATGAGGGTCCGTACAAAATTACCTTTGCCGTTAGAAAACTGTTGTTCCCATTTGTCGATGTATGGTCAGTTTACAGACTGTATATATAAAATACTTTTTTTTTGTGATGTAACTATAAATTTACGGTTTTTGATTTGTTCCCTTAAAAGACGTTGCTCCTTGCCAAATTTCATTATTCTAGGTCAACGGGAGGTACACTAAAGGATTTGATTCCCTTGCGATTGTCAAAATATGCGGCATAAACAGCCGTATCTTTTAATTGTATTTACTAAGTAGTTTTTTTTTCACATCTCTACGTTTGCATAAATCCACGCGTTCCTTGAGAAAAAGGTCTGTCCGTCCATCTGTCTATCTGTCTGTCAGGACAGACAACAAAATGATAAAAGTTCCGTTTTTTTCCTTCTGAGATATGGATCCCATAAAACTACGACGATTACGTTTATAAGATCCGAAATCCGTAGCAGAAGTCCGTAGGCGGTTTACGTAGCCATGAAACCTCTACGAAAGGCTACGGGAGGCTACGGTCCGCTACGAACCGTTTATTTTCAACGAGCCAGCAAGTCGCAAAGACAGGCAGCCAGTTCGCGCTCAGCGCTCGTGGCGACAGCGCGTTCCTTCGTTCGCTCTCCCGGCGAAACTTTACTCGATCTACAAAATAAGACTCGCATGTGTTTCTATGAACAGTTTCAGTGAGCGTTACCTACTGTTTTAAGTTAGTGTTTAAGTTTTTTGTTGGTATCAGGCGTGTTTCTGGAGCTAAGGAGTCTTTCTGTAAGTAGCTTTGAAACTTTTTTCAGCATTTTGCTGCAAGCTCTTTGTGTAATTTTGCATAGAATGAATTAGATCGTGGTTATCACCAAATGATAATGCTATCAGTTGATGGTAATTAAAGAGTGAGCGCTCTCAGACAAGTGCCTCAAATTGTTTTAGCATCTATATGTAACTGGCGAGGGTTGAAATTGTAATTTGATGGTGAAGTTACTATGCCAACGGTGTTATTGATGAAATGCTTGATGCTTCTGGGCCATGATTAGAAGTCGTCGAGTGGACACAAAGGCCACTAATACAAATTTAGAAATAATATTGCTACTTCTTGTTTAGACGAAATCGTTGAATCCTATCATCTATTCATTTACTTTGTTTTGTTTCAACATCGCTGTCGAATACATGAAAAAAAAAGATTTGCGTTTGCTTTAGTCGTAGTTGTACTATTTTTGTTTTTTACCCAACTACAGCAAGGCAAGGGAAGGATAATGAGTTTGACAGTCTATGTAAGTATGTATGTATGTATCTATGTATGTGGGTATATGGATGTTTCACCATAGCTTCGCTCCTATTAGTTAAATTTTAACAAGCAAGGTGTCAATCGATACGTCTTAAGATATAGACTATTTTTTACACGACCGAAGTTGGGTTTTGTTTTTGAACTTATGTTTTGTTATAAATAATGTAATACTATTTGCCTAATTATTATTTAAAAAAATTGTTATAATAAATGCAAAAAAAAAACAAAAAAAAACTACTGAATCGATATGAATCAAATTGATATGAGACCACACTGGAAGTATATTCCTTCAAATTTAATAAAAATAAATACCAAATCGTTTCAGAAATCTCGGTGATATGGGTGAACAATTAACATACATACAAAAAAAAATACAATTAAGAATATGAACAAGAATAACTTGAGAAACTACTGCTTTAATTTGGATGTTTGATTAAAATAAAAACACAGTAGGACATATATTTTCATCTGCTACCGCTTGCGCGTTCTCCGGCCAAAATTTCTGAAAAATAACAGATTTTTGTAAAAATAAAAATGTTGTATCATTCGTGCGGTAATCTTAGTGTCTGTTTTATTAATTGAAACTAATATTGTTTAATAAAAAGCGTATATAATAACATCAGAAGACGTCATGGCAGGCCCGGGAGGAGTTGTCGGGACGAGCACTGCATGAATCCTACTGTCTCAATTGGACCACAAAAGTTCTCAGTCGTGAGGAATCGGAGGAGAGAATGGAGTCATTTTTCCTGCAGTGGGACGACTATGACTAAAAATTAATAAATTAATATTGTTTATCTACACTCATATCGTAAAATCCGTATAATGAACTCCAAAATGGTGGCATAATGATACGGCACGTCTCTAATAAGAAAAAATGTATATTATTTTTATTTGTTTTTTGAACTAAACAATGTTCAAAATTTTTTTTATCAAAAGTTTTAACCTGGTTAAAAAATTCCGACAGCAGTGTTATTGACGAGAAATTGTCTGTTCTTGAAACAGCAACGAATATGACGAACGAGCTTTTACCAGCAAAATCAAGAAAATATTCCGACATTAAATTTTCATTAAATGTAAGTATCTATTGCATGAGTGTAGATAAAGTAGTGTATGAAACGGCACATCTCATTATGCAACCGTTTCATAAACTACTATTAAACCTATACCCAGCAGTGGGCGGATACAGACTGATTAGATCACCACAGCTACAAAGCATGAATCCTAAAAATAGAGCAAGTTAAACATACAACCATTTTAAAGAAGTTATTGAAAGTGAATGATGTAAAAATATGTAGCTTACTTTCACCAAAATGTTAGTTACACAAATGATAAATGGAAAAATAAAAACATAATAACTAACCAACCCTTACCAAAAAATGAAATTATCGTAAATTAAAAGACCAAAAGGCAAAAAATAATAATTTATAAATATATGTATGTATATATCACATATATATTATTGTGTTTATATATATATATATATATATATATATATATATATATATATATATATATATATACACAATAAAAACCTATACCTCAATCCAAATACCAACGTCTGACAGCAACACAAGTTATTGAAGTTCTACTTAGATTATATTTCATAAAACACATATAAAAAAATTACCTTATTAAATCTAACTAGAAACTTCTTAATTATTGATTTACTTAAAAATCAAAAATTACCATTAATTACTTGAAGCCACACATGAACACACGCCTCAAACACACTCACGCACTCTATTAAGTTAAATAATTATATATTTTTATGTTTCACTTTCCCCCAATGAAATGTTTATGTTGCTGTACAGTGCTCAATAAACCACTATCTAGGTCTCATTCATTAGCAGAATGAACATGGCGCTCATTTTCTAAATTGCTGCACTTTTTATGTCTTGCAAGTAATAGAGCTTGACCAATTAGGTTTATATTGGACTAGCTTAATTATGTTTACGGCTCTGCCAGTACAAACAAAAGTATATTGTAAAATAGGCCCCAAAGAGAATTTTGGTGGCAAGACGGTCTCGTACGAACTCGATTTGAGAGCGCCGACTTCATATCATACCTCATTGATGCTGGGTCACTGATTATTTATTAAAGCTTTGGGAGAAAAGCAGAATAATTAATTGATTATACATTAGAAAACACGGGTCATGGATAGATAAACATCAAAATATAATTTAGATCAACCTCAACGTTGCGATCAATTCTACATGGTGGCGTAAAATCTAGTAATAAAGGTATTAGCGTCGCGGGTGGGGGGCGTTCTTTCCAAATACCCGCGTTTGGTCTTGTTAAACATAACCACCCCAATATGGACACATCACTAACAGTATCGGCAGATAACCCTGAGTAAACTAACTCTCTACGCGAACACTGCTGTTACCTGGATTGCATGACGTGGCAGATAACCTATATCCATCTTCTTGATTGAATTCAGATACTTTTTAATTTCAATTAGAAACCGACGCATGGCATGTCCAACAACAATATATCTAAAGGTAAAATTATGACATCCACCGCAACCACAACGGGCATGTGTCGTTAATCATGGTCTACCATTATAACCTGCTGATGTTTTTGATTATACTAAAAGTTAACTTCACTTCTTTATCTCGATCTACTTTGTGAACAAAACTCGCCCGCGGGGTTTAGCTCATCATCATCGTCATCATCATCAGCCTATATCAAAGTCAAAGTCAAAGTATTTTTATTGTAAATAGGCAAAAATAATAGCACTTTCACAAGTCAAAATTGACATCTCCTGAACAAAGAGATATACATAAAATATTATAAAAAGATCAAATCAATCCAAATTTAGATAAACTAAGTATTCTTTGAGTTTGAAAAGGAAATTTCCCTTTCATGTGCCAACAGAGTTAAATCTCACACTGGAAAAGGAAATACCCTTCTGACTCTACCGGTGCTTCGGAAATACGCCCGTTAGAGAAGAGAGCACCAAGAAACTCTACGGGGATGTATTTTTTCCATATTTGTTCATTCTTTATATTTTTTCAAATGTCACAATTATAACAAAACATGTAAACTACAAATATAAAAGGTAAAAGTGACAATGAGATATCCCACAAACATCAAACAATCATACTGAAAAAAAAATAAGGTAAAAACTTTTAACTCGAAAATTATGTTGTATAAAACAACGTAATCTCATGGTATGTTTGAGACATCTCACAAAGTACTTTGAACATTTCATTCCCTTAACGTTAACATCGAAGCTATCACTTATTATTATCATGGAGCTTGGAGACATCAGGCCATGCATTTCTGTCATTAATATAATCATTTACATTGTAATACGCTTTCTTTATGAGATTTACTTTAACAAAAGTTTTAAACCTATGCATTGGTAATTGATCAATGCCGTCAGGTAACTTATTAAAAAATCGTATACAGTTCCCCATATATGAACCACTAACTTTCTTTAACCAAAATCCAGACACTTCTAGTTTATTTTTATTTCTAGTATTAAAATTATGAACATCCCTATTTTTAACAAAGGTATTGATATTCTTCCGAACATACATTATATTTTCATATATATATTGACAAGCCACTGTAAGAATATTGATCTTTTTAAAACGTTCCCCAAGAGAATCTCGGGATTTCATATTGTAAATGGAACGAATTGCTCTCTTCTGTAGCACAAATATTGATTGAATTTCCGCGGCCTTACCCCACAGCAAAATGCCATATGACATAATACTGTGAAAGTAATTAAAATATACTAATCTTGCAGTAGCTATATCAGTAAACTGTCTAATTTTACGTACTGCATAGGCTGCAGAGCTCAATCTACCAGCTAACAACGATATGTGAGGACCCCACTGTAATTTTGAACCTACAGTAATACCCAAAAATGTGGTTGACTGCACAAGGTCTACAGGCTCACTATTTATTAAAATACTTGAATTCGTAGGAACCCCTCTGACATTGGGTAGTAAAAATTTGATACATTTAGTTTTCTTAGCATTTAACATTAAATTGTTAGTTGTAAACCAACTAAGAACTAGCGCGATTGCCTTGTTAACGTCGTCAAAATTATTCAAGGTTCTGTCAATCTTAAAAATTAGAAAAGTATCATCTGCAAACAAAACAATATCACATAAGTTCTTTATGAAAAAGGCAAGATCGTTAATGTAAACCAAGAACAAGAATGGCCAAGTATTGAACCCTGTGGGACTCCCATTGTAATGAGAGATCCTGATGACCTCGCACCATTTACATCTACTTTTTGGATTCTATTGCTAAGATACGACGATAAAAGATCGAGAGCTTTCCCATTAACTCCGTAATGATTCAATTTAAAAACTAATGTTTCGTGGCAAACGCAGTCTAATGCTTTGGATAAATCACAGAAAACGCCAATTGCGTCCTGTGACTCCTCCCAAGCATCGAATATATGCTTTAAGAGCCCTGTGCCTGCGTCTGTCGTTGAACGGCCTTTAGTGAAGCAATATTGTTCATTATGAAACGGACCATTGATATTGAAATGTGTTAATAACTGATTTAATATTACTTTCTCAAAAATTTTACTTAGAGTGGGAAGTATAGAAATGGGTCTGTAGTTAGTCGGATCATTTTTACTGCCAGACTTGAATAAGGGAATAAGTTTACTATTTTTCATTATGTCGGGAAAAACTCCTTAATCAACACAATTATTAAAAATAATTACTAAGTATGGAGCAATTATACCAATAATGGAACTTAAAATTTTAGTAGATATTCCCCAGAGATCCTCTGTATTTTTTATGTTAAGCAATTTAAATGTCTTAACAATCGAATTAACATTAATATGTTTAAATTTAAATGTAACATCACACTTTTCAACGTTGCTTGAGAGCATACAAGAAGTGTAAAATTTTAAAAATTTTAAAGACTGGGTAGTAACTATTGGTATTTTTGTAAAGAAATCTTCAAATGCATTGGCAACTTCGTGATCTTTGGAAAATAATTTATTGCCGATGTTTAGAATAAAGTTTCGGTCTTGAGGTTTAATTTTGCCGGTTTCGGTATTTATTATTTTCCATGTTGTTTTGATTTTATCTTCCGATTGTTTAATTTTCCTACTCAAATGAAGAGATTTTACGGTATTACACACGGTTGATTTAAATGTCTTAGAATATTGTTTTAAGTATTAAACAAATTTCGTGTCATTAGCATTCATTTTTTTTGAGAATATAAATCGTATAATTTGTTTCTACTTTTGTAAATACCTGTTGTAGCCCAGTCATCAAATCCCACCCTTATGCCCCCCTTACATTTTTTTAATTTAAATATATCGTTAAACTTTTTATCCATTATATAAAACAAGAAATTGCAAAGGTCATCAGAATTCCCATCAAATGGCAAGTGACTAAGTTGATTATCAATGTTATCTGCAAACCGTTCCAAACGCTTGCAAGTAATAGGCCTATAAGTGAACTCCTGAGAGCTTTTACCTGATTTACATTGAAAGACAACACTTTGCCCACTATGATCAGAGCTAAGCTTATCACTTATAGCCCTGCTACGAGGTTCACAGTTGCAAAAAACATTGTCTAAACAGGTCGCAGAAGTGCTAGTGATTCTGGTTGGCTGATTAAAAAGTTTTTTTAAGTTGAAGCACAAAAACAAATTTAGAAATTTATCGCTTAATGGACATTTAACAAGTATATCTACATTGAAATCACCACATACAACAAGGAATTTTGAATTGTTAGAATATTTCCTCAGAACATCCTCCATAACTCCATAATCATCATATAATTATATGTGTAGAGAGAACAGATACACATATAATTATATGATGCTCCTGCTCAACACATGATAACTCAATAGTCCGTTCAACAGACAAGGCCACAATGTCTTTCCTCTCCTTAAATTTACATGTATTCACTAAATAAATTAAAGAACCACCATGAGACTTCGCTTTTCTTCTATTGAACAAACTACCAATCACATAGTTTCTAATGGATGGTATCAAAGTACCTATCGTGAACCAATGCTCAGTTACACACATAACATCGACCTTAGAAAAATCTAAAAAAAGTTCTAACTCTAATGCTTTGCTGAAAAGACCCTGTATATTGTTATGAAAAATATGTAAGTTACCAGGCCTTTCCATTGTCTTAAATGTCATTGTTCTGTCCACTGCTGGACGTAGGCCTCTCCTAATCCACGCCACTGAGCTCAGTCTTCAGCTCTCCTCATCCATTTTCTACCAGCTGCTTTTCGCAGCAGGTCGTCACTCCACCTGGCCACAGGGCGTCCTACACTACGTTTGCCTAAACGTGGTCTCCACTCGAGAACTCGTCTACCCCAATGGTGGCAGTGGCAAAAGTGGCAGTGAGCTGGTCACATTTCCCGAAGAACCGATTTCTTCGGGAAATGTGACCAGCTCACTGCCACTTCAGCTTGCTTATCCCTTGAGCTATGTCGGTTACCTTGGTAACCGTAAGGGTTTGGCTGAAAACCAGCAATCAGGGGCAAGCACTGGACATTCTCGCTGAGGGCAGGCCTTTCTGGTACAAGCTTTAAAAGTCATAATATTATATTTATGGTTTTAATTTTGATGTTGTTAATAAACATTTTTTTTATATTTTTTTTCAATACCATTACCCAAATATAAATCGTAATATTTCCATTACCACACTTCATCTTCCATCGAAATTAGCGAAGCCATACTAACATAGCCAACAGGAAAGAGAAACGGACTTAAAAGGCCTTTTTGAATGTCGAGAAGCCCACTGGAGGTACTCTAATAAATTGAAATCCCTTCAAGGTTTTCGGTTCTCTTTAACTCGGCTACAAATTATGCCGTAAGGCGTCGATTTATTGTAGGGCTAATGGACGCACTAACTGCGAGCTAATCTGTTGAAATGGCGAAAGGGAGCGAGGGTAGTACATTCCCCCTTCAATCGTGACTTGTCGCCGAACGGTCGCCTCTCTAATTTGTAATTTGTACTCTTCCGAATAGCGCTACGATTCCCAATAAGTCACTAAGCGCACGCCGCGTAATGGGCAAAATGGGCAAATGGGTTTCATAAGGAGATCAACACACCCATTTTCATTGTGGCTCAAGGCTCGTCAACTTTAATGACTTTACATTTGTCTTTTGTTAAAGAATGTAGCTGAACTTGAAGTATATAGATGAATAACTTATAATCCTTAAAAATGTAATATTGGTTCAATTGAATTTGATGTAACGTGCAGATGGTATACCTACGTAATAAAGAGTCAGAAAATGGCCACTTATATTTATGAACACGGCTAAAAGAGGATACGATTTTTATGCCTTCGTAAACATCGGTGTTGAGGTTTAAACATGGCCATCCAAATTGTTATACAATATTCATTTGTTGTAGAAGAAATAATGAGGTGCAAAGTTCAAATTGTAGCCCCGCATACATGTTGTCAAAAGGAACCATCCGTTGGTTAAAATAAATCCGTCCGTTAACATTATATTAATTATAATGCTAGTCGGTTATTTCTGCGCGGACGGTAATTGTGTTCGTATCGACTCGTACGGGTTCCTAATAAAGGAGAGGAAATTAATTTATCGCCAAGTACCTTTCTGTTTCGGGTTCGATATTTTGGTAAATGTATTGTGGGATACTTAACAAGTACATATACAGGTAAAATAAATAGTAATTACCTATTGTTAACCAATTATCATTATCAACAAATAATAATTAGTTATTTTCAGATAGTACATATTTGAAATACTTTTTAACATTATTTAGTCCATCCCTGTTCGTAGCATAACTTTCAATAGTACGAGTATAGGTATCGGCACGAATCTTGAGTGTTGACTTTTTCCTGCGCAGGTGTTTTTGAGTCAAATTAGCGGTATGAGGAAAGGCGCGTGGATGGGCTATGTCATTTCAATTATGCGATTGGAGCGCTTTCTCGACATCAGTCGAGATTGGTTCACAGCAGCATGTCACGCGTCCACTTAAATGAAAAAAAAAAATTTTTATTGACACCACTTATTCGGGTATTGTTTTTCTAAATAATTCTATACACTATTGAATTACTATGTTCTGCGTTTCAAAGAAGTAGTTAAATTGACGATAGTCAACAAGAATAGTATTTATCTATTCATAAATTAGAATCAGAAATTATGTTGGATATATGGAATTGACGATGATTATTATTTTCACGCAAAAACAGCTTCTCAGCAGCACAGCAACAGATCAATATTTCTGAGAATAGGATTCACTCTAATCGATAGTCTCCCTGCTATGATCAGAAGTGTATGATGCGCGAACCACTTCTACGCCGAACGCGAATGATCCGTAGCGATAGTTATATAAAGAAATATAACATTAAATATAACAATACCGAATCATTAATATATTCTTCTGTATGTCGCCTCGCGCTACGTTTACCATTACACAAAGATCCAGATCGAAGTCACGTCGTTGTATAAAAATAAGGCAATTACTTTAAAGGAAAACATCACACTTACTAATACATCCAAAGACACTTTTGATGTGTACATGTTTATGAAAGCACAAGTTAAATTGGACCTGAGAGTCCTGTCAGACCAACTTTGTGCGAAGTGACAAGCTAACACATGAGGACGATGTCCACAACAAATCAAACACGGCCCGCTGACCACACGCTATATCTGTGTCGCGCAGGACGTTCTTGACACGACGCGACGAGCCGCCGCCGCCGCACGCCGCCACGCCAGAACAACTCGTTACACCACGCATCGCACGTGACATGAGGTGTCACTTCTTTCATGTTATTGATGACTGCTCGAAAATAGCCCTTACGACTACTCACATCAGAAGCAAATAGTGATATCTAAGGTTGCCACATTGACCGAGAATTAATGTGCAAAAATGATCTCTGTCACGATGCGGTAAAGATTTTTGATGTTGTTTGTGTAATGTATTTCCACTCTGTCAGATTCCGAGCGAATGTGATCTTTATTTTATAGGATTAGAGTTGACAACGTAAACAGGAGTTTTCATAATCTGCCGGCGCCGGTTGCCGCGGTGGTAATTGGGGTATTCTGGAGAGATAACAGGTCCATACGTTTCCATTTCACTGACTATCAAAGGACAGACGTTAAGCTTATTACGGTCGACACGTATGTCTACGTGATTATATCTTTGAGATAGATATTTTGTTTTTAGGTTATAGAAGATGGCAAACTATAACGTTAATATCAAAGGTTTTTCATTTGTTTTCTAAACCATGACTTAAGTCTAAAGAAATTTTTAATTTTTTGGAAGATAATGCAATTTTAGATTATGATTCATTTTAAATTGATAGATCAAAGACAAAAAAAGGCTTTCTAAGTCATTCTGTTACAAAATAAAACGATTTTTGCTTCGCCTCAAACTATAAGCTTATACATTTGAAAAGGGTTGGAAGCCTTCAAATGCAAACATCTAAGGGGACACATAAATCTAATATGTCTAACTTTTTTCGTGATAATTCTTTCCAGTGAGCTTTCCAGACGATGAAACTTGTTGGAGTTTTGTTTAAACTTTGTTACAAGGTTTTGTGAAAATTCGGTGACAGAAATATTACGTAGGTCTACCATTATACTCGTATAAAAGTGAAACGTTGTCTATTTGTTTGTTTGTTTCGGGAGCTTTCACGCGATAACGGCTGGACGGATTTTGATAAAATTTGGAATGGAGATAGCTTATACCCTAGAATAAAACAAAGGATACATTTTATCCGGGAAAATTGTCAGTTTTCAAAAGAAAAACAAGACAATGTAGAATACTCGCTGTAAGGAACGGTTGCCATGGAAACAAAATAACAAATCTGTCAAAAAACTTCAAGAGCATTGGTTCTATACCTACATTTGCATTGGTTTTTAATATCCTGGAAGAACATAGGATGCTTTTTTCGCGATAAACAGTAGTCCACGCGGACGAAGACGCGGGCGGGAAAGCTAGTATATTAGCTTAATTATTATACAAGTGAAATTTTTACTTTAGAGGTAAGTATTAGTATTATTTATTATCTGATATTAGGCCAAATTCAAGAGCTGAACTGCTCAAGTAGGCCTTATAAAACTCTTTGTCTAAATTAAAAACACAGAACTGTAAAACAGCCTAAGTCCTAATTATGTAGAACAATAAGAATCTCAGTTTCAAGAAACTCCATTATGAGAATATTTTTTAACCATTATGAATACATTAAATAACGTTAATTAAGAAAGTTTAGCTTCTGAATACATTTCAAATTACTATTAAAACAATTAGGAGGAGAAAAACTTTCGGGTTAGTTAGTAACCCTACGCAGTGAAGTTATTTTCATTAGCAATTTGTTCTAACCGATAGTAAATGAGTTCAATTCCGTAACTTTTTGGAATTCATCCTAGATCATTGGTATACGTAAGAAACTCAACCCACTAAAATATCAAGCATTTTTAAATATCGCACTGATGGAAAATACTTCAATGTTATTTCAATAGAAATAAGATGTTTGTATATGAATTGTGTAGATAAGACTATATCAAAAATGAAAAGTTTTTAATCTCTGACAACCGACTGAAAATGAACAATAGATTCAAATAAATAATACTAGGATACAACTATACTTATTTGATTAAATGCTTGCTTGCTGTCGTATGAGTTAGTGCGGGCCTATGGTATTGGAGTTTGTCAGGTCTTCAAAGGGCCTCTGAAATGACTTACGACTGCTATCCATCAATAAATGCCGGGACCGACAGTTTAATGTGCCCACCGAAGCACGGAGCGATGGAAATTCGCAATTATTAACTACTAATTATATAATAGTACATATGTTGCAGACTCTCGCGTAGGTGCGGGGTTCCCGTTGCAGAGAAAATGAGTCTTTGATGAGCTCAGAATAGGAGGATGAATATGAATCGATTTTTTAAATTGTATATTTCACAACTTTAAAGAACAAGGATAGTATTTAGAATTTAGAATTATAGTTTTGATATCCCGGTTACAAAGGTTGGCTATCGGTGCCTTGATATACTTGGTGGTGGTACTAATTATTATTATTGGTCACTTGTAGGAGAGCTTCTTGTCTTCAACGGCTACTGCGAATGGGAACTTGACGAATGCACGATGTTTTTTTTAGAAAGGATATGTGCTGTTGGCTACGAATAAGTAGTAAGTCAGGAAACGTAACAGCGTTAATAAAATGACCCAACAAAAGTCGTGCCCAAGTAGGTGGGGCTTAAAAGTCGTGTCCAGCGCGTCATCAGTCGTACATTTTTCATGCAAGTGAGCACACGTCATATCTTCGCGTACGTTTTAATTTTATCATTGTGAACTACAGCTGTGAATCATCATGCCAGCATGTGTTGTGAAGTGGTGCAGGAGCCATACAAGATTAAAATGTCCAGGGATCACTTTTCACTAGTAGTAGTTGCAAAATTATAATTATATTCAAAGACGTTCAAATACATTATCAAACCGCGATGGTCAATACTATGCAAAATTAAGTCAGTCAATTTTTGCACTAAAGTTTAATTTCTACTCGATGAAATTTTGAAATTAACTGTTATTTTTTTCACGCAGATGATTCATACCTAAGAAACGTCAACATATTTAGGAGAATACTAAACAAAATGAGCAAATAAACAATAATGAATGATTACAGTTGGTATGTAATATAGGTTCGGCTTTTTCGACTCATGGGAATAACAATAGCATTAAAAAAACAGTTCATAGTTTGATCGAATTAAAGCACGTTTAATTTTTCAGGCTAATGAAAATTCACCTTCTGGAAATTTTGAAGTGTTTGATTTACCTGAGTTGCTCAAAAAAAACAAATAATGCAAACCCTCAAGGAATAAGGCACAAAAACTTGTAAGATTTCACTTTTATTTTTTGCACTTAATATTTAGGTTTGATAGGAATTTTTATTTTAGCTGTATATGTGTATCTATTTCAATTAGAGACAGTCTTTCACAGATTTGAAACTGATCTTCAATAAGGTTGTTTTCAGGAGAATAATATCAACACTGAGTGTAATGACGGTGTTGTCTTCAACACCGTCATTACATTCAGTGTTGATATTATTCTCCTGAAAACAACACCGTCATTACATTCAGTGTTGATATTATTCTCCTGAAAATAACGCTACCAACCAAGAAAAAGAACCAAGAAAAACAAAATTAAAAAATAATCTTATTTCAACCGAAGTCTTTAGTTTTGAAGAAAGAGGATCATGCGTTACGCCGATAAATATACCATCGTCAGATATTGAATCTGCTCTGAATACTCCTAAAACACACATTTTAAAGCAAAAACTAAGAAAAAAACTATTTTGGCAGTATAACAACTATCACAGATCAGAAATCTACAACGCCCAAATAAAAGATTAACTATGAAGAATATTTCACTTAAAATATTTTATCCCAATTGAAGAAAAATGGATTTGGCGATACTACAGAAAATAATGCATTGAATGATTTTTCGGACGATATAGTTTTAGCCCTTAATTAAAAGGAAAAAGTCAAAAGTTACTTTGATCTTTGATGGCTGTGCATCTAACATCGCTACGGCTAAGATGTTGGGTTGCAATTTTGAAGACACAAACAATTCAAAATCGTTTTTTGACCACCCATCTACCGGAGACCCAGTAGTTGTAATATTAGATCCATTTCATATGGTGAAACTTGTGCGTAACACATTAGAGGAAAAAGACACTCGTAGATAAAAACAAGAAAAAAAATTGAGTGGGCACATTTGCAGAAACTGAAAAATGTTCAAGATATCGTTGGATTGCATTTTGGGACTAAATTGTCAAATCGGCATCTATACTTCCGAAATAATATCATGAACGTGAAACTAGCGATTCAAACCTTAAGTCAAAGTGTAGCTGATGCGATTAAGTTTGGTTCGCAACAGTTAAACATGCCTGATTTTCAAGAAACAGATGCAACTGTTAGCTTTTTAGAAACGTTTAACAACCTTTTCGACATACTAAATTCAAGACCGACCGATACGGGTTTAAACCCCCTTTTTCAGTGGTAGAAAAAGAAAAACTACATAACGTTTTGGATCAAAGCGAAAAATATATTAAAGGTCTCTAAATCAATGTGCAGTCAAAAAAAACTCGAACAGTAAATGGTCAAAGAGTAACAGTATATACTAACTCTTTGAAACCAGTGACCAAAACTCAGTCCAAAACTGGACTTCTAGGACTCTTCATATGTATTTCAAGTTTTAAATTACTTTTTGCACGGCTAGTAGAGTTACAAATATATAAATTTATTTAACCATATTAAGCCAAGATCATATTGAGTTGTTTTTGGAGTGATCCGCAACCACGGCCGTTGCAACAATAACCCAAACGCCTGACAGTTTATGGAAATATATAAAAATAATTTACTGAACTTGAACCTCAGCTCTAAATTCACAGGCTGACAGGAGGACATTCCGTTTTAAATTTCTCAGAATCCGTCTTCACTACATTGCGAAGAAAGATTCTCTTTTAATGTCTTCTGGACAAAAACTTAATAAATTAATTATATTTCGTGGGACAAAGAATTTAATGAATTATAAAAAGTGAGCCAAAAAAAAAACATTGTACAGTAATATTGTTTTATTACTGACTTGGTCCGGTCCACTTATTGCATAACATCGTCCACGCCGCTATGACTCAGCTGTCATAGCAGACATTGCATTACGCGCGTGAACCAATCCCTGCTTTCGTTCTGAATTTAAACCAATCGCCAAGCATGTCTATTTGTAACCTCGGAAGTGATTCGTACTTTGAATCTTACGTCGTTTTGGTTTGAAGTAGGGGCACTTTTATTGTGACATTTGTTCTGAATTAGAGTTCCTGACTTATTATTTATTCGTAGGCTGTTGGTCTATAACTGACCTCTACAGCGTCACCGGACGGTGCGCGATGTTTTTTTAAAGGAATGGCCTTTTATACCATTCGTAAAACAAGTGAAGCTCTCCTTTTGGGTAATTTATTTCAATTTATTCACTACATACTGTAACCCTATTGTTCTCGAGCCTTATTTTCCCACGCTCAAAAATTAGGCATAAAAAGCTGTCCCAGAAGTCCCTTACGGTTCTACCTCGAATCCTCACCACGAAGAGAGCCTAACTTTTATGGCTTTGCGACGAATGTGAGGAGAACTTCTATCATATGACCTGTTCTAACCCGTACGAGGGCGGTACCCAAAGTTTAGGTATGTTCCTAAAGTTTGTACAGTTTTTGAACATTCCTATGTATGACTCACCAAAAGTTAACACACTTTGCCAAATTTAGAAACGTTTCTCCCCGTGAGCTTTTTTCTCTCGCTCTTACCTTCTACCTTTTACATTTTTAACTGATAACTATTCATTTTAGGCTGCCTCAGGGGTACTTTGCATGTGTAAAGTAGTACCTTTTACATAGCGCGGATACCTGAGCGAACCTGTACCTTCTAGCATCATGTACTTATCCACAGAAAGTTTCAGTCTGTCTGTGGCTGCATGTTTGTAATTATTCCTAAAGAGATACGCGGCCATCCCGTATGGTTTAGATGTCATACGCGATGGCACGTATCTATTCATGCTGAAGTAAACCCTATTTACCCTATACACTACGTCTTTATATTTGCTAGGCCTATATGAAATAATATTTATTTCACTCGTTATGTTATCTCGCTTACATAAAACAAAGCACAAAGTATAATAGCACAAAGTTATGGCTATCTACCTGTGTTCTTATTTTCTGAGTATTGTGTTCATCTTTTTAATAGCTTATGTTCTAAGAATATATACATGGATACCCTTCGTATACATATATATACCTATAATTATAGCTATATAGATCAATTGTTAAAGTCATTGTTGCGAATAAACTGAAGATGATCTTGGTATCGTTGTATTCTAACGCTCACTAGTAGTAGGATACTAGTAGGTATACCGCTTGGCTACCGTCTCTTTTTGGCTCCATGAACAAGTCATGAGATTTTTCAGATTTCTAGATATTATATAGATAATTAAATAACGGGACTTAATCGAACTGAAAACTTAATTTTTATTTACCTCGAAGTTCGCTATGTGTTCGAATCGCAAAGTTTAATAGTTACAATTATATTGACATTGTGTAAATTTGGAAAACCCGGTAATATCGAAACCAAACAGTACCACTCCAGTAATACCCGAATATATAATAAATATATATATTCGGGTCAATTCACACCAATTACGTAGCCCCAAAATAGGATACCCTGTGTACTATGGAGATCTAGATAACGGATAAACATACATAGATATGAATATTACAACCATGACCACTCTGGTAAAGAGTTCAATGTCTGGCGCATCGACGTGAGGTAGCAAGCCTGGCGGTATTCTACAGATTGCACTATGGAGAGTGTGCACAAGAATTGCACAACCTGATTCCCCCATCTCCTTTCCATCACCGTACGACTAGACGATCAGCAAAGCGCCACCCTTTCATGGTTGAAATACCTCGCACAAGAACGAAGCGTTACGCTTCTTTATTTATTATAAGAACTGCAAAGGAGTGGAATGCCCTGCCCTCGTCAGTGTTTCCGGTAAATTATAACCCCGGTGTGTTCAAGTCAAGAGTAAATAGGTATCTACTAGGCAAGCGTGCTACACCTTCGACCACATCATCGCTTTCCATCAGGTGAGATTGTGGTCAAACGATTGCCTAGTCCGTAATAAAAAAATAAATAAAAAAAATATGACTCGGAAATAATAATTTCTGCTCAACACACAAATGATTGCACCTTTCGGGTTTCAAACCAACGACTGTTTGATTTCGTAGTAAGGTCTCTAGCCCCTAGACCAACCGGTCGTCAAAAATTGGAGAAGCAAATCTCTTTCGAGAACATCGTTTTTTACTCACATATTTTGGTACTATTTTATTAGTAACTAGCTTTCCCGCCCGGGACTTCGTCCGGACTACTGTTTATCGCGAAAATAAAGCACCCTATGTTCTTCTAAGATATTAAAAACGAATGCAAACGTAGGTATAGCACCAATGCTCTTATAGTTTTTTGACAGACTTGTTATTTCGTTTCCATGCCAAACGTTCCTTATAGCGAGTATTCTACATTTTCCAGTTTTCCCGTAAAAACTTACAATTTTCCGGGATAAAAAGTATTCTGCTTTATTCTAGGGTATAAGCTATCTCCATTCCAAATTTCATCAAAATCCGTCCAGCCATTATCGCGTGAAAGCTCCCCAAACAAACAAACAAACAAAAAGACAACGTTTCACTTTTATATATTGGTATGGATAATAACTAAATGGTGAGCGTACTCAGTCTAGAAAAAATATAAGCTATAACATTGAAAATATGTATCTTGGAAGGAATATTAGTGTTCACGTTTTTCAATAAATCGTTTTTCTTAAAATAACGTGTTTATTCAAATAACATGCCTTCCATTATGTATTTTCTAGCAATATAATACACTTCAGTTCTAAGAAACCAGCCGTCCTCACACGAATCAGTCCCGCGCTTTGTTGTTGTAACATTAGCCGCCACCGCACCCATCACTACAGTAGAGTCGAGTTCTTAGCAGGTACCGTGTGCCTTCCACGAGCTGGACCAGCGACCTGAAAAGATGGACCAGCGACCTGGTGAGAAGCGCGGGGAGCCGCTGGATAGTAAGCGACCGCTCGTTGTGGTGTTCTAAATGGTTGAGAGCTATGATAAACAGTGGACCTCTTCCAGCTGACAGAATGATGATGATGTATCCGTATTTGCATTTTGCATGACTGCGTAAGTAGTATAACCTGAGAAAGTATAAGCACGTAATACGCCTTAAAGATCAATATCTCACGATGTCGAACGGTATTCAACATACATTCTAAAGTTTTGGGTGGGATCAAGAAGGTTTAAAAATAAGAAGAGTCTACACTACCAAATCGAAATTAAAGCACCCAAGATATACCAATGCGCTCATACGCACAAGCCTCACGCACACGCTTACACCATGCTATGCCGATTGGCCGCTATATTGCAGCTAGATCTCGTCTTATTAGTCATGCTAATTCTGTGAAATTTTCACAGAAAATTAAAAACAATGCAGTCTGTTATGATGAAATTATATATCAACCAAAAAACACCACAAATTATCCGCTCACGCACACATACGCAATCGCAATTTGCTATGCTTCAAACGTTTATTCGGCGATGTGGTCTCCGTCATTTTTTAAACCTTCTTGGGAATGGCTCAGTCAGGTGAACGACATGCTCGTATCATACCTCGGCTGTACATACTCGTGAAGGCATGCTGCTTGTGGCGTCCACTAGTTGACGTCTCGGGTTAGAAGTGAAACAACTATGTTACTAATATACATACACAGCTCTGTAACGTGTATGTACTGAACTGTGTGTGTTTACGGGAATGGAATGGACATCAACATAAACGGCAAGTAAATTCTCTACACTTTAGATTCTCAGACGTTATTGTCCTTATGGCGGAGTCACTGCAAGAATTTCAACAAATGCTTACCAGCCTAGCAGATGCCTCCCGAAGTATTGGCCTCCGTATGAACATCGACAAAACAAAATTGATGATGAATCAACACATTACACCGGAACCAATAGTCGTTAGTGGCTGCCTCTCGAAGTTGTGCAGGAGTAAGTCTACCTAGGACAAAATCTTATGTTGGGCAGAAACAACTTTGAGAGAGAAGCCGATAGATGGATTCGGCTGGGCTGGGTACACGCTGGGCAGCATATGGGAAACTTCATCATGTCTTCTCGTCGCCCATCCCACAATGCCTAAAGACGAAAGTCTTTTACCAGTGCGTCCTACCCGTAATTACATACAGAGCCGGATCGTGGACACTGACAATGAGACTGGTTCACTAATTTCAGTCATTCAGCGAGCTATGGAACGGGCTAGGCTCGGGGTGTCTCAAAGGGATCGCATCCGAAACGAAGTGATCCAGCAGAGAATGTCACCGACATAGCTAAACAAATAAGCAAACTGAAGTGGCAAGGGCCGGACACATTAGGCGAAGAACCGATAACCAGTGAGGTAGACGAGTTCTTGGGTGGAGACCACGTACCTATAGGCAAACGTAGTGTAGAACGCCCTGCGGTCAGATGGAGTGACGATTTACGCAATGTAACTGGCAGCAATTACATTGTTTGTTTGTTTGTCATACGAGGTAGTGCTGGCCTCTGGTGTCAGAGTTTATCAAGCCGCCCGAGGGCCTCTGACATGTCTTAACGACTGCTATTTATCAATAACAGCCAGGACCAACAGCTTAAGGTGCCCTCCGAAGCATGGAGCGATGAAAAACCTCACATAACTTAGAAAAGTCATTGGTGCAGAGCCTAGGCTCGAGCCCTGTATCGTTGGATTCTAAGTTGAATTATAGAACCATTAGGCTACCATCGCAATTACATGAGAAGAGCCAAATATCATGCTTAGTAGCGCGCATTAGGAGATGCTTATGTCCAGCTGTGGACTAATGCAGGCTTTTGATGATGATGACACAGCTCAAAAGAAACTCCTCCCTGCCAGCGTTACCGATGACAGATCGGAGTGCCAGTGAGGCGCCGCTGTTGATATGCACTACATTAATTATTTCTTATCAAATCCACTGAAAAAACTGTTGCCCTAAATGCTTCGCGGTTATTTTACTGTTATTTAAATAATAACTAGCTCTCAAAACTAAATCAACAAATTGCTGCTCCCTTTATAATTCAAATGGCTGTGTCCAGACGGTAATTATCTAGGTAATTTAACCGTAATATCGATGATTACATGACTTACGGGGGCTCGGCGCGGCGAATGGAAGCGGTGACACGCCACCGTCGCCACTTCAATCCATTTTAACGAGGGAGTTGCGATTTAATTACCAACTAATTAGCCCGTATTTATAAAAGGCGACCTTTATATGCATATGGCCTGATAACTATTATTAATAGGCATGTTTGTTAGATCAATATAATTATATGATCTATGATCGATCTAATATCTGACATTTATAACACAGTCATCTATTTGGAGAGTAATAATGTTCTTCTATATTACAAATACTTAAACAAATGCAATTTCATAATTAACCCACGAAGTGCTCATTTCCTAAAATGCAGCAGACAGTTAAACAACGTAGCAAGCTGTAAAGTTAAACAACGGTAAAGTTTATCCAACTGTGTAATCAGCCGAGATGGCAGATAAGGGGCCTTTATGACTCGCACTAGGCTTTGCATTAAACAGTCAGTTTAATTAGTCAGTTGGTTAAACAGAACATAACATAACTAACAAACTCGCCTACGGGTCGTTTTTTATACTCACTCTCGTGTTTTCATTCCCCTCATTAGTCAACCATTTCATAAATTATTATTATTATTATCAGCCTATATCGTCCCACTGCTGGGCAAAGGCCTCTCTTCCCTCCTTCCAATTTTTCAGGTCTATTGCTTTAGTTCGCCATTCTTTCTCGTACGCGTCAAGTTCGTCTCGCCAGCGTCGTCGAGGCCGGCCACGCTGTCGCTTGACGCCTTGCGGGATCCATTCCGTGATGGATTTAGCCCACAGCTTGTCTGACATACGATAGACGTGTCCAGTCCAAGTGGGTTCATTTCATAAATTACTATTAGAATATTGCTGCACCTTTTAAGTATGCTATTAAAACCATAGTATATCTATATATATTCTATACATGTAAAAAAACTGTGACCAGAGTGAAATCTGCACATGGAAGATAATTTAGAAAAATCATATTTATCTAAGTAGGTAAGTATATGAAAGTAGCAGAATACAAAAATATATTTTTTTTAGAATTTCTATCTGTTTGTGTGAGTGTCTGTCTGTCTTTATGTGACGTCATCATGCAAAAACCACTGGATGCATTTTGATGCCGTTTGCTGAACCGGTTCATACAAAAAGCAGTTACAGTCAATTTTATATTTCGTTGCACCACAGTATTAGGTTTTTAGCATCCCAAAATGAAACTAGATGGCGTTGGCAATCCTTAAAACACGCAAACGGTTGTCGCACGAAGTTTTTAGAACATTACTCGATCGTCATTCCGCCGCCGTTGTCCGTTTTGTTGTAATATGATTATACTAAAGTTCTTCTAAACTTTCCTACCAACGTACCCCATTGAACTTAGAAACTTTGAGAAATAATTTAAATGTTCAAGAAAATAAAGATTTTACTCCATTAGGCCAACTTGAATTGGTAGAAGCGTACATATATATCGATGGTAGAAGCATATACGCATTAAGTGTTTTAAAATCAAATACTAACTTCACTCGCAAAGGAATCAAAACCTATAGGGTACTTCCAGTGTTAGCTTCAGAATAGCTGGTTGCCTGGAGCATCTGGCACTGAGTGTATAAATTACGGAATAATACATTGGGGTGAAAGTCCAGACTTCATGGATCTTTTTGTTATGCAAAAGAAATGCATCCGGATTCTTGTGAACATTAAACAGAGAAATAGTTGTAAACTGCATTTCACTAAGAAAAAATATTAAGCTTACCATGTCTTTATATCCTTCAAATATGTATGTTTGTAAGGAAATACTGAAGTTTATTTAAACCAAATGGTGAAATATATGAAAATTACAGTAGACGAAGTAAAAATAAGTTTATTCTGCCAGCATCAAATTTACACATGTTTGGAAAAAGCCCAAATGCTAAATCAATACCAATAAAATAAAATTCCATTTTTTATGCAAAATTAAACAAAGGCTTCCTTATTTCGTAAAAAAAACTTAAATCATTTTTATTTAATTAAGAAATGCTATTACTCTGTAGAATAATTTAAAACGGACAAACTGGTAACTATTGACAAATTACTCAATTTCGTGATAAAGCTGTGCTGATGTTATAAAATAATACTAATAATAAAGTGGAGTGAAGGTAATATCCTAAATAAAATTAATGATTGACATAAGTAATAAAAAATAATATTAAATCGTATTAAATAGGTATCAATAAGCTGACCAGAAATGTAAACTCAATATGAGCTGACGAGAATAATTGTAGATGAATTTATGTATAATATAATCATAATGTAGTATAATAAATGTAATTTGTTTTAAAAGTGGAACAAGTGATAAAATGTTAAATACTATGGGAAGAAAAATACTATACTTATCACTAACAGGATACTATAAAACACTTCAAGATAAAATTTAAATTTAAAATGTCATCAACCTGTGTGCCACTAGCCTAATTCGTACCTTATCTGTTCCTACACACACCACATTATTTCTAAAGCTATTTCATATACACTTACACCTCATCTACAGTCACTGTACGCACGCACACTACTAAGTAGTAACTACATCATATTTTTTAATTATTTTGTTCCTACGTCCGAATAGGAAAAAATATCTTCTTTTTTTTTTTTTTGTTCGTTTTATCTGTTATGTGCACATGGAAGATACTAGTTCCCACAACACAGGGTATCCTAGTGTGGGAACTAGAAAGCTCAAATATCATAGCAGTAACAATTGTAAAACTAGTATAAGTTCCTAGTTTTAAGTTTAATTTAGCTGCTAATATATCTTGTTTTTTTGGGAATAAATATTTTTATTATTATTATTAATAATTAGTGTTAATTGCACTTGCAAATACCCTTACAGGGTGCATGTACCTACTAATCCTAGTTTTAAGATCTTTATAATCATGTACATGTATGCAATAAATACATACAATACATTTTTATTTTTCGTTGCACCACAGTAAGACATATTTTGTATCCCAAAATGAAACTACATTACTGCATTACTGCATTGGTAATTCTTAAAACACGCACGCGTTTCTTGCATGCTTGCATGAGATATTTAGAACATTACTCGATCGTCAATTCTTAGTTTTTCGTCCTTCGACCAATCCATACTTATAATAAAACTGTAACAGGTCCAATTCAGTACATTAAAGATATTTAGTAAAAAAATAATTGTAGGCTGTATTGTATTCCATACTGAAGTCAAAACTGTATTTTTTTCCATTTTTGTCTGTCTGTCTGTTTGTCAGTCTGTAACTTGGCTAGGCATCACGCCGAAACTACTGCATGAATTTAAATGAAACTTGGTAGGATTTGAGTTCATACTACGAGGTAGGACATAGGATACTTTCATCCCGAAAAGTTAAACGGTTCCCGCAGGATAGGGGTTTAAAGTTATTTAAAAAAAACACTTACTGAACTACTGAAACTACTGGACGGATATTGATGCATCTTGGCACAGTTATATTTTATATAATAAATACAAATTTAGGATACTTTTTATCCCGAAAAAATAAAGGGTTCCTGCGGGATAGGGGTCCAAACACTGTAAATTGAAGATATTTTATAAATTTTTTTTGGAGGCTGTTCTGTATTCGTGTTGAAGCAAAAACTGTTTTTTTACACGACTGCCCAAAAAAAGGAGTGTTATGTTTTTAGTATTCATGTATGTTTGTATGTGAGTTTATTTATTCCACCATAACTTTGAAATGCCTAAACAGATTTAGACGTATTGGGTATCGTTAGAATCCTTACATCCTCCCGAGTAACATAGGCTATATTTTTTTCAAAAACTCAATATGGCAGCAGTATGGCTCCATTATCAATTGAAAAAAAATATTTTTTCTTATAATTTTATAATATGGGTATCAAATTGAAGGCCTTGATAAGCACATTCTAATAGTATATGATTTATTGCCATAAGTCCTTTTTTGGCAGGGCAGGCGTGTTTTTTTAAATTTTAAGCTAGTTTTTTCTTTTATTTTCTATTGGCTGTCTGTCTGTCTGTCTATATCTTGGACGCGCATCAAGCCGAAACAACTGAATGAATTCAAATGCAACTTGGCATGATTTGAGTTCATACAACGAACAGAGGATACAAAGGATACTTTTCATCCCGAAAAAAATCAGCGTTCCCGCAAGATAGAGGTTGAAAGTTATTTCAACGAATACTTATCACGCTGAAACTACTGCAAGGATTTTGATGCAACTTGGCACAGTTATAGTTTATATGATAAGTGAAAATTAAGAATCCTTTAATACCGAAAAAATAAAGTGTTCCTGCGGGATATGGGTCCAAATTCTGTACATTGAAAATATTTGGTAAATTATGCTTTGGAGTCTGTTTTTTTATTCTTACAGAAGCCAAAACTGTTTTTTTGTGTGTGTTGTATGTGTGTCTGTCTGTCTGTATCTTGGATACGCATCACGCCAAAACTATTGAATGAGTTCAAATGAAACATGGCACGATTTGAGTTCATATTACGAGGTAGAACATTGAATACTTTTCATACCGGTAAATTGTCGGTGGTTTGTCTGTTTGTTGGGTCCCCGCAGGATAGGGTTATTTTATTTGGAGTTGGTATTCATGTTTTACGGTTTATAGTTACTTCCGTAGTTCACCTCTAGGATACTCAAGGAATATTCCTCTAAATTTCAAATACCTAGGTCCACTGGATTAGGCTGGGCGTTGTCTGTCAGTCAGTCAGTCAGTCAGTCAGTAGGTATGTCACAATACTTTTTAATTTTATAGGCATGATCATAATAATGTAATAAAATATATATATATATATATATATTATTCTGCCCAAAAGTGAAGGGCGTGTTTACTTACTAAAGCAGTAAGTACCAAAAAATCTGTAAAAGGAAGATATTAAAAAAAAGATCTATGGTACTAAATAAAAGCTACTAAAAATGAATAATACATTTATTAAATTTGTGTCTGTCTGTTTGTCTGTTAGTCTGTTTACGCATCAAGTAAAAACTTCTGGACCGATTGCGATGTGGATTTTGAATAGCCTAGGCTTTGACTTCAAAACTGGTGTACATATTATCTCAATCCGATGAGTAGAAGCTGAGCAATCTTTAAAAACTTTTTGTGGGCTGAAGGAATTTTGTTTAAATGTTGGTATATTGGTGTTTTAGGTCTTGGAATAGTAATAGAGTTTTTTTAACCTAGAGAAATGGCCATACGTGCGAAGCCGTAGGTACAGCTAGTATGACATAAAATTGGTCAAAGCTTTCGTCCGCGTTGTAATATTATTTCAAAGAAACATTGTCTGTTTGTTTGTCAGGGGCGTTTTCACGCCTACACAGCTTTTGATGAAAATGGGTGTATATGTAGATAGTGTCGTTAACACACAGCAGAGACCAACATAGGGTACTTTAGTCACGGAGAACGGAAATTTGCCGCGGGAAAACGGGAAAATGTATATTACTAGCTCTCACACAAAAACAACTATGATAAAGTTTTGAATATAGGTAGGTAGGTAGGTACTCAAAGACGTGCTCAGAGATCGAAAGATACCGCAATATCTAAATACCCTGCTATACAACCAATGTGTCTTACCCACAATACACTTAGGGTGCCGAAACATGGACGCTCACCATGGAAACTGTGCACAAGATGCGAGTCGCACAACGGGCCATGGAGAGTTCTATGTCAGGCATAAAGTTGAGCGACATAGTTCGAAATACGGAGACCCAAAGAAGAACCAACATGGAACACATCGGGTTCCGTATATAAATAAACTCAAGTAGCGATGGGCACGACACTTGGCAAAATGTGGCGATGGCAGGTGGAGTAGGTCACTCACAGGTTGTTTGTGGCCAAGTGTAGGAAAGCGTAACCGAGGAAGACAAGTTTGTGCAACGATGGATCGATGACATCAAGTTTATAGGAAAATCCTGGCACAGATTGGCTCAAAACAGAGATGATTGGCGTGAAAGGGAAGAAGCTTATACCCTGCAGTAGGGAAGATTGAGCTGCGAATGATGATGATGATAGATCATCATACAATGGCTACAATGTCATCGGTCCATCGTGTGGGGAGTCTCCCCATACTTCACTTGCTTGTTTGTGGCCGCTATTCGAGAACCTTTATTTCCCCAGTGGTTGTCGGTTCTGCGAAGTATATGGCCTGCCCATTGCCACTTCAACTTGCAAACTCTGAGAGCTATGTCGGGAACCTTGGTTTTTCTACGGATTTCCTCATTTCGGATTCTATCACGTAGTGAAACACCGAGCATAGCTCTCTCTATTACACGCTGCGCAACTCTGATCTTGTGTATGAGACCAATAGTTAGCGACCACGTCTCAGTGCCGTATGTCATCACTGGCAACACGCACTGATTATAAACTTTCGTCTTGAGGCTCTGCGGTATCTTCGACGAGAAGATATGGCGTAATTTCCCGAACGCTGCCCATCCGATGATAGATAAATACAGTACAATAGAACTGTACTTTAGAAATTGGGAAAATTTTGGTAGATTGGCTGTAATCGCTTTCACATCAAAACGTCATCACTGATTATGATTACAGAATGCCACTTGCTACTATAGTCCCTGTCCCATAAAATATATAAAGTGAAACGTTGTTTGTATGTTTGTTTGGGGCGATTTCACGCAATAACGGCTGGACTGAATTGAATGAAATACAATAGGATACTTTTTATCCTGGAACATTTTACGGGCGGGTAAAGTCGTGGGGTGCATCTTGTATTTAATGTAATTGTTTTGATAACACAGGATCCGTCAATATCGTTAATTCGTCAATTGGCATAGAATTTATCAAAATTAGAGAATAATGCTTGAAAAAAGTACACTGGGAAAGCCAAAGTTATTGTTCAATATGGCCCTGTATGTCCTTTAACATGGATAATACCATTGAGTCTTCTGACAAAGTCATCGCACAATGCACGAAGGTTATTGAGGGATTCGGTCCCATTCCCGGCGAAGCGCTACTTTCAGCGTAACCACACTTTCATATTGTTCACCTGCAAGCGCTTGTTCAATTGCTTTTGATTTTCCAGCCACATGCAAGGCAATCACATTATTGCATTTAACAAACGTTGAACGCCTACCTTGTTGATAAATTTTCATATAAATTTGAAGTCAGGTTGTAAACAAGAAAGCAATCTTGCGTTCTGCCAAATTTTGCATCGCTGTCATTAACAGTTTAAATGTTGCAGAAGTATGAAGTTGGCAGGTAACACTTCGAATGACGGACTCTGTATAATATTAAATTTATATTCCGGGTTTGAACCCAATGATACTTTACAGGAAAGTAGATACTTTGGTACATATTTTTTTGTTGACGCGACGCCCCTTTATTATGGTAAGCGCCACGCCTGCCAATGACACCAATTCTACTAAAACAATTGTAATTACTATTAGTAACAATTTTTTAGTAGAATTTGGACCCATAACAGTTGCAATGCAACCCAGAACTTTGGTTGCTAAATCCTTACCGTTTAATTTTAATATAACCTTTGGATACATTATAGAACAAGAAAATCTTAATAAATATTCTTGACTGAGAAATCTCATTTTCACATATGATACCATTTCGTTTTCTCATATTAATTAGTATGTCACCCACGTAGCGTTTAGTTGAACAAGTGCAATGCTTTGCATGTGTTTTTTTAATATATTCATCGCGTGTCAGTCGCGCGTTTGCAACGCGACGTGTCGCTTTGTTGTGGACTCGGGTTGTGGAGGTGCTGTTTGTTATAATAAAGAAACGAATATTGCTAAAAACTTTGCTAGATTTGTTTAAATTGGGTGGGCAAGATTCCAGCTGAGCAAACAAATTATAAAGAGCTGCTTGCTGAGTATAGCTCTAGGCTGTAACATCTCAGTTCCACGATGGTACATGGCTTTAGGACCGATTAGGTTAAATGGTCCATAATCAAATAAAGGACTCGTCTTAAAAAATAGATAGATAGATAGATAGAACATTATTTATTGCACATGAAAGATAGGCACAAAGACGAACTTAAAGCTAGCTAGCATTATCTTCCAGTTAACCTCGGTGTATTGTATAAATACCCAATAACGGCGGTGAATAATGCCATAAAAAGGACGAGGTATGCTTTCAGCGTGATTAAAAGAACTATGTTTGGTTGCATCTAGAGATATTTCTTTTTGATAATGTAACTGAACACAGAAATCTAATGGTGCAATAAAACACAAGGGCATAACTCGATTCACTGGAGGCGCTGTTTTAGAGTATCAAGTAAAGGTGGACGGGCAAGGACGATTTTCCATACGAATTGTTTTTGTGTATCTACAGATGTTGCAGACTCTCACGTAGGTGCAGGGTACCAGTTGAGAGATAATGAGACTTTTTCGAGCACAGGACGTTCGTTCAGGGGTCAATTGACCCCTAAAATAGATAAATGCAAAATATAAATAAGATAAATGCAATTTGTTTACACTTTATAATTGATTTATTCTTCACATATTTCGTAAACAATGACAGTAAATAGACTTCAGTTTTGTTATCCCAGTTATAGAGTGTGGCTATCGGAACTCTGATATACTTTGGTGCAATGTTCTAAATGTCTACGTTATGGACACTTTATAGGAGAGCTTCTTGTTTTAACGTCTACAGCGAACGGGAACTTTTGACTAAATGCACCCAGATTTTTCGATGTATGCGTATTTATAGTAAACGCAAAACACTCGAAGCTCTCCTATTGGGTGATTTGTTATATTTTATTCATGCCATACGTTAGCCCCTTTGTTCTCTGCCCTAACTTTCCCGTGCTCGAAAACAGGCATAAAAAACAGACCCAGAAGTTTGCTACGGTCGTACTTCGAACCACGAAGAAAGTCCAAGTTTTATGGCATTGCTACGGGTGCGAGGAAAACTTCCGATCTGGTGATCTCCTCGCACCCGTACGGAGACGGTACCCAAACTTTAGGTATGTAGCTAAAAGTTTGTCCCATTTCAGACATTCCTGTGTGTGATTCATCGCTAGTCAACACACTTGACCGATTTCAGAAAAGCTTCTCCCATTGAGCCTCCTCTTGCTCTTACCATCTACATTTTACCAATACCTTGTTAAAGTTACCTTTTAGACCGGCTCAGGATCGCCCTGCGTTGCAAACTCATATTTTTTACAAAGCGCGGCTTTCCTGAGCCAACCTGTCCTCTACCCATGCACCCACAGAGAGCTTCAGCCTCTCTGTGGCTGCATGTTCCCAGCTGCTTCTTAAAGAGGTACGTGGCCATCCCGTATACTATAGACGTCATACCTGATGGCACGTAGATTCTAAACTACGTTTGCCTGCTTCCTAAGCCCATACAATACAATTAATATCTCGCTTACGCGTTAACCTACCCTTAGGCCGAATGGCGCAAAGTGTTCGTAACACCTAAGCCTATTATTCTGTGTTGCTACTTTCCACCTACCTATACACATGTATTTGTAGGTTTCAGTGCGCTCTTTTACAATCTTAATTTCTAAGATTCTATACATGACTACTTATAGCATATACATATATCTACTTATAGCTATAGCTAGGTTGTTATTGTGCTTTTTAACATAATTGTTGCGCTTGTCAACAACAGAGGTAAAAGTGTTTTTTAAATTTAATTTCTGTTTTGTGCACTCCAAAACAAATAAAAATCGCAACAATTAACTACGACTAAAAAAAGTTTTACAAACAGTTGTAACCCCTAATTTTTCTGTTATCCATACTATCAATAATATAACATAATATATAAAAGTGAAATATTGTATGTCTGTTTGTTTGTTTGTTTGGGGAGTTTTAACGCGATAACGGCTCGACGTATTTTGATGAAATTTGCAATGGAGATAGCTTATACCATGGAATAAAACATGGAATACTTTTTATCCTGGAAAATTGTAAGTTTCCACGGGAAAACTGGAAAATGTTGATTACTCGCTGTAAGGGAGGGTTACCATGGAAACGAAATTATAACAAATCTGTCTAAAACCATCAAGAGCGTTAGTGCTCTACTACTTTTGCATCGGTTTTTAATATCCTGGGAGAACATAGGATGCCTTTTTTCACGATAAACTGTAGTACGCGAGGACGAAGTCACTTGCGAGAAAGCTATTAAACATATAATTGCGATAATATGACTTGCTTAGTAGCTGTTGCAAAATTCATAAAATAACATTAAAACAGGTCAAGTGCGTGTCAGACACGCATATATTAAGGATTCTGTAGCCAGGATCTTAAGCTATCCAACTATGAAAACCGCATTGCAAGCGGGCCAAAGTTTTCTAACTTGGTCTGTAACCAACAAAATTGACTTATATTGGTCAGCTGTATATAATTAGGTAAGTTTATTACATTAAAATTACAAAATTAAATTGATCACTAAATTAATTCGTATATTAACCATAAAACACAAACTTTTGCTTCATGATGTTCCTTTCTTTATTTAGTAGTTCTCGTTAGTTCTCACTTCGATTAACTATTGTAACTAACCATGTTGAGCTATATCCCTTTGTACTATAGCAGTCAGTAGCAGCCTCACGTATGTTAATTTGCACACGAAACACCTTGCTTTGTTCTGGAAAATAACTCGCCCAGAGGAAATGTAAATAGCGCTATATCGCGACGGCAAACAGCGGAGCACTGCCTTTATTTGCATACAGTATTGTGTAAATACAGAGCTGAATTTATTAATGTATCTATGGAGGATTAAGTTAGAAGTGGATTATTCATCAACTTTGCTACCCCATTGTGGAAATTAGTAGTAATGTTTGAGTTAGGCTCGTGACAGCATGCATAAGTGAAGGCCGTCAGTAAGTTGTTAGCTGAGTTGTTTGATATTAAAATAAATTTGATTAATCATAGTATCTTAGTGCCAAAACTAACAAGCACAAATTAAAAAAATATGTAACCCTCGACTCCCGACCCCCCAATATAGCTAAGAAGCATCTCGATCACACCACTTTTCAAACATAAAAATTGTTCCATCCGTTTGGGAGCTACGATCAACACCTCCATTCCCCCCCCACATTCCTCCTCCCCCCTATCATAGCTAAGAATTATCTCGTTTACCTTAGCTTTGAAATTGGAAAATACTACTCTGACCCCCCTTTTCTCAACACCCATATAGCTAAGAAACAACTCAATCACATCAGTTTTTAAACATAAAAAACCGCATCAAAATCGGTTAATTCGTTTGTCAGCTTCGATCCTTACCCCCACCCCCCCCCCCCCCCCTCAATTATAGCTAGGAGCAAATCTTGTTTATCTTAGCTTTAAAACATAAAAAACCACAGCTAAATTGGTCCATTCGATTGAAAGATACAATTTTTACCCCTTTTTTCTCAACTCCCGCCGTAGGTAGGGGTACCCCCGTATAGCTAAGAACCATCTTGATCACATCACTTTTGAAACACAAAAAACCTCATCAAAATCGGTCCATTCGTTTGGAAGCTACGATACTTATCCCCACTCCCCCCCCACCCCCTCCCCATTATAGCTAAAAACCATCTCGTCTCAGCTTGCAAACATAAAAAACTGCAGCTGAATCGGTCCATTCGTTTGGAAGCTACGATTTTTACCCCTTGTTCTCACCTCCCCCCTGCCCCCTGCCCCTCCCCATATATCTAAGAACCATCTCCATCACATCAGCTTTCAAACAGAAATAACCGCATCAAAATCGATCCATTCGTTTGGGAGCTACGATGCCACAGACACACACACACACATACACACACACACACACACACACACACACACACACATACACACCCCCCCAGTGATACATACCCTAAACTTATACACCCATATCTTACTTAGCTCGGGGGTTAAAAATCTATCTTTCTATCTACCTTTAAAACAAAAAATGTAAGAATTGAATTTGGTTTACATAATTACGTTTAGTAAAATTAAATGGTATCTACTTGATACCCACTATACTAATTAATTCTTAGTCAACAGATCCTCAAGTCTCAAGATTTAAGTAGGCAATGCAAGGAGTGCATTCGTATGCGATGTTTCATGACAATTGGTTCATCATCATCATCATCAACAGCCTGCATGTGCACTGCTGGACTCCTTTGGGATTTTTGGGTGACTTACGTTCTCTGGCAGATCACCTCGTTTTGGATACACGCTTGGGGACAGGTGTCCCCGCTGGTCTTCGATAGTTTAAAGAAACCCCGAGCATAGCCCGCTCCATAGCTCGCTGAGCAACCTTAAATTTGTCGAATAGTCTCACTGTCAGTGTCTACGTTTTGACTCCGTATGTCATTACATGTAGGAAACACTGGTTAAAGACTTTGTCTTTAGGCATTGTGGGATTGCAATGATAATTGAGTGATGAGAATTGGTAATTGGTAGAAATGTTGAAAAACCTGTCAGAAGACCAGAAGCAAATAGTATACGTAAAAATAAAACCTACAAAATCAAAAACTGGCACTGGCTCATGAGCTCGCAGTCCTACTGGTCTATGTACGGTTATTATCAGGAGAGGAGCACTCACCGTCAGGTTTATACCTGCTCGTGCTGAGAAATGCGTTTATATTCGTCTCTTTTGAGTATCTGCATGCCATAAGACGCGCCCGATTTTTATCAGTCCACGCCGGTCCTAGTTAACGACAGCGATCAGTCAGCCTGATCCTATCGTTTTGACGATCGGCTCGGTGACTGATGTCGGGGTTAGGAGATTTTAGTTACAGCAACAACATTCTGATTTTAACTGTAGCGATCGTAGTTCATAACAAACGCCATCATTTTTCAGTAGTTTATAAGTACAAAAATTGTCTCAGTCAGTAGCTAATTAGAAAATCCAGTTGAAGTCACGTTTTTGGCTCAAGGTCTCTTTTTTTATTTGAAATCAAAGCTGTAGTGCGCGTTTTTAAAAACACCCTCCAATGATTGTATCCCAACCCCCAATTATAGTTTAGTGATTTACTATGCCAGCGCTTCTCCATGGCGACAGATAACCACCACTCCGCGCCACAAAGCTTCTGTCAGCAAACATAGACTATCCACGGAGCAGACGCATGCCTCCAGCAGAAATTGGCGTGACTTAGCCCATTTTCCGCTGCCTATTATAATCGGCGTTGAAAGCCCAGACGTCCGCAAATACACGCGCTTGATGTTTATTGTTCGCAATAAATCAAATATCTGCGTTCATCGCCATTTTTTGACGAGGGTTTGCTGAGGCAGGAATTTTACTATATTATTCTTTACTAGCTGTGCCCGCGACTTAGCCCGTTTGCTAATTTCTCTTGCTTCAATTTATTCTATGTGTAATCCAGGAACTAATATACCAATATCTAAAAGTTAAACGACGTCTGTTTGTTTGTTGGTTTGTTTGGGGAGTTTTAAAGCGAGGCTGGACGGATGTTGATAAAACTTTGTGAATAAATACTGTAAAATATAAAGACAAACATAGGATACTTTTTATCACGAAGAATGGTAAGTTTCCACGGGAAAACTGGATAATGTCGATTGCTCGCTGTAAGGAACAATTGCCATGGAAAAATAATAGAAACAAGTCTATCAAAAAGCATCAAGACCTTTGCGTTGGTTTTTAATATCCTAAGAGAAGATAGGATGCTTTTTGTCGCAATAAACTGTCGTTCGCGCGTAAGAAGTCGCGGGCGAAAGCTATTATAGCTAGCGGCACGTAAGTCTAGCGGTGAACGAAACGTGGCGGGGATCTTGGCACAGTCAGTTTTTGGGATAAAAAATATTCAACATTTTAACACATTTTATAAACTTTGAGTGTGCCAAGACCCCTGCCACGTTTCGTTCACCGCTAGACTTACGTGCCGCTAGCTATATCAACTAATTTTCTAATAGGAAAACTATTAACGGACTTGAACCCGCATAAGCGACGACTACAGCAGCATCGTTTTTTTTTTACAAGAGGACACGATTTTTTAATACGGATAATCATGATTTTTTAATTGCATTATTTCCTAGTTCTAAAGCAAATTTTTCCTCGAGGCCATCATTAAAAGCTTTTATTAAATTTCTCTTGTATATATGTATCTATCTATGTATCTGTATATTTCGGTCTGTCTTGAAATGTTGCAATTCAAATTTCGAGCACTTCCCGATTAGTTATCCTACTGAAACTTTCTGGATAGCTCACAAATCGATAACAACGAAAAAAAGAGTGACAATGCGTTAAAAAATTAACAAAAGCTTTTTTTTTTTTTTTAATTATACATTATTATTATAAAATATCTTCTTTGTACACTTTTCTTTACCTACTGCTTTATCATAGCACAGATTGTTAGTAACTGTTTGGTGAAGCAGGCCACATTTGGGAAGTGTTTTGTCTAAAACAAACCTGTTTTTTTTTGGCAGACAATATTATATTTGGGACTCTTTATATAAAAGCACCTAACAAGTACCTAATTGTTATCTAAGAGTATGAGATAATAGTATAACTAAATATCATCATCGTTATCACCATATTTGCCTTTAGAACATAATTTTTGAACACTATTAAAATTCAAATTCAAATTTTTATTACTATACATAATTTAAAAATAAGGTAATAAACATAATAATAAAATAACATATCATTATGTCGGGCACTGCAACTAGAAGAGAGCAGGAGTTATAAATCTACATTAGTTAGATAACAGTTTTAAATAAATTTAGATTTCTACTTATATGTAACATTTTAATATTGTTTGTTATCTTTGAAAAAATCTTGCAAAAAATAATACAGTTTTTTATATAGAAAAAGTTTTAATTTTGCGACAAATAATGTTTCCTTTTCAATTTCTTTTATATTTTTAGGGATGTGGTTATAAATTTTAATCGACATAACGTAATATGTGCTTGAATTGTGTATTTTTATTTTAGAGTTTGGAAGTGCTAATCTTTCCTTGTGCCTTAGATTAAATGGACACTAAGATTGAACAAATTTACAAACTTCTAGGATGTATATCGAAGTAAGTGTTAAAATGTCGTGCTCAATAAAGTATGGCCTACAGCTATCATTCGTAACAATATTCACCAAAATCGTAACGCATTTTTTGCACTATAAAAATATCAAAAATTTCGTTGCCATTTCCCCTCAGTATAATGCCATACTTTAACCAGCCATAAACAACCGGTGTGAAGTTAGCAGCCAAAGTTGGCAGCCATTATAATCCGACCAAAGTAAGATGGTATTTTTGTCGCGGTAGAAATATCCAAATTTTATGGTTATTTTACAGTGATAACTTCTGAAAATTCATAAATTTTGGGCCCTGTATATTTTAAATAATTACTAAATAAACTTAAAACCGCATGAAAGAAAAAAAGAAAAATATTTATTACGTTGGCTGCTAGTAAATTACGACCAATTATCCCCTGAAATCTGAAACAAAAACGATTGAGAGGTCAAAGAATATAGCTTAGATATTGTATCAATGCAATTTCGGAGCGGGAGGAAACCTATTAAACCCGACAATAATAACTAAAAAATATTGCATGGATTTTTATACCATACGCTTTTCACTTGGCCAGTTTTGACTTTTCAGGCCTTGAAAATTGAAACAAACGTTGACTCAATGTACGTAAAACTGTATATTCTTTTCTAAAACCTAAATAGAAAGCTGGAGAATGCCGTTCTAATCCTACAATGAGCTGAAAATCGCAGTATATGACATTTTTTTTGGCCTTTTGTGAGTTTATTATCCTGTAAAACTACCAAATCCCCTGAAATCTGAAGTTTTTGCAGATTGGTAATTAAGTGTATGTAACTGTTAAAAGATCATGATAGTTTCAGGGCGGGAGTCACTCTGCTTCATATTGAAATTTGATCTCATTGCAGTAAATGCATAATTGTGTGACCTTTTGTGAATTTATTGTCCTGTAAAACAAACAAATCCCGTGAAATCTGAAGTTTATGCAGATGTTTTATCAAGTGTACGTATCTGTTAAAAGGTTGTGAAAGTTTCAGGGCGGGAGTCACACTGCTTCATAATGAAAATTGATCTCTTTCCCGTTAAAGATATGCAACTTTTTAAGTGTAGCGTTGGCTGCTGGTGAATTACGACCACTATTCCCCTGAAAATTGATACAAAAACTATTAAAATGTCAAGGTATATAACCAAGATATGGTATCAATGCAATTTCAGAGCGGGAGGAAGCCTTTTTAACCCGACAATAATTACCAAAAAGATTGCATGGATTTTTATACGATATGCTTTTCACTTGGTCAGTTTCGACTTTTCAGGCCTTGAAAACTGAAAAAAACATCACGCAATGTACGTAACATACTGTATATTCTTTACTTAAACCTAAAAAGAAAGCTGGAGAATGCCGTTATAACCCTACAATGAGCTGAAAGTTGCAGTATATGCCATTTTTTTGTTCTTTTGTGAGATTATTGTACTGCAAAACCACCTTTATCCCTTGAAATCTAAGGTTTTTACAGATTGGTTATCAAGTGTATGTAACTGTTAAAAGATTCTGATAGTTTCAGGGCGGGAGTCACTCTGCTTCATATTGAAATTTGATCTCATTGCAGTAAATGCATAATTTGTGACCTTTTGTGAATTTATTGACCTGTAAAACTACCAAATCCCCTGAAATCGGAATTTTTTGCAGATTTTTTATCAATTGTACGTATCTGTTAAAAGGTTGTAAAAGTTCCCCTGAAAATTGATACAAAAACTACTAAAACGTCAAGGTATATAACCTAGATATCGTATCAATGCAATTTCAGAGCGGGAGGAAGCCTTTTTAACCCGACAATAATATCCAAAAAGATGGCATGGATTTTTATTAGATACGCTTTTCACTTGGTCAGTTTCGACTTTTCAGGCCTTGAACACTGAAACAAATGTTGACTCAATGTACGTAACACACTGTATATTCTTCACTAAAACCTGAAAAGAAAGCTGGAGACTGCCGTTCTAACCCTACAATGAGCTGAATGTCGCAGAATGTGCAATTATTTTGTCCTTTTGTGAGTTAATTGTCCTGAAAACTACCTTTATCCCCTGAAATCTAAGATAGATTTTTGCAGATTGGTTATCAAGTGTATGTAACTGTTAAAAGATCCTGATAGTTTCAGGGCGGGAGTCACTCTGCTTCATATTGAAATTTGATCTCATTGCAGTAAATGCATAATTTTGTGACCTTTTGTAAATTTATTGTCCAGTAAAACTACCAAATCCCCTGAAATCTGATGTTTTTGCAGATTATTTATGAAGTGTATGTATCTGTTGAAAGGTCCTGAAAGTTTCAGGGCGGGAGTCACACTGCTTCATAATGAAAATTGATCTCATTCCCGTTAAGGATATGCAACTTTTTAAGTGTAGCGTTGGCTGCTGGTGAATTACGACCACTATTCCCCTGAAAATTGATACAAAAACTACTAAAACGTCAAGATGTATAATCAAGATATCGTATCAATGCAATTTCAGAGCAGGAGTAAGCCTTTTTAACCCGACAATAGTAATCAAAAAGATTGCATGGATTCTTTTGTGAATTTATTGTCTTGTAAAACTACCTAACCCCTGAAATCTAAGGTTTTTGCAGATTCGTTATCAAGTGTATATAACTGTTTAAAGATCCTGATAGTTTCAGGGCGAGAGTCACTCTCCTTCATATTGAAATTTGATCTCATTGCAGTAGATGCATAATTTTGTAACCTTTTGTGAATTTATTGTCCTGTAAAACTACCAAATCCCCTTAAAATCTAAAGTTTTTGCAGATTAATTATGAAGTTTATGTATTTGTTGAAAAGTCCTGAAAGTTTCAGGGCGGGAGTCACACTGCTTCATAATGAAAATTGATCTCATTCCCGTTAAGGATAAGCAACTTTTTAAGTATAGCGTTGGCTGCTGGCGAATTACGACAACTATTCCCCTGAAAATTGATACAAAAACTACTAAAACATCAAGGTATATAACCTAGATATCGTATCAATGCAATTTCAGAGCGGGAGGAAGCCTTTTTAACCCGACAATAATAACCAACAAGATTGCATGGATTTTTATACGATACGCTTTTCACTTGGTCGGTTTCGACTTTTCAGGCCTTGAACACTGAAACAAATGTGGACTCAATGTACGTAACACACTGTATATTCTTCACTAAAACCTGAAAAGAAAGCTAGAGACTGCCGTTCTAACCCTACAATGAGCTGAAAGTCGCAGAATGTGCAATTTTATTGTCCTTTTGTGAGTTTATTGTCCTGAAAACTACCTTTATCCCCTGAAATCTAAGATTTTTGCAGATTGGTTATCAAGTGTATGTAACTGTAAAAAGATCCTGATAGTTTCAGGGCGGGAGTCACTCTGCTTCATATTGAAATTTTATCTCATTGCAGTAAATGCATAATTTTGTGACCTTTTGTAAATTTATTGTCCTGTAAAACTACCAAATCCCCTGAAATCTGATGTTTTTGCAGATTATTTATGAAGTGTATGTATCTGATGAAAGGTCCTGAAAGTTTCAGGGCGGGAGTCACACTGCTTCATAATGAAAATTGATCTCATTCCCGTTAAGGATATGCAACTTTTTAAGTGTAGCGTTGGCTGCTGGTGAATGACGACCACTATTCCCCTGAAAATTGATACAAAAACTACTAAAACGTCAAGATATAATCTAGATATCGTATCAATGCAATTTCAGAGCGGGAGGAAGCCTTTTTAACCCGACAATAATAACCAAAAAGATTGCATGGATTTTTATACGAAAAGGTCGGACTTTTCAGGCCTTGAAAACTGAAACAAACGTTGACTTAATGTACGTAACACACTGTATATTATTTACTAAAACCTGAAAAAAAAACCTGGAGAAAGCTGTTCGAACCCTGTCAAACCATCAAACTTTCAGGACCTTTCAACAGATACATACTCTTGATAGAAAATTTGCAAAAACTTCGGATTTCAGGGGATTTGGTAGTTTTACAGGACAATAAATTCACAAAAGGTCACAAAATTATGCATTTACTGCCATGAGATCAAATTTCAATATGAAGCAGAGTGACTCCCGCCCTGAAACTATCAAGATCTTTTAACAGTTACATACACTTGATAACCAATCTGTAAAAACCTTAGATATCAGGGGATAAAGGTAGTTTTACAGGACAATAAACTCACAAATGGACAAAAAAATGGCAAATACTGCGACTTTCAGCTCATTGTAGGGTTAGAACGGCATTCTCCAGATTTCTTTTCAGGTTTAAGTAAAGAATATACAGTGTGTTACGTACATTGAGTCAACGTTTGTTTCAGTTTTCAAGGCCTGAAAAGTCGAAACTGATCAAGTGAAAAGCGTATCGTATAAAAATACATGCAATCTTTTTGGTTATTATTGTTTGGTTAAAAAGGCTTCCTCCCGCTCTGAAATTGCATTGATACCATATCTTGGTTTTATACCTTGACGTTTTAGTAGTTTTTGTATTAATATTCAGGGGAATAGTGGTCGTAGTTCACCAGCAGCCAACGCTACACTTTAAAAGTTGCATATCCTTAACGGGATTGAGATCAATTTTCATAATAAAGCAGCCCTCCCGCCCTGAAACTTTCAAAACCTTTCAACAGATACATAAACTTGATAAAAAAACTGCAAAAACTTCAGATTTAAGGGGATTTAGTAGTTTTACATGACAATAAATTCACAAAATTATGCATTTACTGCGATTAGATCAACATTCAATATGAAGCAGGGTGACTCCCGCCCTGAAACTATCAGAATCTTTTAACAGTTACATACACTTGATAACCAATCTGCAAAAACCTTAGATTTCAGGGGATAAAGGTAGTTTTACAGGACAATAAACTCACAAAAGGACAAAAAATAGGCATCTGCTGCGACATTCAGCCCATTGTAGGGTTAGAACGGCTTTCTCCAGCTTGCTTTTTAGGTTTTAGTAAAGAATATACAATGTTACGTACATTGAGTTAACATTTGTTTCAGTGTTCAAGGCCTGAAAAGTCGAAACTGATCAAGTGAAAAGCGTATCTAATAAAAATCCATGCCATCTTTTTGGTTATTATTGTCGGATTTGATAGGCTTTCTCTCGCTCTGAAATTGCATTGATACGATATCTAGTTTATATACTTTGACGTTTTAGTAGTTTTTGTATCAATTTTCAGGGGAATAGTGGTCGTAATTCACCAGCAGCCAACGCTACACTTAAAAAGTTGCATATCCTTAACGGGAATGAGATCAATTTTCATTATGAAGCAGTGTGACTCCCGCCCTGAAACTTTCAGGACCTTTCAACAGATACATACACTTCATAAATAATCTGCAAAAACATCAAATTTCAGGGGATTTGGTAGTTTTACAGGACAATAAATTTACAAAAGGTCACAAAATTATGCATTTACTGCAATGAGATCAAATTTCAATATGAAGCAGAGTGACTCCCGCCCTGAAACTATCAGGATCTTTTTACAGTTACATACACTCGATAACCAATCTGCAAAAACCTTAGATTTCAGGGGATAAAGGTAGTTTTCAGGACAATAAACTCACAAAAGGACAAAAAAATTGCACCATCTGCGACTTTCAGCTCATTGTAGGGTTAAAACGGCAGTCTCCAGCTTTCTTTTCAGGTTTTAGTGAAGAATATACAGTGTGTTACGTACATTGAGTCAACATTTGTTTCAGTGTTCAAGGCCTGAAAAGTCGAAACTGACCAAGTGAACAGCGTATCGTATAAAAATCCATGCAATCTTGTTGGTTATTATTGTCGGGTTAAATAGGCTTCCTCCCGCTCTGAAATTGCATTGATACGATATCTAGGTTATATACCTTGATGTTTTAGTAGTTTTTGTATCAATTTTCAGGGGAATAGTTGTCGTAATTCACCAGCAGCCAACGCTATACTTAAAAAGTTGCATATACTTAACGGGAAAGAGATCAATTTTCATTATGAAGCAGTGTGACTCCCGCCCTGAAACTTTCAGGACCTTAAAACAGATACATACACTTGATAAAAAAACTGCAAAAACTTCAGATTTCAGGGGATTTGATAGTTTTACAGGACATTAAATTCACAAAAGGTCACAAAATTATGCATTTACTGCAATGAGATCAAATTTCAATATGAAGCAGAGTGACTCCCGCCCTGAAACTATTAACAGTTACATACACTTAATAACCAATCTGCAAAAACCTTACATTTCAGGTGAGAAAAGTAGTTTTACAGGACAATAAACTCACAAAAGGACAAAAGAAATGGCATATACTGCGGATTTCAGCTCATTGTAGGATTAGAACGGCATTCTTCAGCTTTCTTTTCAGGTTTTAGTAAAGAATATACAGAGTTACGTACATTGAGTCAACGTTTGTTTCAGTTTTCAAGGCCTGGAAAGTCAAAACTGGCCAAGTGAAAAGCGTATGGTAAAAAAATCCTTTCAATATTTTTTTGTTATTATTATCGGGTTTAATAGGCTTCCTCCCGCTCTGAAATTGCATTGATACAATATCTAAGCTATATACCTTGACCTTTCAATCGTTTTTGTTTCAGATTTCAGGGGATAATTGGTCGTAATTTACTAGCAGCCAACGTAATAAATATTTTTCTTTCATGCGGTTTTAAGTTTATTTAGTAATTATTTAAAATATACATGATAACTACGTGATAACCATGAAATTGGTTATTTCTACCGCGACAAAAATACCACCTCAATTTGGTCGGATTGAGTTAAGTGATTTAAGTTGGCAGCCATTATGGCTGCCAACTTTGGCTGCTAACTTCACACCGGTCCATAAACATAGGCATAGTATGCAGAAAGAGCTGTCACAAGGTCTGCAGTTCTTTTCAATTCTCTTAAAGCATATTATGTGAAGCTACTAAGCTTCAATTTACCTTTTTGAATGTGCTTTACAATTAACGTTTGTATCTATGTCCAGTCCCAGTAATGTAAAGGAATTGCCGCATTCTAAGTTAAGTTTTGGAAGTCGAATTTCATATCTAATTGTTTTTTTTTTGGTAGAGTTTAAAATGCATAATTTTTGTTGTTTAAAATTACATAATTTCAACATATTGATAACGATCTTTTAGGTATGAAGAAAACCATTTATGAGCATGACCCCTCACACCTATACCGTACAATTTGTTTAGCAATATCTGATATAAAACATTGCCATAAGCTTGGCTCATATCGAGTAATACACCGGTCGCGTAGTTTTTTCTATTGAGAATATTAAGAACTTGCATGTACATGCACACTGCAAGTGCAACTTCTTAACAAACCCGTTTTGGTTCTCATTAAAAAAAAAAACACAAAACTAATATTCCCACTTAGGCATCACAGTTTCAAATATTTTGGAAGATGTTGGAAGTAGCGCAATTTCTCTATACTGACCTGGGTCAGTGTTATCACCTCTATTGAAAATCGGGCTTATTATATATTTTTTTTACATCGGGGAACACTCCCTCATCAAACGATAGGTTAATTAATAAGGTGTAGGGTAAAGTTAGCTCATCCACGCAGTTTTTAATCAACGACGGCGGTAGCTCATCAAATACGAACCTTCGCTTATTCTTAAGGTTTTTAATGATGTATATACTTTGCGCTGGTCAACGGGGCGTAGGTAAAACGTGTTATTGTTGGGTTTAGCACAGGCCGCGCGGCCGGCCATAGCTAAACAAACCAACCAACATAGCCCTCCCCCAAGGAGCGCCATGACGAGCGATCTTGTGCCACCTCCATCCACCAAGTTCCTGCGATAGCTACATTGTCGTCGGTCCATCGTGTGGGGTCTCCCTACACATTGCTTGCTTGTTCGTGGTCGCCGTTCGAGAACATTTATTCCCCAGCGGTTGTCAGTTATGCAAACTATATGGCCTGCCTATTGCCACTTCAATTTGCAAACTCTGAGAGCTATGTCGGTAACTTTGGTTCTTCTACAGATTAGAAATCACTTTCAAATGCTTCAAAGTGATTTGTATCTAATTATTCATCACACCGCAGTATCACTGCATTATTAGATATTAGAAGTGCCCAAACACAAAGCAGTAACTACAGCGGGGCCTTCGTCAGTCGGGTAAAAAACCCTTAGTCTCCTGATTGGTTATCGTATAACAAAATCTCCCAGGTCCCGCAGATGATGTCACGGATAGGGCTGAATGATGGCCGTCGTCCATCGGGCCTGACGAGGACTGATGGCAGGCCTTCTATCTGTCACTGATACATAGTCCTTGAGATCTTGAGAGCTTAGACGCTAGTATACAACAACCAATATAAAAATACAATAAGCTCAAATTGGTATCAGCTTTATTGATAATTATTGGCAGTACGATATTAATGACTTCTTTGATCATGTTGTTCAATAGATATGAACTGTAGTAAGTTCTAACTAATACTGTTGCTAATATATCACAATTTCTAGCCGATCGCATCTTGTGATCAACTGTCCATCGATTCCAGTGGATGTTGAAACCATATAATACCTAATACAATGTAATCTTAGCATACTGATAGATTAATCACTATCTAATGCAATAATGGACGCTTGTAAACCGCGCTTTAATAAAGGCATATAGTTAGTCTTACTTTCATTACGAATTCGCGCATAAAATACTTGGTTACCACGCCTACGCTATTCTACCTTATTGAGTAGAGGTAAAACCATTACTTAGCTATAGCTTGTACTCAAATACATATGTATATATGAGTAGGTAGATACATACTGTGCTCGGTACTCAAATAACCTGGTATACAGAATGGTTTTTTTGAGACGGGACAGTAAAGGAAGGTACCTTAACCGTTATAGTTACAGGAAAACGTTCACAGGAGACCATCCTAACTTTTTGAGATATTCTGAACTGCATTCACAGATTTTGGAATATATATACAGTCAGCAAGAAAATGGTAATTTTACAAAAAATCAGTTTTAATTCCAATCGATTCAGTTTCTTATAAGGATCAAAAGTATCTAATGTACCGACTGAGGTTTGAGTACTAGAAAAGTCAGAAATTGCAAAAAACTTTTTCATGGCAAATAAATTTCTAACATCGTCCTAATACAATATGTTCAAAAATACTGGTGGATCTAACCTGAGTTGGTCGATAGAGAAGTTTTTTTGTGAAATTCCCATTTACTTGAATAATGTGTTTTTTTTCCAAATTCTGGGTAGGCAGGTCAAAATATCTCCAAAAGTTAAGAAGAGTCTCCAAAGAACGTTTTCCTGTAGCTACAATGGTTATGGTAATTTCGTAAGTTATGTATGATGTCCTAGGAACATTTTCCTGTAACTATAACGGTTAAGGTACCTGCTCTTACTGTCTCTTACTCAAAAATCCACTTTGTATAAACTCCCTCACGTCAAAAACTGTGTTATTTCCGCTTGCACTTCAACCAAGAGCCGGCACAACACGACATAGCCTCAGGCAATGCTTTTGTTGAAAAAGACATGACTGAAAGTCGTCTCCCAGCTCACATTTGGGTATAGGAGAGAAATCCCAAATATCATGTGTTTAATTTCTGATACACAACCGAGATTTGTTCTTCGAAGCTGTTTGTAACTTTGTACCCCCTCAACACAACAACAACCAATCCACAAGTAAATCTAGTTTCATTCAGTGTGCTACAAACCGAGCGAACTTTACTTATAATAGTTTTTAACAATTTCTCGGTTTCTTAGAGGAAATAATAATTATAATTAATTAATATTACCTATAATAATTAATATAAAGGTAGTAAGGAATAAGTTGAGTTGTAAGCTATCCAACAGTGAAAATCTCATTATAATCAGATCAATCATCATGTCAGCCTTTGAAAGTCCACTGCAGAACATAGGCCTCCCCCAAAGAGCGCCACGACGAGCGATTTTGTGCCACCTCCATCCACCGACTTCCTGCAATGGCTACAATGTCGTCGGTCCATCGTGTGGGGGGTCTCCCCACACTTCGCTTGCTTGTTCGTGGTCGTATGACCATGACTAATATGAAACTAAAAATAGGGTAAGAATTGTCATCTGAAATGTAATTATTATAATACTAATGTGGTGAGTTGAGAAAAGGGGGGTGAGAAAACGAATGGACCGATTTAAAAAGCTGAGGTAAACGAGATGATTCTTAGCTATAATGAGAGGGGGGGGGGGTGAGGATCGTAGCTTCACGACTTTGTGCTTGTGCATGATACCAATAGTTAGCGACCATGTCTCAGTGCCGTATGTCATGGCTGGCAACACGCGCTGATTATAAACTTTCGTCTTGAGGCTCTGCGGTATCTGCAACGAGAAGATATGGCGTAATTTCCCGAACGCTGTCCATCCGAGTTGGATTCGTTGGCTTTGTCGAAAGTTGGATCTACCCAGTTGGATCATCTGACCTTAGTAGACATAGTGATCAACAGCTTCGATAATATAGTTCCCAACATAAACCAGTATGGGTGCGACATGGGCATTCGACATGATGTTCCTCTTACCCATGTTCATTTAAGACCCCGGCGTATGGATATGTTCTAAGGTACTAACGAGAGAGCGAGACGGTTTATAACTACTCTCGAAAACAGCTTATAGACGTGACTCAGCAGTGAAATGGGCCTATAATTCTTCAAGAGGGTTTTATCACCTTTCTTAACCACCTGAGCATAACACGCGCCCAAGCTACGCAGCTACTACTGGAATACCGGTTATAACCGCTTTTTATGAACAAAACTACTACGGTCCTGTGCCACGCCTCTGGTGTAGTACTCTCGAGGTTGACGGAGTTCAACAGCTTTTGAAGGACTTTAAGTACCAGTGATCAGATCAATAGTTCCTACGTAATGATAAAATACACCAATTTGCAAATAGTATTTTTATTGATTGCTCGATTTCTACTCATCGGATTGAGATACCAAGTACACCAGTTAGTAAGTCAAGCCTTAACCTATCTAACAGTGGAAACGGCATCGCATTCGTTTTAGTAGTTTTTACGTGATGCAGGAACAAACATAAAAACAGAAAAAAGACAGACACGTTTTAAAAATGTTATAGTCTTGTTCATTACATACCTTATTTTGAATACCCTTGACCTTCTTTTTTATTATCTTTATTGTACAGACTTTTTGTTACTTACTGTTTTATTATAAGTACAGATAGATAGATTCATTATATAGTCATTCGTTGGCTCTCTGTCTAAATTGCGCCAATCTACAAAAGAGTTTTCAACCGAATTCGGCCTCGATTTAAATTCTGAAGTCTAGACACGCCCTTTCATAACATAGTGGGCGTTTTGTTTCAAGTTGAGCGTAGAGGGACTATCAAAAGTTGAGGCATCTACTTTTATTTATACCGGAGTACAGCGAAGTAAGAGAAGGGTAATGAGTTTAACAGTCTATGTATGTATGTGCGGGTATGTGGATGTTCCACCATAGCGTCGCCCCCGATTTTGACAAACGATGTATCAGTCGATTCGTCTTCAGGTATAGAGTGTCATAGGTGTTTTTTTAACTTGTGTGTCTTATGAACTGTATATATTGTATCAATTTTTCGCACGCTTTTTTCATCACCCGCGGGGTTTATATGCAAACCAGCGTCTAGTGTGTTGCACTGGGCATTTGTGCTTATATTTTGATTATAAGCCCCTTTCAACACACTCTTAAGCACATTTCATGTATGTTTTTAACTATGTTTTTTTTTGTAATGTGTGTGTTGAATGTTTTTTCTTTTTCTTCTTCTTCTTCAAATCAAAGAGTTAAGTGTTCACACTAAAACCTTGGTCCTATTTTAACAAGCGAGGGATCAATCGATTCGTCTTCATCGCAAGAGTGTCATAACCTATTTCTTACCCGACCGTAGACGGGTTTTAGTTTTTGAACTGATACGAATAAAGTCACTACCGGTTATGACTTACGTGTATATTGTCGAAAACATCGACCTAGGTTTCGAGCGTATCCGACGCTCTTCCTTAGGAGTTCACGCCGCGAGATTCCGACGCGCACACGGCTATGTGTGATATTATAAATTATGTATCAGGTTCACGAAAACTTTAATACTAAAATGAATAAAGTGTATAGAAGATACAAATAAGGTGAAGCGTCTAACTTAATTGTCAAAACTATAAGCGGAAGTTAAGGCAGTTTGACCCGCGTGAGGCAGTTAGTGTAACATTTGTGTTTAATTACTGTGTATCGGGGAAGTTGTACAGAGGGGCGCAAAATTAATTGCAAATATCGAGACCGAAGGGTAGCTCCGAATTTTCATACAAAAAGAGAAAATGCTTCCATCCCTTTAAACATTCACAGATTTTGATGATTTTTGGAAACATAGGAAATGTCATCAATATTGATGTTTATAGGTTTTAATTTTTATCATAATTTGTACAGATTTTGAATTAATGAGTGTTTAAATACCGATATTTTCTCGTAACTTGTGTATCAAGGTCGTGTACTGTTTAAATGAAAAATAATAATAAATTAAGAAAAAGGAAAACCTACAAACGTAGTTTATTTTGTGATTAATAAAATAAGACCAGAATTATTGGATTTGGTTAAGGTTTAGTATGGTGGAAACGTTTTCTTCCAAAACGCAAATTTTACGGAAAATCTAAGGCAAAACCTGTAGAAGCTGCTATTGTCCTTATCGCACAATTCGGTTCGGGGGGCAGGGTAGAGGTACTTGTATTAGTGATGTCAATAAGTTTTATCGATATTTTGGATGGTGGTGAGTGATGGGAAAAAATTGATATCTATCCATCGATATTTATGATTGTATAATGAAATTATGTTTTTTCAAACATGGATTAGGAAAACTATTGTATACTTACTTACCTCAATATTTGAATAAAATAATTCATAGCCAATGGTTTTTTTTTTAATGTAGCTTCTTATTTCTTAATTAACCTTACCTATGTCGTGAAATATTTGCTAGAAGGTGGAGCGCTATTTAGATGGTGAGCTTTAGAAAGTTTTTGGTTAGGAAAATACACCTTTTCTGTTAAGTTGTTTATGGTTATGGAAAAAAGAAACAGGAGAAGGACGTCAGACAGACTTTATGGGATTTTTGAAAAAACTGGAAAGAATTTACGAATACAATATAATTCAAAAGAGCTAAGTAACTGCTTATAATGTTAGTTTATTACATCAAGGGTTTATTTATGTTTGTATCGAAGTAAATATTTCTGTGCTCATAGGAATTACGATTAAAACCCAAAAGGGTGCTATTTACTGGTTCATTGCGATCTTATGTTTGTGAATATGGTTATTCGATAAGCCATAACAGAAAAAATAATTCGTATTAATTGACTTATGTAATAGTATTAATAGATTGGAAAATGTGAGTGTGTTATGTGTGTAATAAAATTCTAATGATATATTTGTTATGTTAGAAGGGGATTTTAGTTTCTTTGCCATAGATTATGATAAATATAACAAAAGTGTATCATGTAATTAGAGGGGTTCTAACACTTTGATGAACCACAAAACATGGCGAATTTAATGAATGTGTGGTTATCTTACTTAAAGGGATTCTAACAGCTTGCGGTGCCACAAAATAGAACAAACATAATAAATATGTGGCCGTGTTGTTTAAAGGGGATAAGTCATTTCCAGTCAATTTGCCAACTTACAACATTATGTAACTTGTGGATTTGTAATAATCGATCAGAATGAGCTTGATTACAATATAGTTATTATTTAATTGCGACCTTGCAGTTTTATTTGATAGTCATTGGAACTGAACGAGTAAGGGATAGGCATATTGTTTGTATAGTAGATAATCGGTATACTAATGGTGATTTTAACATATTATAAGTTAATTTTAGCGTACATTATGATGACGATCGCTTGAGCTAAAGTTTTTCATACATAATATAAATACAGTAACATTGCAGTTTGGGTCGCAACCGACGTAGTCATAGGAATCAGACATATAATTACAATATTGTTATTATATAATAATAATAATTGCAATATTGTTATTATATAATAATATTGTTATTATATAATAATAATAATAACAATAATGCAATCCCCTCCAAAAACTCTAGTTTGGGCTGCTTTGATTTATCTGATTGAGTATATGAGTCTACTCTAATACTAGATGGTATTTAAGATCCGATGATGGAGCGGGAAGATAGTTACAGGAACTTGACAATAATTGAAAGTACTCCCTCAAGTTTGGTGCTTTGGTACAGAATAAATAATAGTACTTTTGGCTAGTTTGTTTTATCACGATTTACGCCTCTGACCTGTAATTTCGTAATATACTGTCAGTACATATGACATTCGTCGGTGTTTTTTAAAATGTTCTGGGATAATTCTGGCTAACCTAAAGTTCAGATCTAACGCAATGAAATAAATAAAACAATTAAATTATACATCATAAAGTTAATATATTTAGTGCAAACAAAACTTGGGTTACGTGAATGACAGGACATGTAAAATGGCGACATCAAGGCAAATTGCTTTATCTTCAACATTTTTAGCTCAGTGAGCTAAGAAAGCTCAGTTTGTTCTCCAAGTTTAGAATCAGCCAGATTAGCATAGGTTTAGGAATGGTAATCAGTGTGGCTTCTATTGAATTGTGTAATCATTTTACTTAGTCATCATATCATTCATCATATCATTTTTGAGACCCTACTAAGGAAATATCCGCTCGCGAACTGTCAGTTTCCTTGGTATTCTTGAATCAATTAATTCTGGTAATAAACATTGTAAATAAAATGATTTTAAATTCGGTTGCATTTGTTGCGACCAGAATAGGTCGTCTCGTTCAATTTTTTGGTAACGCAGCCCTTTTGGTGTCCAAACGACGAAATAACAATATTGTCTGCCAGTTACGTGAAGTTGGCCTTGTACTTGATATAAATAATTGTGATTTCTTTTTAAAGCTTAAGATATGTCCATCACGTAACTGACAAAACTTTATAATTTTGTTTTCTATGGCCTCAAGAGGCGACATGCTGGCACTTGAAGATGGACATTTTACTTCTATAACAGCATCGTCACCAATTAGTCCGTCGGGACTTGCACCCAAATAATGTTCCCAATCATCAAAAAACAATCCACAAGGAAAAACTTCCAAGTTTTTTCTGTTTTTTAAATTCACGAATAGCCTCTGATTCATGCTCTTTACCATATTTTGTAGCTGCATTACCTACAAAATTAGTATACAGCAGACATTTTATTGTAGCTAAACATTAAGTGCTTCTACGCATTTTACAAATTTGCCCAAACATAGATGCAGTTAATCTTTTTCTTCGTTCAGTCTGCCATACATAATTATCACTCTGACCTAATGTGTCTTGTTCCATTTGTTTTTTCTGGTCTTTTGTCATTATCAAAGCAGCCAAAAATTCTTCTTTATTTTTTTCGTCATCAACATCTGTTGCCATATCTTCTTCCAGCTCCAATATGCTATAGTGTTCGTCTGGGTCACATATTCTTGATCTTTTAGTTGGGGGGGCTCGGGCTGTTTCTTTAGAAAAGTCTAATTTTCTTTTCCTGACATTCACAAAATTATTTTTTCTTCGCTCAGTATATTGCTTAGTAAACTGTCCTCGACTCTGATTCGCAATTTTTTTTTGCAATCGAACGTGAACGTTTTAGCTTCGCTGTTCCAAGAAGTTAATGCCCCAAAGCACCTCGTTTGATACGATCCTCGTGATGTGAAATTCACTCGTTATCCTCCTATAAACTTAGCAATTATAGAGTGAAATTGCTCAGCACAGTTATTTGTGACATTTAATATTAGATTCCCAGCATTGTTAACTAATATGGATAAACATTTTTGAATATCTACCCATATACCACATTCTTCCAGCTCTGGCACTGTATTTTTTTCAGTGGAGTGTTTACAGAAATATTCTGCACACTGATCGTGTTTGCCAAACACGTGGTTTGCACTATTTCTAATATCATGTCTTAGTTTTTTTATTTTGTCCAGTCACTAGTATTTTCATTTTTGTGGAAATGTATAGCCCCAGTAACCGCTTTTCTCATACGCATTACACTGTTTTCGACATTTTTTATAATTTCCACTGGTACGTAGCCTTTGTGATTATTAGTCTTTTTACCTAACTGTTTAATTTTCGTGCAAAAATTCCTCAGCCGGTGATTTTTGCACTCGATCTTCTTTACAATAAGGTTAGGACCATAAGGCATGGTTATTAGTAGTTTATTTATGATTCCAGAATCACCATCCCCAATCAGCATATTATATTTCAGACCATGCATCTCTACACTTCTCTGAAAACCTTCTGCAATGATATCTTCTTCCATAGATGTAGCGCTACCTGACCAATTTTTAAAACACTTATGTTCAGGCACTGGTATATTTTTATTGATAGCTTTAGAGCACACACAACAGTATTTGTTTGTAATTCCCAAAAATAACACCTTTTTGGTCCTGTAACCAATTATACAAGCAGCGCCGGAGAGTGAACTAAACCCAGACTTATAAGACCTCTTGGCCCAGGAACCATCGGCAACTACAGGAATTAGAGAGTATCCTTCTTCATCCACATTATTATTTAATATGGCTAGTCGTTTTTCTTCTTGTCCTGCTGCAAGCATTTCGTCTAGTGCACAATCTTCAAAACAACCCTGCAAGTTATCTTAAATTTTTTGAAATATGTGGTTTGCCATGCATATTATTTATTGTGCATATTTATAGCAGCACTGATTTCCTCCAATTGAGAATAACCATTGCCAGTACAAATTGTTCCTTCAACCAATGCCTTGTTTATGTCTACTTTATTATTTGGATTTTCGGACTGGATTGTTTCTGTTTTCTTGCACATTTGGCATACAAAAATAAATTGGCTCTTGAATCCTTGTCTTCTTTCTTTTACAAATGATAAATGAGAAAAGTTGCAATCCGTATGCAAATGTTTAATGTTTTTAATAGAATCAAAGAAATATTTTATTTCAACAATTCTACGTCCATCTAAATTATTTGATTCACTTGTTTCGTTTGCAGGTTCAATATTTAGATTGTGTTGTGAAATTGAAGATGGAGTAGTGTTACACGAAACATTAGTGTTGAGTTCTGTCTGTATCTGTCTATTGGGAGTACCATCTCGTTCTGCCATGCTATATGTAGGCTTTGTTGCATCACTGATTTCTATTTTGTCTTGAGCAGGATCGCTAAAATGAAGATACAGCTAAAGATAATTTATTTGCATATACATGAGTGTCCATGCTGTAGCTGTTATAATTATACAGTATACAGTAAGATCTAATGATGGAATTATAAGATAAAAGAAGAAAAAATATACTAGCATATCAACCACATATTAGTTGATCATTTGTAAATAGATTTTGAAGAATCCTTTTTTATATTTGCAATAATTTTATCCCTACTTATTGAGTTGTCCTATTACATATAAAGTGCAAAGAACCTTAATGGTATATCGACCTGCCCGCCATTTTTTTTTTCAAAGTTTCCATGCCTTTTTATAATATGGGCAGATAACACTTATATAAACAAAAAATAACAAGTAATGTGGTACCCTAAAGTGTGAATTCATGCAAAAATGTTCGAACCCCTTTGGTGATGACTCATTTCGGAGATACTGCGCAGATATTTTTTTACTGTTTGAATAAGTTTTGCTGCTATAAGTTCGCGTCAACTTTCTAGATCGTCCTGAAGTTGCAAGTGAGTGCCGTGCAAAGAATGAGATAGGGTAGGAAGGTACCTTTTGGTCACTCGTCTCAGTGTTCACTGTTCAAAGCGATCTAGTATAATAATATATTGGCGCGTAAAAGTCTAGTCACACTTTTTGGCCGGTCTGAAGTTGCAAGCAATCACCGCTGTATGGCGAAGTATAGATAATTATATTTTGCCTCGCTCGCTTTTGTACAAAGCGGTCATAAAGTTTGTCGCAACCTATAATCTATTTTATATTAAGTACTTCTTTTTATTTGGTTCTTACCTCTTTTTCTTTTTTGAAACTACCCAAGTTTTTTTTTTAACAAGGTGGCATTTTTTCCTTTTTATGTTCAACCGCAATCTTTTTTTCTTCCCTTTCTTATAGTCACTCGCTTCCATACTGAACAAAACCTGAAAAATAAATAGTTCGATAGGTACTGATAAAAATGTAGACTTGTCTCACACTTGACTTGAGTCACATCTATTAGCATAAAAAACAGTAAGGGTGTTAAGAAATAATTAGCTAAACAAGGATTCAAAGGTTTATTTTATTATTTTTGTCTGTCCTCTTGTTACCTTATAATATAACACAAAATCTAGTATATAACGGTCGACGGCTTTTTTACGGTTGTAAAAGTTAGGTACATTCATTTCAAATAATTCCAATACTACAAGCAGAGACCCGATTAATTATGAACTAAAATGTAAATACTACCGGGCAAACGGCGTTCGCACTATACTAACTTCGATATAATCTGTACAACCGTGCTAGCTGGCGCTACAGACTAAATAATAGTACTACGTACTGGCGCTAAGAAGTACCTATGTTGTGTTACTTGTCAAAAGCTACTCGTATGTGGGACGGACTAGGTAAGTATAGTATGAAAGAAAATACCTACAAACAAAGTATATCCAAATATAACTGAAATTTATTCCGTACAAAGGACAAAAAATAGTTTTACTCGACGAGAAGCAAAAGCGAGCGTGCGGGCTGCAGCTGTGTGCTGCGACTTATGACTGAGTGACCAGTGTGACCAGATTCAAATGTCAAATCCTGCTAGCCTGAATGACAAAAACTGCTAAAACATGCTAGACATTCTTCAAATAATGCTAAATTACTGCTTTCACAGATATTGCTTAAACATTAGAAAATATGGACAAAAATGCCAATTTGTACGATTAGAATGTCATTTTTATTAGGGTTCCGTACCCAAAGAGTGTCAACGATCAACTATAATATTTTTAAGCCTACGCTGTCTGTCTGTTTGTCCGTCCTACCGTTTAACGACTGTATCTTTTGAACCGATACTGTATCTTTGGAGAGCAATAGTATCCGAATGGTATCATGTTGCGCTATACAATCTGACGGATTATGGCCCATTCACTCTCTCTCTGAGAGAAGGCCCGTGTCCCAGCAGCGGGAACTGATAACGATGATCTTTTGAATTGTAATAGATATTAAAATGTTTATAGAATATGACTGTAATGTTATGGCGGATTAATTAAGAAATAATAATAATAAAAAAGGGGGATCCCTATACAACAAAAGTACCTATTACGTATTTTGTCTTTGCTCTAAGCGGTGATAAGTACAAGCGTAAGAGGCAAACTTGGCATGATTACACACTCTAAAGTAAAATTATAATAAGAAAAATAAAAGTGGTGTGGTAAGGAACCCTTAGTGCGCGGCCCAACTCGCACTTGGCCAGTTCATTCCTATTTACAACACAATTCACTCGTCACTATCACTGTCCTTAGCAAAACATTTGTATAATGATTATGAGTTAAGAGATAATTTTAACATATTTTTGTCGGCTCGAAATTCACACACCCATTTTCTCATATATTTCCTTTTTGCGTTTTTGGAATGCAAAATTCCAGAATCGTCATGTTTATTTTTGAACCGATTTCTAAGCCGGATTTTTATACTGTTAATCAGTGAAATGACTCGTTCACAATAAGGTGGCATTAGTAAAATCATAATAGCCCACGCAAGATTCACAATGTTGGGTTTACCAATACCATTACCATTATTATTTATATTTACCACCATTACCATTACCATTTAAATTAAATAAAATTCATCGTTTCAATTTGTCTTCAGAAATTTTCGGTATCTGTTATTTTGACATCATAGCTGCTTCCAGAATCCAATAAACTCAAATATAAAGGCTTGAGCGTACTGTGTGCACTTTTGGGGCATTTTGAAACGCGTTCAATAAATCCTGCCAGATTATTGCTATTATTGAATGCTATTATTGGATGCATTATTGGATTCTGCTAAATAATGCTAGATTTCAATAAAATGCTAAAAATCCTGCTAGGAGCTAAAATGAGAGTCTAATCCTGCTAAAATAGCAGGAACCTGCTAAATATGGTCACACTGTGAGTGACTGACTCTCTGTAGTTCAACGAAGGTGCGAGGCGCGGGGCGCGGGGCGCGAGGCCGACGCATAGCGGCGGGATAGCATGATTTTGTTGAAATACCTATTTTGCCGCGGCCGCGTTGGTACCCTATAGTCTTAACTATATGTATGTAGGCTTAGTTACTGTCGTTACATCATTTTTTGATGTGTGGAGCGTAGGTTAACAAGTCCACCAGTTTTTAAGCCAAGAACTAAACTGTGCAACAGTGAAAACTACATCGCAATCAGTCCAGTAGTTTTTACATGATACGCGAATAGACAAACAATCATTTAAATATGTTATATAATTTTTTTGTTGCTTATTGTAGGTACCTATTTTTATTTTATTTTTTATTTTACCTTTTTTTATTTTACTTTTTGATACTTACTGCTTTATTATAAGTACTAGCTGTGCCCGCGGCTTTGCCCGCGTGTTCATTTTTCTGTGGACAATTATATTGTATTATTCCAGGCCACAAAAATTAGTTTTAGTTAATTTGTATTTAATTGTAAATTTTTGGTGTACAATAAAGAGCCATAGATAGATAGATAGATATATAACTCTTTATTGCACTAAAAAAACTTAAATTATGACACATCAACACTGACCTTAATATAGTACAATCGGCGGCCTTATCACTAAGCAGCGATCTCTTCAATAGCAGCAGGCAGGTTATCTATCTATCTATATTTAAACAAAATTCGTAAAGCCATCAAATAGGTTTATATCAAATTAGCTTTCTAGAAAAAAATGCATCGTATGTACTTCGAAGATAATAAAAACCAATGCAAAAGAAGAACACTAACGCTCATGTGGTTTTTTGATAAACAAGTCTGTCAAAAAACCACATGAGCGTTAGTGTTATTTCGTTTCCATGGCAACCGTTCCTTACAGCGAGTTATCAACATTATCCCGCTTTCCCTTAGAAACTTCCTTTTTATATTCGACGGAGAACCAAGGTGACCGACATAGCTCTTAGGGTAAGCAAGCTAAAGTGGCAGTTGGCTGGTCACATTTCCAAAAGAAACAATAACTTTGGGGTAGACGAGTTCTCGAGTGCAGACAGGTTTAGGTGAGCTGGTTAGGTTAGGTTACACCCTATTTCTTGCCTGCGCGGCGTTCAAGTAAAACCATGCACGCTCAGAACTGTACACTCTGTACAGTCCAATCTTCCGCAAGTCAAACGCTTTGCCGTCCTTTCGGTGCCATACCGATGCGGTGAGTGGAAATACGCCCTACCGCTGCCTTCATTTCATATTCTGCCAGCCCTATTGATCAAAACAGCGGCCAGGGGGCGATAGTGCGAAGAGGCTGCCATCCCCGGAGCGTAATTAGTGACGCAACTTAATCTGACTGTAAACTGAGACCAGACTCAATTAACATTGACCTTGTATCGTGGTGATGGAAATTAAAGTGATGTAGGGATGTTTCAACAAAAAGGCGAAGTAATAACTACACAATAATATACATACTTATTATTGCTATAATTATAAACAAACGTGAGCGTGATTCATTATCATTATGCAAGCAACTGGTTATATAAGAATTATATTACTACTAGCTGTACCCGCGGCTTCGCACGCGTGGTCATTTCTCTAGGTTAAAAGTACTCTTTGTGCTATTCCAGGGCCTAAAATAGGTACCAATAAACCAACATTTGATCAAAAGTCCTTCAGCCGACAAAAAGTTATTATCGATTACTCGGCTTCTACTCATCGGATTGAGATACCAAGTACCCCAGTTTTTACGTCAAACCCTAAGCTATGCAACAGTGGAATTTTAAACCTGCAATTGGTGCAGTAGTTTTTACGGGATGCGAGAACAAACATACAGACAAACTAACGAACAAACAAACAGACAAACAGATAGACACGATTTAGAATCATGTTATATTCTTAGATGTAGTGTAGATAGATAAATATAGAATAGATAGACTATTCGACTTGTTCGACGAAATAACCCGTGAGTGACGATCGTTATATATTCTTACATAATTATCTATCTATACTTATAATAAAGCAATAAGAACGAAAAAGTCTGTGCAAAGAATATAATAAAAAAAAATGGTCTAGAGTACTTAAAATAAGCTACTGAACAAGAATATAACATTTATTTAAATTCGTGTCTGTCTGTTTGTCTGTATGTTTGTTCGCGCATCACGTAAAAATGACTTGACTGATTGCGACCGTTTTCACTGTTGGATAGCTTAGGGTTTGACTTAAAAACTGGTGTACTTGGTATCTGAATCCGATAAGGAATATTGATCAAATATTGGTACCTATATTGGTATTTTAGGTCTTGGAATAGTACATAGAGTACTTTTAACCTAGAGAAATTACCACGCATGTGAAACCGCGGGCATCAGCTAGTTGTTACATAAATTAATATATTACATACTAGCTGTCCCGCGGCTTTTCCCGCGTGGTTATTTCATTTAAAAGTAGCCCATACGTGTTATTCCAGGACCAAAAACTACATTTCTTTAAAAAAAAATCTGCTGTTAAATAGATTTTATCGATTACTCGGCATTTAATCATCGGATTAAGATAACGATTACCACAGTTTTTAACTTAAACTCTAAGCTATCCAACAACAGTAAAACTACAGCGCAATAGGTCCAGTACTTTTTACGTCATGCGCGCACAAACAAACAGACAAAAAGACAGACCCGATTTAAAAATGGTTATATTCTTGTTCAGTTAAAAAAATACGGTCTATGGCCATTTTTTTAAAAATTATCTTCTTTGTACAGACTTTTTCGTTTCTATTGCTATATTATAAGTATAGATTTTATCTACACTCCTATCGTAAAATTCGAATTATGAACTCAAAATGGTGGCATAATGACATACTTTACGCACGGCATGTGTCTAATAAGAAAAAAATATTATATAAAAACACTTGTTTTTCAACTAAACAATGTTATAATAATATATTTTATCTACACTCATATCGTAAAATCCGGATTATAAACTCAAAAATGGCATAATGACATACTTTATGCACGGCATGTCTCTAATAATTATTTTTTCCATTATAACACTGTTTTATGATTAAACAATGATATCCATACCATTATATATTATATAAGTGAAACGTTATCTGTTTGTTTGTTTGGTTGGGGAGCTTTCACGCGATGACGGCTGGACTGATTTTAATGAAATTTGGAACAGAGATAGCTTATACCCTAGGATACTGTTTATCCCGGAAAATAGAAAATTTCCACGGGAAAACTGGAAAATGTTGGTTACTCGCTGTGAGGAACGGTTGCCATGGAAACGAAATAACAAGAAACAACTTCAAGAGCATTGGTGCTATACCTACTTTTGCATTGGTTTTTAATATCCTAGAAGAACATAGGATGTTATTTTTTCGTGATAAATAGTAGTAATAGTAGTAACGGGCGAAGTCGCGGGAGGGAAAGCTAGTAATTAATATTCTTGCCCTTAAACGCACCAGTTTGGCTCCGTCCAACGAGGGTTTTTGCCATTTATCCATTTGCTACGATTCGCTCCCACCTTCGTCTTCTAACTTATCACGGCCATGTCAAGTCGCCACTGAAGGTTGCTGACAGAAATCTATATGTGTTGCGGTAGCGTTGTGTTGAGGTATATTTTTAAAATATCCCACTCGAAATTTTAAATTCGAATGTATACCCAATCTCAGCTTGGCCAGTGACGTCATAAATTTTGGGTTAAGGTATACTTTCGAAGAATACATTTTCGCTTTCTGGATTTAAAAACATACCCGACGCCAACATGGTCTCTGATCTCATGAGCGTTGTGTAGATGTTTGTTTTCGAAATACGCAACGACGTATGTCCTCACTTTAAAGCGTGCTACACCTTCAACCACATAATCGCTTTCCATCAGGTGAGGGTGAGATCGTGGTCAAACAATTGCTTACTCCGTAATTAAAAAAAAAAAAAAAAAAAACGGAAGAACCGGTGGTTGCGTGGGCGACCGGGGGACCGTATTGCTCGCTCTCACGGACGGCTGTGCAAGTTCTGTTAGTACAAAATGTAAAACAGGAAGCAGTTTGGTTACCAATACAAAAAACCACTAGACTGCGCTTCTTTATGAGGGATTGTAAATGATAAATGAAAATTTATTTCTTTGAAAACATTCACTTTAGATAAAACTAAAACAAATTAAAAAAAAAGAGAATTTTCAGACTTGTTTGCCGTTTTTCAGTTTTTTTCTAAATAATCCGAACTGAAATATTATTGGTTACTGTAACGATTTCAATGATTTTATTAAACACTAGCTTTCACCAGTGACATTGTCCACGCGGACTACTGTTTATCGCGGAAAAAGCATCTTATGTTCATCTAGGATATTAAAAACTAATGCAAAAGTATAGCACCGACATATTGTAATTTCTTTGGCACCAACGCTCTTGATGCGTTTTGACAGACTTGTTATTATTTCGTTTCCATGGTAACCGTTCTTTACAGCGGGTAATCAACACTTTCCAGTTTTCCCGTGAATACTTAATATTTTCCGGAAAAAAGTATCCTATGTTTTATTCCAGGGTATAAGCTGTCTTTATTCCAAATTTAGTACCTCCAAAAAGGGGCAATCAGATATACCGACTACTAAAAAAATCTAAAAATTCGTTTAACCTGTACACCAAGTTTCTTCTAGATTGGTTGAGAAATGCGACCTGCAGAGCAGAACAGGGATCCGGACGGACATATGAACGCATTTTTGCCCAAGCTGAAACGGAGTCGCTTCGCTCGCGCTTCGCGCTCGCTCGGTCAATAATAGAGTAGGTAGGAGTAGGAGGGTAGGAGAATAGGTAGTTATATACGAGTAACTCTTCCTTGCACTACAAACATAAATTGTGGCACTTATTATTATTACTAATTATTATTACTATTAATTATTATTATTCACTTTATTTTTTATAAATTTTTTACAATATTTCTTTAAATAAAAGCAGATTTATAAATATTATTATTATTATTACACACTATTTACCTTAAAAATAGTATAACCAGCAGCCTTATCTCTAGCTCTAGCCTGATCTCTTTCAGACAACCTTAGATTAGAACGCGAGAAAATGAACATTAATGAACGATAGTGTGCAAGTATAGATTTACTGTAATGAATAAATTTATATTTATAGAATATAAATACAAAACAAAAATATATAAAAAAACATAAGTTTGTATTATATTAAAATATAATACAAACATTGCAAGTTAAATAAAATCTTTTAAAAAGAGTATCTCCCAAGCGATTTGAAAAAATCTACTCAGAAATAAAATTTATAGGTACCTACCTAATACATAATTAAATTCAATTAATATTTGTATAAGTAAGGTAAGTATTCTTTGTTATTACATTACTTACCTACAGGACTCGAATACCTTTTAGTGAAAGGAAAGCAGATCCCTCTTAACTTTATACAAGAACTTTCGAAATTGCTAAAAGGAATTATTTTCGGATGTTTAAGGCATCGATTACCTCTTAAAAGGATAATTGAAAATCCTAAGGTACCTGATCTAACTGAAACAGGTATTTGAATCGTGAAAAATTAGAAAGTATTTAGCGGTCTGTGCGACGGCCACTGGAGCTGGACGTCCGGTCAAATTAAATAGTAGGTAAATAAGTATCTACTAAGTAGCATGTCCGTGGCTTTGCCTGCATTAATTTCTCTGGATTTAATTACCTAACCTGTAATAATAATAATAATAATAAATACTTTATTGACACCAAAATTAAGAAATAAATATACAGGATAATATTACCTATATGTTATTCCAAGACCAAAAGTATCTATAAAGTACAACATACCAAATTTCATTCAGCCGTCAGTTAGTTTTTATCCATTGCTCCACTTTTAATCATCGGATTAAGATACCAGGTACCAATGTTCCCAATTTTTCGGTTTTCACAAAGACGTACCACTGGATTCCAGATACTCGACAGGACAACCATCCATCGCCATCGATCAACATCTTTTGGATTCGAGGACAAACTACTGGATCGAGTTACATAAGCCTGAGATACTATCTACAGAACGCCACTACATACCAAAATTGGTTAGAGGCTTATCTATTCAATCATCATCAGCCTGTGTCAGTCCACTGCTGGACATAGGCCTCTCCCAAAGCACGCCACTGAGCCCGATCTTCGGCTCTTCTCTTCCAACTGCTGCCAGCCACTTTGCGTATATCGTCGCTTCACCTAGCTGGAAGACCCCCTACACTACATTTACCGAGTCACGGTCTCCACTCAAGAACACGTCTACCCCAATGGTTATCAGTCCTTCGACAGATATGACCGATGATGTCGACAACTTTGATGCTCTGGCGGATCTCCTCACCTCAAACGATCTTTCAGAGAAACTCCGAGCATAGCCCATTCCATGATGGGCGAACAAAGAGACAAAAACAAACAAACAGAAAAGCACTATTTAAAAAAACTGTTATATTCTTGTTCAGTAGCTTATTTTTAGTCCCCTTTTTTTACATTATCTTCTTTTTACAGACTTTTTGTTACTAACTGCTTTTTTATAAGTATAGATAAAACAATTTAGATTTCAAATTACTTTCAACACCCTCTTCAGTGTTATCTCAAAATCAGAGAATTGCTTTGTTACAAGATAGCATTTGTTATCTATTATGTCTCATCCCAGCTACAGAATAAATAATAGTACTATCTCAGCTGCATTACGAGTATCATAACAGTCCCCAAAGGTCATTGGGCAGTTTCTGACCCAGTTAACGATAGTTTTCCTACAAAAACAAATTAGTTTTAAATTAATAAGTTACCTACACTTAATTTTATATAGTATATTTTTTTTAACCATGAGAATAAAATGTTAAAGATGAATAAATAATAGATAATTTTTAATTTCGATTCTGACGTGACCACTTAAACTTAAAATTCTCTAAAATTAGGTTTAGATGTGTCAAACTGGATAACCTATTCTGAAGGTACACACCTAAATCTAATTTTGAATTTGAATCACTTAATTTACTCAATTTAGTTTTAGTGAGCATTTTCGTATTCTGGACGACTTTCTAAACGTCACTGATCGCTTAATTATAGAAACGTCAAAACTAATTTTAGGAAGCATCACTCAAGGTCCTTCTTAAATTTTTTTTAGGCTCTCAAGCCACAGAATAACTAATACTTAGTACAAGATCAAGCATTTTTTTTCTGTTATTCACTGATCTCTCTACGAGTGATGTAGTGTCCCGTATATATACTTTTACCACAGATTACTAAATATCTTTTACTCATCTAGGGATGTAGATAATTACGAGGAATGCGCACCTATTTAAAAAGAGGTTTTGTTCTTCGAATGCGCGAGGTAGCAAACTTGGCGCGAAAGTTTAACTGAACTGAGACGGTTCGTGTTAGTTGTTTAGGTTCCGCTTACAAAAATCTTTTATCTAATTGTACGGCTCACGTTTAGTTACGATTATGATGGACGATGAAATCCTAATTATTGCGGCGTTTATAGAGTCCGCAGAGAAGTATGTGTTTAATTTGTTTCTGGTACCTACATACAAGTGTAAAAACTTGATGTTTGCAAAACAGCAATAGTTTCAGATTATTTATGAGTTATCTATCTACTACCTTGCTCGCGCGTGAAAAGGCTACCACGCTCACTATTACGCGCATACTGCGCGTGCGCACGCGTAGCAAACCTTTTTACCAGCATAAATAAAGAAAAATTTGCATTGCGGCAGCAACCGAGATAGATACATCGGACCCATTTTGGCTTCCAGAAACTAAATTGAAAAAAGAAACACTTTGGCCTCCACATTGTGCAATAACTAAATATATTCGGGACAATTTACACAAATTACCTAGCCTAAACTAGGATACCCTGTAGGTACTATGGGTACTAGGCAACGGATAAACTTACATAGATAAACGAATATTACATCCATGACTCGGAAAAAACATTTCTGCTCATCACACAAATGATTGCACCTTGCAGGATTCGAACCCGCGACCGTTGATCGACTTCGCAGTCAGGGTAACTAACCATTCGGCCAACCTGTCGGCCAATAGATCATATAGAACAATAAATGGACTGCGATGTACTTCGATCTAGATCTTTGCCCAAGCATACTAGGGTATAATAAGTATTATACCAACATGACGGGAATTGTTCAATAGTTTACACATTATATAAAAAAAACGACATAGCTCTCAGTATATGGTCTGTGCAATCAGAGTTTGCAAGTTGACGTGGCAATGGACAGGCCATACAGTTCGCAGAACCGACATTCGCTGGGGAATAAAGGTTCTAGAAAATGGCGACCACGAACAAGCAAGCGAAGTGTGGGGAGACATGATGGACAGACGACATTGTAGCTATCCCAGGAAGTCGGTCGAATGGTATCGCTTTTATAACTCTGTAACTATAAGCTCCAGAGATCTAATTTAGGAGTAATAGTCAGCTCGTTGTTGTTATTTTTTTTGTCAGAATTCTGAGGGAAAGGGGGCAGGATTCACAGAACAAAATCATCAAAATGGATGTTTTAGTGATCTTTAATTTAGTATAACCCGCGATTCAGATAGGATGGCGTACTGATTTGGGTATTGTTTTTTTTAAATCGTGTCTGTATGTTCGCGTATAACGAAAAAAATAGGTTTTAATTTAAAAACAGATGTACTTGGTTAATTTAATTTAAAAACTCAATACGATGAATAGAAGCCGAGCAATCGATAAAAAAACTATTCGATGGCTGAAAGAAAATTTGTATATTATCTTGGTTTCAATCTGATTTTTACTATCACGTGCACATAATGCAGCGCGTTAGAATCGATATTGCTATGAAATATTGCTTGATGCTTATTGAAACAAGATAGAAATTACCCTGCTGGTCAATTACATAAGCCAATGCTATTTGCTGCAATCAGATTTTCAAATCAATATCGACTCTAACGCGCCGCATTAAGTACGCGTGATAATGTAAATATAATTGCAACAAGATATGTAATTACCCCACTGGCACCACGTGTAATCAAATAAAAAATAATAGACAACTTTTCTTGTAGCATACAGAATTCAGTTTTCGTTTCCACGGTATGGCGCGTTTAAGAAACGCGTTTGTGTTTAAAGCACATTATGACGTGCACGTTTTCTGCGTGGAATTTCGTGTGGCAATACTGGCAATAGAGAATAATAGCTCAGGTGTGTAAACCTTTTCTGATTTTATACGTTTTCTCTCTATCAACGCGAAATCTCGATCTATTGGCACCATCGAATGCCCTGGAGTAGCGTATGATATTGTGACTTTTTGAAATACGTTATATGTGCATAATTGATCCAGGAAAGTGAAAAGATAGTGGTTTTTATTCTGGCTGAAACAATTATCGGAAAATAGTTCTAAGCGGACGTTTGTTGTGCATATAGTACCTAGTCTGCCAAAACCATCATAAAAAACGGTCGCTGGTGAAGCCAAGACCTGACTAAAAATTGAAGGACTAGGTTACTTTTTGCTCGAATTTACGCTCTGCTTTTTACTTTATTACTTAGAGAATTTAACTCAATGGAGTTAGAGATTTGAGGCAGCGGAAAAAATGCTCTTAGAGTCATTTTTGAGAAAATAGGGTAAGACCCGACAAAAGAGGGAAACAGGTAGAACATTTTGAACTTGTAATATAAAAATAGCAAAATTAGGACTTAGTGACTTTTAGAACTTAGCCATCCATACGCTGTCTCGTGTGTTTGTTTTGATTACCAAAATTCACTGTCTCGAGAACTACAGGCGAGAGTGTACGGTGAAACTATTACCAAGGTATTGTCGAGCCAGTGAAGTGATAAAAGACATCAAAGCGACTCGTATAACCACTTATTATGTTTCTCCTTGTAATTTCAGTTTTAAAGTTTTCGTGAACCTGATACATAATTTAAAATATAAATACTGGCTATGACTCACGTGTATATTGTCGAAAACATCGACC